>JAFIRS010001550.1:0-336154 GCA_018342105.1 Gonioctena quinquepunctata | reverse complement strand
GTCATTACGCACTTGAGCATCAACACACTCATCAATACTGCAGTTCACTCTTAGCTCTCTCACAGGATGAATGCCCTCCTCGCTTGAGAGTGCAAGGATTCATGAAGGTCATGACTACACAGAATATGTATGCCTACACCACAACATTAGTCAAGGTCAAACAAACATCGAGATCAAATCTTTGGTTGCCGAAACAAATCCAACATCAAAACTCAAGGTCAAATCTCAAAGTCAAAACTTAATGTTATGAATCTCAAGGTCATATTCAAGGTCAAAACTGAAGTCGAATCTCAAAGTCGACCAAACCCAATATCAAAACTCAATGACAAATCTCAAAGTCAAATCTCAAGGTCAAACACACACACACTGCACACCTGCAACTATTCAAGGTCACACGTGACGTCATAGTGGTGGGGGGAGACCCAGAACCGGCTTAAATCTCCTACTTATATATATATATATATATATATATATATATAACTTAAAATATATAACTATGGACATAAGTTGTATACACTTAAAAACACATACATACATTTAAATAAATCAAACTTATTTCACATTTGTCGAAATTTTTTTTGCAGGGCAGTTAATTATAGGACATTGAAAATTATAAAATATGTATCGAAATGTTTGTGAACTCTTGAATGGAGTAAAAACATTGTTTATCCTTATAATGTTTTAATTTGTACTTAAATATTTTTATGTTTGATATTTTTATTTCATCAGGTAATTTGTTGAGGAAATTTGGGCCATGAAAGTTGATAGCTTGCTATGATTTTTGTAGTCGATTTGCAGGAATCGCAGTATCACTTCTATTCCTTGTATTATAATCATGATATTATCTGTTCTGTTTATAGTTATCTAAGTGATCTTTTATACAGATCAGTCATGTCGCGATAAATTGCACCAAAAAATCATTAGATGAATTGCTAAGAACAATATATATGTTGAATCGTACATGATCTATTAACGCAAAGTTTTATTGGAGTTCTTTGGATCGATAATTGGGTCAAATGTAATCAATTTATCAATCGGTAATCTTTCACCATTTCAAAAAATATGACCGATTAAACGTTGAAATTGAAGAGGTGCGAGACGACATTTGGCGTTTAGTGAAGTTAGAGAGTTTGAATTTGTGCGTTGTAAAAGTTGACATGGACGAAACTGCTGCGTTATTTGTTGGGATGATGGGGTACATAGTATAACATTTTGATTGCCTTTATTGAATAACTCACGCATATGTTGGTTGGCCCCATGTGAGTTCATTTGAAAGATACCTGGCGACACACACAGACTTGGAACTTCCAGAGTTCCCTCGAAATATGCCACTTTGCCTCGAAAGGACGATAGGTGGTTATCTCAGCGTATACTAGGGACCGTGTGATATCACATATGGGGTACCTCTAGTCAATACTCTCCAAAGGGCCAAGTCGTCCCACGGCGTCTACGGATGCTTGTTGTGTGTTCGGCGTCCACTTCTACCCAGTAGTCGCCAATAACTTTGGCTAACACTCCCCAATTCCCCAAGTATTTCCAAGAAAACGAACTGATTCTAATGATGGCTTTTATTGAGGAGATTGATTTTGTAAACGAAATAAATACGTGAATAAAATAAATGGAATGAAGACTAGATAAAATAATTAACACATTAAATACAAATTGAGTGAACTTTGTGAAGTTAATTGAATAACACTCTGTAATCAATGGGTTATGAAATTAAACCACACGAAACTTAGTTACTTCAACAGTTGGAAAATTCTACTTAGAACAAAGAATTCCACGGTTTCTGTTGCACAAAATTTGGTAGCTATCTGAAACCGACTAGTTGAACACTAATTCGCACGTAAGCCCTTATCTCAATACGGAATTAAATGAATTTTTTACTTTTCTCTAGTTCAACCAAAAAAAAAAGGAACTATTGACGAATGAAATTTCTGGTGAATTAGTTTAAACCGGGCCACGATAAAATATCAACTGACTATGTTTCTGCGAGAATTTTCTACGTCAAATTCCTCCTTAATTCCCCACTTAAGTCAAGTTTTGACCGGTTATAAAAATGAATTCAAGCCCTATTCCAACTAATTCGTACTGTTGCACAAAATTTGGTAGCTATCTGAAACCGACTAGTTGAACACTAATTCGCACGTAAGCCCTTATCTCAATACGGAATTAAATGAATTTTTTACTTTTCTCTAGTTCAACCAAAAAAAAAAGGAACTATTGACGAATGAAATTTCTGGTGAATTAGTTTAAACCGGGCCACGATAAAATATCAACTGACTATGTTTCTGCGAGAATTTTCTACGTCAAATTCCTCCTTAATTCCCCACTTAAGACAAGTTTTGACCGGTTATAAAAATGAATTCAAGCCCTATTCCAACTAATTCGTACTGGAAATAATTACCTAACCAATGGGGTGGTATTCTGCAGAATCATGAACAAATGCGAAACTCCGTCGACCAATCCCAAGTGTAGTCGTGGGTGGAGCTACTGCTTGATCGTCTTCATCCGAGAGGTGGCGCACCCCCGTTGTTTGAGCGGTACTACTTTGAACTATGGAATTCTATGTTCTACTTTTCGTGGGTTTTGACAATTATTTTTCTCCTTTAGACTGCTAAAAGTGATCATCCTGTACAGCTAGAGTTTTCGGGCTTTTCATTTGGAGGAAAACGATAAGAAACCCCTCGCCCTAGAACCGTTGCAGCCTAATAAGCCGTTAATCTAAATACAAATAATTATTCATGTGGGTGCTAATTAATTTCGCCAACGAAAACCAACAAATTCTCCCGTTGCATAAAAATTGGTTACCATTTCCCGCCTCAGCTAGTGAACCTATATTACCCATATCTCGAAGGTTTTGTTCCGAACGTGACGGAAACAATACCAGATATCAATAGCTCTGCAGATGGGCCACCCGCTAGGACCATTTGAGCCCGCTTGTAATTTTACTTTATCTTTCGAAATTGTTGACGAACAACCGGCTAGCAGATGTAAAAATTCTACGAAAATGATAATTTTTCTTTTCGACTTTTTGTACAGCAAACCTGCGTTCCAGATGACAAGGTTTCTCAAAACTGTGATTGTTTAAGTCCCTTAAATCCAACAGTTTATGACCCATTAAAAAGAAAGCCTTTAGGATCCGAGTATGAAAATCTGCTATTGAACCCCGCGATATATTCTTACAGGGTGATTCCTAAGATTTTATTATAATAGTAATGAAAAGAAGAAGGAGGAGGAGAAGAAGAAAAAGAAGAAGAAGAGGAAGAAGACGGAATCGTTATGGATGACAAAACTATTGACGGATTTATCTGCAGATAAATCGTCGTGTTTATATCAAACGAAAAAACTATCCCATTATATTGAGTAAATAGGCCTTACAGTGTGATCTTGAACTTGTTAATACAATTATTCGACTTGCCGTGACCATTCAATATCTGCCGCCTTGCACCAATCATTCCCATGAGAGTTTCTGCATTTATATCCCACTTGACAACTGATTGTCCCGATTCATATCATCGTCTGGATCCTCATTCAGCCTAAACTTCGGCTCTATTGTGTCGGCAAATACACGAGCTTTGGATTCAGGAGTCATTATTGTTTGTGAAACGATACCCACCATGTCAGGAGTTTCGTCACTGGAAATGCCATGAGACAGGCAATATTTTGTCAAAATTGCAACACGACCCGGCCCACCCATTCCATTACAACTTATAATTAGGGACTTGAATTTGTTAAATAATTGGGCATCGATGGGATTGCTAAAAAAAAAAGAAAAGCTGCGCTATTTTGGCAAATTGTACAATTAAAGCTATCATTTGTTCTGGAGCTGTAAGTATATTTCGGAGGTTCTTCATAGTAAGCGTAGTTGACTGGAAAGTGCTTTCTACAGCTTTATACGCATATAAAACTCTTACCAGGGTCCGCCTGGAAGCACCTGCAGAAGGAAGCACCTTTCAAGTCACGTGAGGACATTTTGGACATCCCCTGTTATGAGTAATATGCGCCCCAGGCTTCAGGCACTTTCTGTTAATGTTACTTCCGTCACATTTCACATGAGCAGGCGTTTCGCAGCAGTGCATCTAGCAGTGCCCTGATTTCTGGGATTTCACTGACCTACTGCGAATTGCGGTTTTAGGATTTTTGTAGTGACATGGATGTTATTTTTGTCTCCAGCAAAAATTACAAGAATTGAGTGTAAAGAAGTAATGAATCACTTAACAGTCAACTACACTTTGATTCTTCGACGTCGGGAAATTCAGAGACGCCCCTGAAAAAAATCCTCAATTTCTTCTCCTCGAGTGATGCGTGGGTGTGCTGGAATCCTGATATATTTTGCTCAGATTCCTTTAGTCGTCGGATGTGTTTGGAATTTCTTTTATAACGTCTTGTATGTTCTTGGCAGATCTAGCCAGTTTGATTTGATTTTGTACTATCAGTGAGATTCCATATCGCACAATGATAGGAGGATCAGTTACTTTCTTATATTGTTAATTCTGTGAATATTGTTACCTGAAATTGGTTCTGTCCCCGACTAGGTCCAGGAGCGCACTGAAAAACTGGGTCCTTTCCCAGGAAAATTTGGGGTTCGTCGATACGGTCTGAATTTTGATCACTCAGGACTACTATTTTTTATCATCTCTTCATCGGTTTTCTTTGAGTTGTGTTCATCGGCTCACTGAGTGGAGGAAATTGGTACTTAATTTTCCTTTTCATATCTAACAGACCAGTTTCGGGAATTTCTGATGATTCCAACTACGCATTTTCACGAATCCACTCTTGAAATGAGTTTTCGTGCAATCGCACGCAAAGTGAGTATTTCGTGGTCTCATCACAGTCCGCGAAATTCAATTTCGCGGCCGTTACTCATAGCAACGGCCGCCAAACCAAACGTCATTTCCAAATTTGACATTTCCAAAATACGACAATGACCAGGATTATTTTTCATTCTGTTAGTCACACCAATCTTTAAACTTGCTGTAACATTTTTCGTACTGCCGTTTAGAATTTTCAGGTCTTAAACCAATCCAATCCAATCCAAAAGTATTTATTCTATGATTTTCAGTATTATATATCACGACTTAATCCTAAACTAAACTTTATATTATATATAAAATTTACATATATACAGGCTACAATCTACAGGTTATTCGTAACCCGCAGACCGGAGAGGATCGAGCCGACCCCCGGAAGGCCTTTGCGAACCTCCCGAATGGCGTCTCGACCCAAAGACGGGCTGCTCCCTTCGAGTGAACGAGGGATGTGCCCCTCCCAGCAGATCTTGATGGTGTTCTCTGTAGCTTACGGTAAGTACGTGTTGTCTTGTGATATTTGTCCAACCTCCTACTTTCGTTAATGTCGGAATTTTGTCGTTTTGTATTTTGTCGTTTTGTGTTTTTAAGTTTGTGTAGATGCCCAGGAAAAGTAAATTAAAAAACCTGGTAAAGGGTGTGGTTTAAAATGTGCTTGTGTCGGTTTTTGAGTTGTTAGCGTTTAAGTCGTTTTTGAGTGATTTTTTGAGTAGTTTTTGAGTGGTTTTTGAGTGGTTTTTGAGTGAGTTTTTGAGTAATTTTTTGTCTTAAACCGAAAGCCGCCAAATTTACAATTGGCTCTGGAGGAGTGCAAGATACTAAAATATCACTATCAGTATCTGACATATTTGCGTTTTGTCAAGAGCTGACAAAATGGTTTGTATATATTCAACCGTATCATTGCCATAGCAACGCTGTGACTTTGTTAATTAAATTGAAATGTTGTCGATTTTGAAGCAATTATATATTTATTTGCAATTATCTAGTTTAATTATTTTGACGATTGCACGAAAAATAGTGTGTATGCGATGACTTTTCAGCGACCTCAAGATTATCGTGTCAAATATGTCAACTAGTCAATAACATTTGCGTTTGCTGTTATGTTGTCTAATTCTGTTTTCAGTAATTTTATCCAGGATCCAGCTGAACTGAGGCATTATGGAGATATATATTGTTGAATATAATAAACTTGTAAGTGAATATGACAACCATTCAGAAAGATACTCCAAATTTGAAAGAAAATTGTAAATGTATTCAGTATACAGCAAAATCATGTTTCCCCTAGTTTGACATTCGAATGGTGAATGCTAGATGTCGCCCACTTCGTGGTAATCCTCAATAGTAAGTGATGATTTGAACCCAAACTAAACCATGATTCTTATATTCTTGAAAGTTGGTTATATTTTGTTTGCGATTGTTCGAAGAAAGAAAGTGTGAAAGTCATCATGTTCGTACCTACCGTAAAAATAACCATTGACGATTTTATTGTGAAAAAATCAAAATTCCTAGTTTCCTGCGGCAAAATGTTATCGGTTCATAGTTTTTATAGTATTTATAAACACCCATTAATATTTAGTTATGTTTCATTATGAGTCCGTAAGAGTAGCATTTTAAGTTTTTTTTTAATTCCCCAAGTTGCCGTTTTGGGAAACGTATACAAAAAAATATTTTGTGTCGCAGTAATATTCACTAAATCATATCCAATCTCAAGGAAAAGCCCATTGAGTACTTCTAGTTTTGCCTTTGGTAAAGGGCAAATTCCCGAAATCACTTTCCTCTTCCTCCCGTGGATCCAAAAAAAGTAGGCGATGATGACTTGATGTGCTTCAATATGGAAAAAACTACTTCTCTACCTAAATGTAGAATCCCGTTACCTTTTCTCATTTGCTTTATTCATTTTGTGGTGCCTACATCAGACGGAAAAAAAACAGAACAGTGGAGTAGAAAGGAATATTAAAACAAAAATTACATTTTTGACATTCTCCATCTTTTAATATTTCACTACAATAATTGATAGTGAACATAATTTATCAATTTTTTTCTAATCTATTTATTTAATTTTTCAAACAAACTAGAGAGCCAAAGTGATAATCACAATTTACAAGTGTGGTCCTATCTTGTGAATTCCATAGCAAAAAATGTAGAAGAGGAGATGTACCACAATATGGCTATGACACGCGGAAGAGTGATACAAAATTATAGTTAAAAAAAAACTAAAAAACACCAAAAAGATAAAATTAATAAGAATAAAGTCATTGACCAAAAAATTTTCTCTCATGTATAAAAAGCATGAGGTGCTTGATATCAGTTTTCTCAATATCATTATGGAAAGTAAATAAAAAGTACCCCACGATTTTTTACATAACAGGAACATTTTTGGTCAATGTCTTTATTCTTATTATTTTTAACTTCATAGTCCTTGTAAGTATTGAATGAATGTGATTTTTTGTGGAGGAACAACGTTTCTTGAAGTGCGCCAAAGTGAACATCAGAGTTACATCAAATATCGACGAATAACCGGATCAAAAATTGCAGAACATATCCTCATATCCAATGGCGATCATACGATTGAATGGAATAGGACAAAAATCTTGATGAAAGATCCACACCAAGAGAGAGAACATTGAAAGAAACGGCCTGGCCTGTATTCTTCTTTCCAATATCAACTCAACTGCTTTTCAACAAATTCTGTTGAAATGGACCATACATGGTTACCTCTATTCAGAGAGGAAGTGTGATATGGTAGAATGCTAATAAACTGAACTAAACAAGACCCCTATGTCAAATGAGCAATACGTCACTCTCAAATTTTTTGGCAGATCTCAATTGACATCCGTCATTTGAAAAAGCGAAAAAGACTCTGCAATAGAAAAATCCAAATTATTCAAATAATTAAAGGAGATTTAGAAGATTTTGAGAACGAGGGCGATATTGTCAATCGAAACATTTACTTTATAGAGAAATATCTTTTAAATGTTTACTATTTTTTTGAAGGCAAATTCAGCAAACGACAAGTAACTGACAAATTGAATAATTATTCTATAGGATTTATAATTTGGTGAACGCAGTAACTTATCGGGGTGAACTGATTAGTTTGCCCTTTCTACACTTGTATAGATTTTCCTGATTATATTTTCATTTTCAGACTGTGGAAGATTACCCAAAAAATATGTCAAGAAATTTATAGTCCTTATTGCTATATCACTTTGTTTTTTGAACTATAATTTCAGTTTTAACTCTTTAGTCCATACTGCTACAGAAGACTAAAGAAGACTGCGAGAGAAAAACTCTTCGATTGACTCATCCACATGGAATGGAAGTTTTTAGTAAATTTTGGTGAATATTTCAAGAATAACCAGCGAGTTCACCATATCTTTGTAATGTTATTTAAATTATTTTTTTCCTTCGATTTTGGTGTTAATATCAAGTCAGGACTATGCAATTATTGTATTGTCATCGGTTCTCAATACGTATACAAAATTTCAAATAATTCGGACGTCTGGAAGTGGATAATTTCAAATATTCCGTTATATACATTCATGCATACATACAGGTAAAGCTAATAAAGCGTGAATCACATAAAAATATTCCGTTCACACCTTCTTTCTTTGCCCTCGTATAGAAACCAAACACTAATCGCTTTCGGTTGGTGTTTTCCGCCCACAAACGTGTCATAATACGATCCACATGGCCATTCTGATAGGGTCAACAATGACTTGGTGGAAGGTCATAAAGACCGCTTGTCCTATCGGCCCTGTCACAATGAAATCGTCGGTGTGCTTGTACCGGTGTCGAATCCGGCCCGATTGTATGCCATTGATCCACCAATGATTTAATTTAATGGTCTGGGAGCCAGCAAGCATTTTCTACGCTAGACCGAAAATCGATACCAAAAACATCCAAACAAATCATTATTTTAATTGTAATACAGTTCGTGGCATCGAAAGATATCAAACTGATCTCGATAATCCGAATTTGTCTTTGAAAGTGTTTTTTAAATGTATCTTTCAAACGTAATCAATAATAATTTCATTTAATCAACATCAGATATTATATACATGTATAACTGGATGTGAAACTCTAGTAGCACTCATTAGCTTGCCGATATGCCATTACTGAGTATATCACTTTCCACACGACACCATTTCATCTCGATATTTGTATAAGAGTTTTGTAACAGTGCGTTTGGAGGCATCTCGAAAAATTCCGATACCAATAGACACGTTTATGAAGAATGCGATTGGTTTCCCTATATAGTCTACGTATTTATCAAGAGTTTCGGATTTAATTGAACTATTTCGGTGGCTTTGTTTTATATATATATATATATAATATAATATATATATATATATATATATATATATAAAATATGAGGGGACTGGTGAACAAAACGGAAGAAATTTTGAGGACTATGTCCATTAAATTTCTTCCGTTTTATATATATATATATACATATATATATATATATATATATATATATATATATATATGTTCCTACAACTTAACTTATAAAAATAATATTAGAAAATTATTAAGATATACGGATTCCGAAATTTCGGTTTTAATAGTAATAAGGAGTTATTCAATATTTTACATTAAAATAATGCCAGTCATTACATACAATAATCTTGCAATAATAGATCATCCAAACATGAACATTTCAATACCAGCCCTGATAACTTTTCAAGGGGAAATCCAAATTGATCTGATTAATTAAAACCTCTCTCGGAATATAATGAAAATGTGAATACAGTTTACACCAGAATATTTCTCAGAGCTGTGAAGTATGCCTTGGACGTTCTGATTGAAGGTATTGATTATTCAAAAATAAAACAAATATTATGTCATTCAAATGGGAGGATGAGAAAAAAAACATTCAGTTCCGTGCAAAACAGATTGAATAGCCACAAACGAGCTACCGCATCGACTACATTTGCGGAACGAATTCGATAATTTATACCTACAATTTCACGCACTATCACGTTCGAACGTCGAAACAGCCGGAACTTGCGATAAACAAAATTCCAGATTTGTAAAAAATAAAAAAACGGTATTCGTTCGAGGCACGTACGGCAATGATGAACTCTGCTGTGGAAGACCAAACGGATTATAGCAAGGGAGCTGGTGGGTATTTCAATCCGTACGTCATTTGAATGAAAAAAGAATATTATAACAAACCAGTCAATTCTTGATGCACTGATAGGTTTATTTGAGTATGATTTGTTAAATATCACTATCATTCACTTGTTTTCAATAAATCTAGTTAACTGTAACCTTAACCTAATATTTTCAATATTAACTTTGTTGTTTTGCTGGAACAAAATACCTATTATATCTTGTCCCAAAATCATTCGTTTTTGCCAAACTTTCAGATATGATATTATTGAATTCAAATCAATAAATTGTTAAAAAATATTTAAAGCTATGGAGTTGTTAAAATAATAGGTGATCGCAATTTGGTATGAAGGAATTATTTTTTGAGAATTAACCACTCCTCCATTGCATGTCGTCACAACGTTCTGCGCACGGCAAGTCCGAATGTGTTACGTTTTACGATCACTCTCCCGCCATCTTTATATACATTATTGCTCACTGATCGGCTTTGGATCTTAGATGTTGTTCCAGCGTCTGTGAATCAGTTACATTTAATGGGTACACATGAGTGCATTATTGAAAGACAACTGCTTGTGGTATATTTCTAAATCAAGTAGGTGTCAGCTAAATTCATTTAAGAAAATCCTTGTTTATACCTTAAATTGTTTTGTGTAATTCATTGAATTATTTTTCTTTGTAAATGGATAATTAGTCAGGAAAGTCTATTTGAATTCTAAGGAACTTAGTCTCACATGACTGTGTGGTCACCACTACCCTCAAAAATATATTGTCACAACTTCCATGTCTAAATAAGAGTGAGGTCGCAGGTGTGGTAAGTGAGACCCATAATTTTGAAAGTTTGACTTCGTACTTTCACAGTTCTGGATTCAAGAGGCATAGAGAGTTCAAATTTTTACATAATATATTTGGTCATATTTACTATTGGTTTCAGTATTCAAATACTTGATTATTGACAATGCACTTTATGGAAAAATCAACTACTAAAATTGCACATAGGTCTCACTTGCTCCGTAACTTGGGGCAAGTGGGACCTACCGATGAAAAAACAAACTAATAGCTTTGCTGAACAAGTTGGAGCAAGAGAGTGTATTGATTACAATTACAGCTTTCAAATAGAATTTTCAGATTTGAGATATCTATCATGTTTTCTATACGGAAAACAGAAGCCCTCAAAATGTAATTTAGTCTATTAAGTAAAAATTATTACAAAATAACCCTCTTGTCATAATTTTAAATAAAATATAATAAAATAAAGTAAAAAAGTAACATCATTACTGAGATTTATTTAGAAAATGTTATAATTATCAAATGCAACATTGAAGTTCAGCTGTCCTCTTCTGCCAAGATTGGGTTCGGGTAGAACCATAGAAATGAGTCTTACTGGCCCCAAGTAGGGGAGATTTGGGGTAAGAAGGACCTATTGTTTCCTCGCAGAACTATCTGCAGTGCATAAATTCTGTTATATTTTAAGAAAAATACAGGTTTTTTTACCCAAGAAAGAAATATTCAATTGCGTGTGAGCATAAATTATTAGGCACTCTTGAACTACATCCTAGAACCTTCAACTTCGAGATAAAATGTCGTAGGTGTCATTGTTATCCATAAAATCCACTATTTTTGTAAATACAATGATCTGAATATTTAAACTTATAATTTAAAAACATTATGTTGTATCGAAAAGTAATTATTCAACATATAGGTCACGGACGATAGAGATTACTTCAAGAGGTTACTGATCTGGGTAAATAAAAATAAATTTTCTTCACTTAGGATAAATTCATTCAAAATTAAATGAAATTAAGTTGACTAAAACTAATCTTATTCATTAATAACACATACAATTAAATGAAAACTCATTTGAAGTGTATTTAAAGTGACGTTTGTTAATATATAATGAATGTTCGTTGAGCCTGGAAATACTATAATCTAACATTGAACTGAATATTTATTTGGGATTTGGGATCTGAGCAACAAAGAAGAGTGAAGTGTATAGATTATTCAAGCTTCAAAAAGAAAACATAATAAGTATGGTACACAGTCGCATCTGAGACCGCCGAAGGAACTGAAGAATGAGTCTTCGATCGAAATACCCCGAGGAAAATATATAATAGAGCTGAAACACATGCTTTCGTCCAGTTCACCTTTAACAGAGGATACCGGAACTAGAACATTGCAGTTTTAGCTCTTTCAACATGGACTCGATGATGGTATGCACAACCTGGATGAAATATGGAGGATAAATAAAGTAATATTTTTTGTAAAAAAAAAATTGTAAAATTGTTTTTAACCGCTTTCTTAGTTGTTTGACCAACCCTCAGAAGTTAATGAAAACTTGTACGAGTTAAGATCACGGGGACCTTACCTTTTATAGTGGGATCCGAAACCACTCTTGGGACCTTGAAAAAATTTTTTCACCAGCTGCGGGAATCGAACCCGCGCCAGGTGGAAACAGTTGACACAAGACCGACGCTGGTGCCACTGAGCCACAGGCCCCGTTTAGGTGTCGGAACACATCGGAGTTGATGAAATTGAACGACCGGATATAGTGGCAAGAAACGGGTACTAATTAACGTTGTCGGTTTAGAATTATTCTACGGGGTAGATGAACTTGCCAAGAGGAGTATCGAAAATAAGGAATTAGTATCTAACGAAATATACATAGACGAATGCACCTCCCTGTTTAGAAAAAACTCAAACACAATTATAGATATTTTTGGAGACCATACCAAATAAAAAGACCCACCCGTTACTCATATCTTCATCCTGAAATCCCCAAAGAAACTTGGCACAAAGGCCTGAATTATCCACGCTGCAGTATCCTCACAATCAGTTTGGTCACGCTCTTTACCCCGCTCATTTACATAAGATTGGAACATCCAACTCCAATCTATGCGAAAAACTTGCAACGTCGTCGGAGACCTCGATCACATTTTTTTCAGGTGCAATGAGTCCAGAATCCAATCTGATCAGCTAATAAACAGCCTAATGAAGCACAAGATATTTCCACCACACAATCTAATGTCGCTCTTGGCACTGAATATACATGCAATCTTCGACGCACTCTTAATATTTCTGAGAGCATGCAACCTAAAGCTGTAGAGAGGTTAATGTCGTCAACTCTGTTTAGTAGTCCACACTCCTATACTATCCTCCATTCCGTGGTCCACCTGTCTTGTGTTAGTAAGTCACCCTGAACGACCACTGGGTGTGAAGTGCGTCTATACCCTTTCCCAGTTTGCTATCTTCTATAAACTGTCCGTTCTATCGTGTTGGGTTGAATTAGGTTCTAATGAATAAAAACCAAAATCCAAAACATAAATATGATACTGGCTATAACGTGCTAACGCAACGGGGCCACAAAAAAATATTCTACGGACTGGAAAAAATCTACTGACAGGTGGAGCTCAAAAAAGAGGAGGAAACATTTAAAACGGTGGTGAAACTCAGGACTGTAGAAAGCCAAAGAGCCAAAGCGTTAGTTGACCTTAGTAAGAAACCGGTATTTCTAAAGAAGCCTTGTCAAGCATTCCTGGTATAGCATACATTTATGAAAAAAAAAATCTCGATCCACGCTTTTTTTATGGAAATAGAATGATCTCAAAGAAATTCATGGTAGGGGTAGTGAAGGGTTAATTTTTGCCCGACAAAATCGGATGACATATACAACTCTTCAAGCATTCCTGATAGTATACATTTATGACAAAAAAACATTATCGCATTCTTAACAGAAACATAATCATTTTTTCATAGCTGGCCACGAATTCTGACCATCACTAGACGACCACTGGCGGACGGACCCACATTCACATACGCACCACAAATTCGTGGCTGAAACTCGTGGTAGGGGTAGTGGAGGGTTAATTTTTGCCCGACAAAATCGGATGACATATACATCTTGTCAAGCAATCCTGATAGCATACATTTATGACAAAAACAACATTATCGCATTCTTAACAGAAACATAATAATTTTTTTCATGGCTGACCATGAATTCTGGCCATCACTAGACGACCACTAGCGGACGGACCCACATCCACATACGCATCACAAATTCGTGGCTGAAACTCGTTGCTGCTTTCACACTGATGAGAAGGTTATGATTCGGTTTCTATGATAAATGGTTTGTTTATTATGTCTATAAGACACTAGTTTCTCATGATAAGATACTTATTGACCTCATAAGATGTATATTTATTGATCCACGTAAATAAATCAAAGTTTATAAAGTTATAATCACCGACAACGCACCGATAATATAATCACCGACAAGGAGAAACATTGCGCCGTGTTATGCATAATTATTATGATATAAACTCATAGCAATACACCAAAAAACAAAAAGGCTAAACAATATCAAAGAAATGCCGACTGTGCATTAATTATATTTACAGACTTTACCCATAGTAGTATTCAAGTTATTTAATTAAAATGGAATATTTGCAACTAGACAACGTCGCTAAATGAAAATCATTTGAACCGTTTGATACTATCCTAAGGAAGTCAAACTGTGACTGAATCGAACAACATTTATCAAATAATTGAAATCTGAGGACGAGGTTTTGCTTATGGAAATTAAACCGTTCACTTCTGATGCTAGTACTTCCGTGTTATTAGCACACGAAATGAAAAGAGTTTATGGAATATATTTATGAGTAGACGTATTCTAATCAGAGGAGTCACAAAAGCCATCAGAAGAAGCAGTATTTCTGAGTAGATTTTGTTAGTCGAATCAATGACAAAGTTAATTCAATTTAAAGTTGAAAAATTTCGGATGTTCACTAAGGAAAAACAGAAAAGGTGGTATACACATATTAAAACAGTTAACAAGAAACAAGTGTTCACTCCATAGAGTCGAAACTTGTGCGGAGCGTGTACTACGAGTCATAAAACATTTAAAAAAAACTACATATAATACAAAAAGAGTTGTGAAATTATAATATAAATATTAGACATAATTTAAAGCAAATAAAAGAGAACTCTTTGAAGGTTGTCCAAGGTTTCGTTTTATCAGTTATTCCCACCACCAGGAAAACTACATTGTAAAGATTACAATTAGTCTTTTTATAAAAATAAAAGTTAAATATTACTTACATCTTTGCTGAGATTGATTATAATGGTTGATACATTATGAAGGATGAACGATAATACACTACAGTTTAAAAAAGTTCAGCATTAAAATTACAATTATTACAAATTCTATTTGTGAGACTAACTTGTCTCCGTGTGGGCAGAAATGTCAAGTACAGGTTGGTCAACTTCTGAGAGGCTGTTGACATGACATCTGACAGACAGTTGACATGAGACAGCAGTGGTGCCAACATGATTTTGTTCGATTGAAGATTGGAAAAATTCATTGTGTGGTTGTTGTTGAATAACTTTTTATACAACGTCAATAGATATAAATTTCAACGAGATAATATCTCATTATTTATTAATGCAGTTAATATCTTCAAAAATATAGGCCATTTCTAGAAAGGATCTTATTGTTGAAAATGATTCAATGGCTAAGACCTTGGCGGATTCATAATTCATACGGTGGTCAAATTGCTAAAGGGCATCTTTCTGGAAGTAATCTGGAATCACTTTTATGAAAAATGATTCTAGCGCCTAACGACCATGAAGTTTGACCAACATAATTCTTATCACACATTAGACATGGAATATTATATATTACATGGAATATTATATATTACATTCATTTTCGATTTTTGTGTGAATCAATCTGATAGGTAGAACGGTTTCATTCGCAATGTTAATATTCGATATGTCATGGAAAATTCTAGCTAGTTTAGGTGTCATTTCTTTGATGAATGGTAAGGACGTATACGTGACTTGTTCTGGGTCAGTATCAATTTCATTGTTATCAGTGTTAATAATGGGTGTGACGCTTGGTTTCGTAAGGTTGGTGCATTAAACAAAATATTTTTGACCATACTGGTAGAAAAATATTCAAAAGAATAATTTTTTTATGAAATTGTATGTGAAAGATTATCAAAGCCCTATTCTTCATTTGTTTAACTAAGTTCACTTTCATCGAATGTTCATGATACGATCAATAATTTATGTAGGTATATTCCTGCGCTATATACATTATTTCCCATACCAATCTATTAGGATTTTGTTATTTGCTATTCGGATGATTTTTGTATCTGAAAAATAATCAATAAAATATCTTTTTAAAGACAAGCTTCTATTCAAATGCACTGAAAAGTAAAAAATAATTGCTTTGGATGAGAGACGTTGGTTATTCCGTGAGCTATAGATTCAAAAGCGACAAGATTTTGAATCTATAACTCACGGAATAACGTCACACATTCAAAACAATTATTTTTTACTTTTTAGTGCATTCGAATAAAAGCTTGACTTCAAAGAGGTTTTTTATTAATTATTTTATTTTGTGCATTTTAGTACTCAAGTACGCCTTAATCTATGCATTTTTGTTAAAGCATCGTTATTATGAGGCCTTTTATTCTGAGCTATCTGGTCCTCCAATGAGGAGACCAACTCAAGACTAAGTCATCCGCCATCTTAGAGTTGCCATAATCAATCAATGAATTTCAACTAAAAATCAATAATATTCGATTTAATTCATAATCTTCGACCCCAAAAACCCCGGCATACCAATTTTGAATCGAATCGGACCATAATTGTCATGTGTGTTACCCCTATTAACGACTGATAAACATATCATAGGAGATGATAAATCAGGGATATTGAATTCATAAATAATCATATCGCTCAAATTCAACTCCTATCAGATCATTTAAGTCAGTACAAAGCTAGAAGTACTTATTATTGTGGGTACTAAATATTCGTCGATTGAAAGTTCAGTTAACGGTCAAGTAGAAATAATTGAAACTTAAAAAAATCGGAACGAGAAACTATTTTTCCAGAATCAGTGCGCGTCAGCAAAACTTCGATATTGTATTAATGAAAATAATAACCACATGATAACTGCGAAAACAGTAAAGAAATTGATAATTAATAATCAGAATTTAGAAATAATTTGATAAAAATATTGTATATGAAATATAGAATCTGTGGCAACAGGGCAAACTTTATTTTTATGTTTTCTATTAATCTGGCATATAGGATATTTTCCAACTATTATTAACTTGAATAGCATATTCGACTCTCTACGAAATCTCCATGCAAAGTAAAACTGTTTCTTTTATAAAATTTTAACGACATATTTGAGTGTGGTCGTTTGCTGTTTTTTGTAAATTATGAATTAAAGTTTTTAACTTTGAACAACTCTATAGAATCTCCAGTTATTTGCAATATGATTTAAGCAAAACATCCATTACTGTGAAATACATTCCAAAACATTTTGAATTGTTGTTAATTGAATCTATACCTAGAATTATTTAACGGTTTTATTATTGAATCAAATTAAGTTTAAGTCCAGTGTGAGTAAAGTTTTACCAAAATTTATGAATCATCCATCCAGTTTTGTTCAATGATACGTGCTCATTCAACGAATATTATTTTTTCATTTAATAGAGACATTTTGTACAAGAGTAGGTATCAGCTTTTGACATATATAAAGTATAAAACTGTCTTACAATTGATTTGGTATGATACTTGTTCATTCATCATAGTTTCCTTATTTTTATTAGATTGTTAAATTGATAAAATACTATATATTATATACACTGTGGTTGCAAAAAGCTGATTTTATTTTATAACTGGTTTTAGACAGATTATTGTGCATGAAAAATTGTCGTTAATTTTAAAGTCATTTCTGAAATTGATAGATTCTTCAAATCTCAGCTCCTCTATACAGTGATTTAAAAAAATTGATACAACTTATTGTCAGTTGTGAAACAATTATTATCCATGTTGAATTACATGTTTGGAACAGGTATTCAGTAATATGGAAGTACTGAAGTTGTTTGTATTGATTAGAATGTCATACCATACAGTGTGTAGTTGTTTTAAATTAATATAGTTTGTTTGTTTTTATTGGTGCTTTGATTATTTGCGTAGTATCCTTAACTGGATTGAAGAGGTACACAATTCAAACGATTCCAGCTCTCCAAAAATCTATAACATCTAAGTAGATATTGGGAGGACGATGATCTGCCGCTCGATTAAAATCTCCAGTAAGTTTTTATAAATAATTCACACCCAGTATAACCCTTCATAAACTTGGTAACAACATCTCAACTAATAAAAATAAAGTATGCAGGGCCGGTTCATATCAATGATTCTCAGGTGTGGGGTCATGTCAATGGTTAGTCAGTTGTGGAGTTTTTAATTATACAACTGTCCCGGGTCATATCAATAGGATCACATATAGAGCCAAAAGAATTGAGAATACGTTGCTTCAAAAAATTTGTATGGCTTTTCACGAGTTCAATAAATATGTAGATTTGTATAGGCCCTTTTCTAGTTGACACTTGATTTTTTTTGTAAAATTACCATTGTTTTACAATACATATGAGTAAAATTACAAATCAGTGTATTGCAAATACAAAATATAATACAATTCGAGTAATATACCAAGACATGTGAGGAAACCTACTAAGATGAGTCGTAATTTTGCAATCTTTATGTAGTAACCCCACGCGTATTGTAATTTTACCGAACTGTTGGTCAGTTTCCAATCAAAAGTTTTTAAAATTTAGAAACATTGTTTGTGACTCGATTTACTCCAAGTTATAAAAATATATTGAAACTGAAATTACTCTGAAATCATTAAAAGGGGGTATCGTCAAAATCGATGGGGTCAACTAGGAGAAGGAGTTTTTTTTTCGCGTTCAGACCCTCAAATGGTCCCCCGTCCATCTTTAAGAAGTCCCCTGGCACAATTACGACCCCCCCTTTAGGCTTTGAATAACGAGAGTAGTTTTGATTATATCTGTCAAACAGATGGTCAATCACTTTGTTTTTTTTTTCACAATATCTGTGATATCCTGCTCTAGCTCCTCCTCGTTTTTCATAAACTTCTTAATTTTAGTACTAACGGTAGAATTAATAATGTGCGCTTCCCCGTGGACTATTTTGAATAACGAGAGTAGTTTTGATTATATCTGTCAAACCAGATGGTCAATCACTTTGATTTTTTTTCACAATATTTGTGATATCCCGCTCTAGCTCCTCCTCGTTTTTCATAAACATCTTAATTTTAGTACTAACGGTAGAATTAATAATGTGATGTTTGCCTATGCATGGTCCATTTGTTACGTGTTAATTGAGTCAACTTCAATTATATATATCTCGGGTTCGGGATGGTGAAACTTGAGGTATAGAGGTGTTGTTCACATGTTAAACAATACGTATGCCAAATTTCAATAATTTCCTAATTCAACTATCTCGTGGCGGAACTACCTCAAAAATTACATGATGTATTGTAATTTCACTGAAAAATTTTAGTTTTCTTATGCGTAAATTTCAACAAATGTTTTGTAATTTTACTATATGGAGTTGGAATAAGTCGTGTAGTAAATTTAAAAAACTGAATTTCATTATTACATATATTGTTATGCGTTAAAACTTCCAACACATTTTGTAAAATAAATGTAGAAATTGTTAACAGTGTATTCTTCAAAAGAGTTACTCACATGAATTTGAGAGACAAAGGAGACAAATGTCTATTTTAGAATGCATTTGATGAAATGAATTCCGTTGAAAAAAAAACATTTTGCCTAAAAATATAATCAATTTTGAATTATGCAAAATGCAAATAATTTACAAAGTCATCCTGGTGGTTTCTACAAACTTTTTTCGGAGATAAAATATGAACTATTTTCTCAAAATGAACTGAATCGCTCATAATGATATAACTCGGATTTGAGTTTGCATACCAACGAGAAGTTGAAAGGGCGAACCTCTCCATATAAATCTTCAAACACAAGTAACATTAATTAGATTCCTGCGCGACTTCACAGCAGCAATTCAGATCCGAACTTTCAATGGGTAGTAACATTTCCGGGTCAATGAAGATTGAATGAGAGTTCGCCTCGCGAAGAAATAATTACAGACCTAATGCACGTTGGCTGTGAAACCGCGATAGGATCTTCTGGTGACTGGAGACGTTTTTCGAAACGCTCTCCCCATGAACTCTGGAAAGTTCCCAATTGAAGGTAGCTGGTTGGGTTTGAGTATTTTGATCGAAGAAAAAAATGAGAATGAAAAATAATTTCGTAAATGAATTATTTGGCTGTTATTGATTTTTAACATCTGAATGAGTTCTTCGACATATTCTGATTCAACATCTGATTCTAATGACCCTAAAGCTACACCAGCGTTTATGGCACACTATAAAAAACTAGTTCAGAATTGTGTACACATTTTTTACAAATTTGCGTCCCAAACCATTTTTTACAGTTCCCGTTTACCCGGACAAGAGCGTGGGGTAGCTTTTGATTCGAGCTGCACCACACACTCTGTATTTTTGAAAATATGCAGTATATAGTGATCGGACGGGTGCAAGAATTTCTTACACATTTATTACAGATCATTGACGTGTAGAAAATTCCAAGGGGTTAAATACCCCTGAATATTGAATAATCCCTATTAAATATACATCAAAACTTGGACGGTAACAGAATCACAATTTTTATAAAAACTTTTTACTATCTCACAGAATTTTTCACAAAACTATTGACGTTATAAAAACTGCCCGAAATGACCACCTCCAACCATTAGACAGGAATCAGGTCTTCGCCTCATAGACTGGCGCGAACGTTGAAATATTCCTGGTGTGTTTTGGATTGTCTCGCAGGCTGCAATGATGCGATGCCTCAAATCATTCACACATTCAATGGGGGTCGTATAAACCAAGGACTTCAGGTGACTTCAGGTGACTTCAGATGCAAGTCTGGAGATATGAGAGGCCAAGGTTGAGGTCCTGCTCTGCCTATCCAACGATTTGGATACACATCGTACGACGAGCAGTTATACTGAAATGGACAGGCGCACCATCGTGCATGAACCACATTCGTGGTCAAATAGCTAGTGGAACATTTTCAAGTAAAATGGGAAGCTGCCCCAGGAGAAAATTTTTATAGGTTGCACCAGTTAGCCCTAACGGTAGAAAATACGGTCCAATAATATTTTCGCCAATAATTCCGACCCACACGTGTGAAAATTCATATTGATACCGACCTTCTTGAATTGCATATGGATTATCTTCGGCCCATAGATGATTGTTATGGAAATTTGTAATCCCTTGCCTTGAAAAGTTGGATTCGTGAGTGATTATTACGTTTTCTATAGATTGAGCATTTTTGTTAATCATTTGAAGACTCCATTGACAAAAGTCTACTCGATGGGTAAAATCTCGCGGCAAAAGTGCCTGGACTCGTTGAATATGGTGAGGATACAATTGGTGATCCTTTCACATTTTCCAGATTAGTTTAGCAATAAACATCAAGTGTGTTAGCAATTTGTCTTGTACTTAATTCCGGACGATCTTCAATCATATTGAGAACCTCTTCTTCCAGTGCCACAGTTCTTACTACTAGAGGACAACCACAATCAGTTCCTCGTTTTTGAAAAGCCCCTCTTTCACAGAGACGTTGGTGAATATGTGCAAAAATTGTGTGATGAGGTATTACGCGCTGAGGATACATCTCTTCATAGAGCGATCTAGCTTCCAAAGAATTTCCATTGGCATGACCTTACATGAAATGCATATCGGCCATTGCAGATAGCGTAATTATTCATATTGAAGATTCAAAAGACACAATTGAACTTTCAACTACCACATAGAAATCAAAGCGACTTGACAGCCACCTACTAGATTTTTTCGATTTTAAAATACTATGAAGTTGTGCAAACAAAACGTGACAGCCACCTACTAGATTTTTTCGATTTCATTTACAGAACATCTGTTCATGAACAATGTTGTATTTAATTTTTTTATTAGGAAACTATTGCTTTTGCGGACACAAAACAAGAGTTAAAAAAGTTTTGCAATGAATCTTTCTTCTCAACACATATTTTTTAATTGAGAAATTTTGTTTTTTTAAAAAGTTTTGGTAAAAAATGGAATAGGGGTTGCCCGTTTCACCACTTTAAAAGATCACAACAAAATAAAAACAAATGTATAGGTTATTGGTAGAACATGTCCACAAAATACCATTTCTTCAACTCTTCAGCAATTTCAAGAAGAATAAGCCAAAGAGCAAGGAAAGGCCTAAGAGCTTTTGTTTACATGAAAGACCCTCTTTAATTTTCGACAAAGAATCACCCATAAAAACTTTCGCAGTTGTTTGGTAACACCCTGTATGTGTCACGACGTAGGCTCGGTGGCGGAATTTTTCACGGTTCAAAAAGTCGCCAACTTACCGGTTTCAAAAACACAACCCTCAAAGGTGTTGACAGTACGACGTTGAAAAAAACCCAGTTTTTACTTGTGAACTCAATAACGGTTTTGATGTCTCTCATACCTACTACTGAACATAATATGGATTAATGCTCTTTCGGAGCGTTACATCCATTGAAAATGTTCCAGTGTGAAGCAATCTATCTGAAGGGTCCTAGGATTGTTTATATTTATTCATTGAGAATGGTCCAAGGAAACAACCCTTCTAACTAATCGTAAAACTTCACTGGAAACCAATATTATAGGAAATCTATTAAAATATTGTTTACTGTATCCTACAAGTTTCTTGGTGCGCAGTTTGGAGAGTAGGGTGTATTAATAAATTTTCAGGCATTATCACTCAAAAATGCGACAGTGACAGTTTTTTTAGTTTAACATTCATTACAGAGTCCCACAAGGTTTTTCACTAGTTTCTAGGTACGCATGAACTATTTTGATTGCAGAAATTGAAAATTTGAAGAGTGGGATGTGTTAATACATTTTTGAAGGGTATTATGACAGAAATATGCGACATTCACAGTTTTTTTGAGTTTTAAATTCATTACAGTAGCACATACTTCTTAGTGCGCATGGACTATTTCGATATAAAAATTCAGAATTCGAAAAGTGGGATTTATAAATACATTTTTTTAAAGGCATTATTACTCAAAAATGTGGCATTTTGAAGCCTGTGTAGATGTCTTTGTGATTGGAGTACCAGGCTAATATTTGATTGTTTTGATGCTTGGCTATTGGTGTTGTGTTTGTCGTAGTGAGTGATGCTTGTATCACAGTTTGATAGTTTCATGGCCCAAGGGAAGATGGGTGGAAATCTTTGGAAAACGTTATTGGTAGGGATAGTTCGAGGATATCTAGAATTCTTTCGTGTAAGGGTTTATGGGTCCTTGTTCGATTCGCGAACAGATCTCCATATCTATCACAGAATAAATTGTCATATGTGGGATTTGTTGAGGTTGCACTCACTGATGCTTCATATGTCAGACTGACGCACGTCTGTTAAGACGAAATGGTTCTCCAGATGCACAATATATGCTTTCGAATGGTGTTGTACAGAAGGAACCCAGCGCTATTTGTGAGGCTGTATTGTGAATAGTGTCAATTAATTTTAGGGTTGTTTTGCTTGCTGAGTCGTAGGCAACACATCCATAGTAAATATTTTATCTGATTAGTATTCTGTATCAGTTTTATATAGTTTGACAGTCAGATCCCCTCTCCGTATGTGGGGTTTGAAGAGATTTAGTCTAGTGTGGCACGATTTCACTACATTATTAATGTGTGCATTCCAGTCCTGACAAATTTGATATTCTGGCCATATAAAAATAGAGATGATATATCTTTATATGGAAACTATTTTAATTACAATGTGTACGTTATTAAAAGTAAATCAACTCATACGTAGTTTATCCCCATCCACTTTTAAAGTAATACTCAATGTTACTCTGCAATGGTATATTATTCAACGAGCGAGAAATGTGGCCATCACTCGTGAGAATGAAGTTGAAATCATTCGAGCGAGTAATGGCTGTTTCTCGCGAGCAGAATACTATACTTTTTCTGTGACTTATATCAGGACTATTTGAAAATAAGATTTAGTTGTGAAGGAAATCCTGAAAGAGTGTAATTTATTCAATTGCATAATAGGAAGTTTTTATTGAATGAAAAAATCTATAATTGTATTTCGAAAAATTTCGTAACATAAACAAAATCATTTTTTGTTAATGAAATTAATAGTAAAATTGGAACAGTTGGAAATCATAACTGAAGGTATCGAGGATTCTATATCCAAATTCACATTTCCATTTTTCATATCCGAAGTGTTCTGTGCAATAAATGTTTGTGAGATGTTGCTGGTACTGGTTACAGTTTCATTTATTTTATTTTTCATCGAATCATCTATGTATCCTTCCGCCACATATGTTGACTTCCACCCTCCATGCCTCTTCAAAGAAGTGATGTCTCCACCCGCATCCAGTAGCAGGGTGGCAGATGATCTACGAAAGGTTTGCCCAGTATATAGTTCTGGATCTGGAAGTTTCAAAAATGTTGCGATTTGTTTTCCCATGACTCCGAATTTAATTATTCCCATTCTTTGATTGGTGCATTTACCTTTCTGATAATTAAAAAAAAATGAATCTGTAAACATATTACTCGGTCGTAGCGTGATATATTTAATACAAATATGGCGAAAAGGCTCAGTTTTGGTGAACTTCCGAACAATTTTCATTTTGGTGTTTGGTATGGTGACTAATATAGCCAATCCAAGATCTTCCAAGTCCCCTATTTTCATAGAGTGCATTTCATTCGCACGGCAGGCTCCCATGATTCCCATGATCAGTGCAACCTGAAAAAAAGATACTTAAAAAATATTTCCAATTCTCGTTATTTTATTCAATTTCAAATAGTTTGATAATTGTTAAATCAGTGGTTGGAAATGAAAAAAAACCTCACCGGCGTGATTCGAACTCACGATCACTTGGATTGAAAGTCCAGAGCTTTATCTATGTGCTACCGAGGTGCTTGCAAATTAAAGTGATATGAAGCTATTCGAATTCCTAACTAGGTTCTATCATTTTGTTAAGTGAACTTTTGGAAAAATATCAATTTCTTACCTTTGTCTTATATTTCGTCGGGTGCTTTGTTTATGAATGAATTTATTTCATCTGGGGTGAATGTTTGAGCCTTTCTCGGTATATAACCATCGGATTTGCGTATCAAAAATGCACGTAATTTTGAATAACGTTCTATGTTGACGTCGTGGTTGATTAGAATGGTACTTCCTAACATTGAATATTGTGCCCAAAGCGAGGACGATTTATATTTTTCAGCTAATTGGGAAAAATATGCTTGAAGTGCATTTTCCGAAAACGAATTCACATTATTTTTCTTTCGCCAATCCATGAAAATTGCATATATCGTCTCATATTTTTTTCTGGATTTATTTGGTAATACATTTGAAGATGTTATTTTCGCCGCACTACAAATTTCTGGCGGGGTACACTCGTTCTCACTTTCCAAATCCATCTTTTTCTTCTTGTTTTTCGTTAGAAACTATAATATTTCACAAAACGAACTGGCAATTCAATTATTATGACGTTTGAGAACAAGTTTGAAGTTGTTAAATTCTCAAGGCATACTTGCGAATGGAAACAATTCAAACACAAGTGCACAGTAATAAATATGCTCATCTGTGATTGGCTTCAAAGTGTTGAGTAATGAATCTGGTTCAACTGTGATTGGTTCGGACCTGTTGAGCAATGGATCATTACCTACTCGGGGATGAAACTAGAGTTCATTACTTATCAAGAAATGGTCACATAAATGACGATTTTTTCAATAGTCATAGGAAAAATAGTTCATGCAATTCAAGAAAATTCACTTATTTTTCAAGTTTCAAAGAATCCTCACTTTATTTGTGATCATTAGAAATTTGATTGAAATGAAAATAATTAAACATGAACTAACAAAAATCTTACTCATTTCACAATAAGAATAATTGCATGGTCAGGGATTGGAACCCGGGCCGCCCGCGTGGCAGACGAGCATTTTACCACTGAACCACCGATGCCTTATTATTATTTTTGTAGCTGGCAGCGACTAATAAAAAACGAGTACATATATAGCATAATTCTGTCTTTTTCTCTCTCTGGCCAAGTAATAATTTTCTGTCCTTTCTGCATTTCGTTTAATACATGTTAAAACCTTACACAAGCACGTCGAAAATTCGACCTTGAAATTTCATTCTCATCGCGCCCAAAGAAGTTTCAGTTCAAAAACGTTTGTCGAATACAACGCACAACTCAAATTCCCATCGATGTGGACTAGCCTTCAGACGGAGTCTTTTTCCCGCATAAGCTCTGAATTCATGCAATTAGTGATCAGCGCGTTATAACCCGTCAAATTAATAAATCAAGTGCTTGTATACGAAGATCAGCGACAGACAGGAATATACAGGGCCGCAAACTCATCCCTGTTTATTAGACGTGTCAAGTCCTGTCGGCCATAATTTCAGTTTATTCGACGACAACAATGGGATCGAGCATGATGGATCCCGCTTCGCATGGCGAGCGCTATCAATTCCGGAGTTTGTCCAGCGGAATAAATCGAGCAGGGTCAAGATGAAATCCCGGAAAAGTACGGGAAAACGTTGCATGATTGAAAACCGTCTGTAGTCGTGCTGGAAATGAACCCAATCCAATCCAATAGTATTTATTATAAATATTGTCAAGTTACAATTCACGTCTTAACCTAGGAACTATAATAACATGATATATACAAGTTATAATATATACAGAGCTTAATTTCTAGTAAGATCGAGTTAATTTGTGTGTTTGTTCCGGCCTCCTACATAATGTTTATGCCAAAGTTTGAAGTGACTTTCGTTTTGTATTTCGTTGTTTGAGTAGTTTGTTTTTGTAGTAGTTTTCCAGGAAAATTTACAAAAACCTGGTGAAGGGGTTGAATGCGTGTTACTTGAGTGAGTTTTTTTTTTAATGAGTTTTAGTTTTGAGTCAGTTGTTTTGAGTTGGTTGTTTTGAGTATAGTTTTGCGTGTGTGGTTTTTGTGCGTTTTGAATCTAGTTCTATTTGTGTATTAAATTTTTGGGTTTCTTTGAGTTTTATTTTGTGTCGATAGTTTTATTTGAGTCTGTTTGTGTGTTCAGTCTGTCATTCCTGCCCCCGGCGACATCCCCCCCGGGCCGGGCGGGGAGAAGGGCGGCATTTACCACCCTTCCCACACGTCCCTAGGGGCTATTGCCTTCAGCATCACGACAAGCTGTTGTATGATTTGAGTATGCACCGTTAAGGTGTTCTGTATTTGTGTTATAATTGATGTCTGATTTGTCAATAGATTGATCAACTCTTTCTGCGTGTCCTTTTGGGCCAGGGTCTGCGGTGGGGGGCCAGATTCCGCTTCTCTTGGCTCGTCGTGTCTTCTCCCCGGGTATCTTTGCCACGGAGTTGCGCTCCCACCCTGGCTTTTTTTCTGGGTGTCCTTGTGTCCCTCACCTTCTCTGTGTTGTGGAGGGCTTTGGGCTTCTTTCTTTGCTAGCTTTTTCAAGTATGCTTCACATTTTTTGTAATTCGCTGGATGGTTCAGCGAACAGTTTGCGCATGTCGCTGGAACATCCGGGCTTTTCTTGCAGGTAGCGGTAAGGTGCTCTTTTGCACATTTGAGGCACTTGGGCTTCAGATTGCAGTTGAGGGCTGCATGTCCCCAGCCCTGGCACCTTCTACATTGCGTCAGGGTGGTGTCCATTTTCCTAAGTTCCCATTCAATGCTGATATTATTCAATGTTTTGCATCTGTTTTTTAGAGTTGTTATTGTTGTTTCTCCGCTGGTGATTACGAGGTATAGTGGCCTTGCCGTTTTCCTCATTTTATATACATTTTTGATTTCTAATGAATGTTCCTCCTCTAGCCACTTGGTTATTTTGGCTGTTGGTGGGTCATTGTCTAATCCTTTGAGCACGAATGTGTGCTGTTTATCAGCTTTTTGTGTAAAACTGTAAAAGCCTACATTCTTGCTTTTTATGAATTCTTTGGTTTTTTCAAGATCTTCTACACACTCCGTACGGATCAGCGTATTATCCTGTGTGTATTTTATTGTTATCTTCTTTGCACACAGTTTGATTAGTTCTGTGTGCGTTTTCTCTTCAATAATGTGCTTCCCATCTAATATGATTGGCGGAATTACGTTCTGGTTATTGTTTTGCACCGGCTGTACTGTTTGTCTCGGCGCTTTCTGTTGTTTTTTCCTTTGCCTGATTATTTCGGGCTTTTCTTTGGTTTTCTGTCCTAATATTGCTGCCCTATTGGCCAGATATTCTTCCGTGCATTTTTTAACTCTCTTGGGAGAGTTCTTTTGAATCTCGTCTTCCGACGAGCTTGTATCGCTCATCACTTTATCTATTGAGTCCAACGTGTCATGCAGTCTGTCTGTTTGGACTATGACTTGTGGAAATATATGCGTCGGCTTTTTGTCTCCTTTCTTCTGTTCAGGAGTACTAGTCATGGTTGGTTTAGTTTCCTCAGCTATTTCCTTGAGGATTTTTTCTGTTTTTGTAAATTGTTCAGATTTCTGCTGATTTTCAAGTTCGTCGTCACTTTCCGCGTTGGAAAGGTGAACAAAGTACTCATCTTCGTGTTGTTCTAGGGAGGGCGAGGCTTCCTTACTTAGACGATTTTCAGGTTCCTCTGCTTTATTACCCTTTTTTATTTCTTTTACATCTTTTTGTTCAGTTGCGCTTTCTACTTCCCTTGTTTCTTCCGATTTACTTTCCTCCGCAGAAGAGCTTTCTTCTTGGGAGTAGGTATCTAGGTCGGAGGGAAGTTCCATTCCATTTTTATATATGAATTCTTTCTCATATATAGCATCATATGCCTTTTGATTTGTCTTCCTTATGTTATCTTTCAAGAATGTATATAGGGGTCATGTAATTTCGTCCCCTATTATTAGACTGAATTTCACTTCTCGTGTTGCTAGAAGCATCATTCTCCATTCCATATCTTCGATTTCTTTTTTTGTGAATGCGCTGGGTGCATTGCCTGCGCTATTATCTGCTTTATTACCGGCTGACAGGGGAGGGGGGGTGTTCACATCGCTATTTGCGTTGGATTTACTGCCTTTGTCCTTGTCTTCCAGTTTTTCCTCTACATATTTTTGGTAACTTTCTGATCTTCTTCCCGGTTTCTCATATCCTTGAAGATGTGAGACTTTTCTTAGGAAATTAGTCCAATGTTCAGGTGAACTTTCTTCTAGTAATTTGTACTGAACTTCAAACTCCCTAGAGAATGTTTCAGATTCATTCATATAGTTCCTGGTTTTCCCCTCTATGACATCTATCATCCAGGACAAGGCCATGTAGAGTCTTTGTTTCCTCCACACGAGTTCTTGTCCCCTAATGTTTTCCAACTTTGTCTTACTTTCTTCGTCATTTCCTCTTTTGGCTTTATGGATAAGAGCATTTTTAAGATATTGGTAGTGGTATGTGTCATAGTTGTTATCTATCATATGGAATTTATGATATTTGAACCTACATACTTTGTTAAATGTCCTTTCAAATTCCTTGTGTTCATACGTTTGCTCGGGTATTTTCATTTCCTCCACATTATCAATCCTGTATATATCGGCTTCCATTTGGTAGACAAACCTCCGATGGGATTCAATATAATTATTGAAGTCCATGTTAACTCCAAATGTTCCTAATTTCTAATGACTTTGTTATATTTGGCCTATGTATTATGAAATTTTTGCTAATTTCACTCTTTTCAATGATGAATCGTATTCAACGTTCTTACTTTTGGAAATTTTTCCAAGCTTCGTTCTGGTTTTGTTCAGTTTCCTCGACTCTTATTGGTCTACTCGACCAAAGTGGGCGGAGTCGGAATTTCTGAACTACATGTTTGACGAGAAAATTTTAACAACAGTTTGGCTGTGGAGCTCTCGTACTCACTTATGTGCTGAACTCCACTAACCTTCTGTAATTTTCCCGTTTTCTATCGGATTTTGGGTTGTGAAACTATTTGTCCCTATAGTTCACTTCTTTCTACGTTAGCTATATACAATTTATGTACAATTCATGGATTCTTCATGCATTAAATTGACTTTGGATTGAGGGGTTCTGTGGGTGTGGCCTCTCTTCTCAAGTCAATTTTAGTGCTTTCCTCTTATATTTGATGATTTTTCTCTCTCTGGGTTCTATGTCATTGTTTCCTCTCCAACATTAGCCCTTATCGATTTTACTTTACAAGGGGGAATGTCGAAATTTTAGTCGAATTAGCTTTTTGGGTTCATTCGACTGTCATGTTCTCAGTGTTCAATGCCAATTTCATTCCTGGAATCTGGAAATGAACCGGTGTTCAGTCAAAGGCTACCTGCTGTGAAAAGGAAAACGTCCCACTGTGTTAGGCCAATTTTGAAACCAAACGATGGAAACAAATAAGAAAGTTGATATTGGGGTGATCACCAGGAACACGGATTAAATCGAACCGATTTTATTTACAGTTATCTTGAGAAATGGTCGAAATAGAGGTGAGAGACAGACAGCAAAGTATATTATCCTGAATTTGTTTGAGAAGCTTTAGTTTGAAGGACATAAGATTGCCAATAGTATAACAATGAAGGAAAGTATATCATCTTCTGCCGCAGATGTAGTCCTAGGTCATCGAAAAAAAAATGTTTTCGTTAATGGAGCTTTTCGGGATTATATATGAAACGTTAGTTCATTTCACAATTGAACGAAATTAATTTCTAAATAGAAACAATGCATTTTGTCAAGCTATCTTGTAATCTTCAGGGGCTCATAGAACTTGAATAACATTTCTAACAGATGAATAACATTAAAAGTAAAAAAAATCAGTTGGTTTCAATTTCAATGTTCTTTGTCTGTTTTGTGTCTGAGGAAGACAAATATCCCCCCGATAGACTATTTATCCAAGCAAGTGTGTTTCATATGCGACAACTTTTTGATTACAACAAACTTATAAAATACCACAAAAGTGAAAAATCCGTTATTCTGCTATTTCACCTTACACCATTCGATAGAAGCATTCACACATAGTACCTCGAACAAACAAAAACCAGTTGAACAACTATGTCCTTGCAGTACCATCACTCTATTAATACACGGAATCGAAAATTTTATACTGTCGAAGAAGGAATTGAAATAATTTATTTATAATGAATCAAGAAAAATTGGTCACTCATTATCTTAATTTTGTTCAATGGTTCCTCACATGCATTCCTTCGAATTGTCTCATATTATTAATCATTTATCAATGGGAAAAACACTACTACTTACAATTTTGATCAGAGAGAGAAGGGGTGCCATGACAGAACTTTGAGGAACTCCAAATTTTATTTTGCAGGCTTGATATATCAAAACAATATCCTCTATAAAGTTGTCAATGGTTTTCTTCACATTTTCCAATTATAAACTGAATAATTCATAATTGTATTTATTATTCCTATTCAATATCACATTAGCTTTCATTCGTTATCCTGGATGTTTTCAAATGGTCCAACCAGACTCCTGCAACTTTGAGAATGATTGTTTTTTTTAATAAACTGAAAAAACTTTTACTCTTCTCCGATAAGCAACTTCGTTTTCCAAATTATTATATCTTCCTCTCGATAGAAAAAATTAACAATTAATCAGTAACTCGTTGTTATCTGAATTTGCAATTGAAGTTTTCAATCATCAAACTATGATTATATAAAATCCAAATTTCTATTGACAGAACGTTAGAAACAATCGACTAGACGGACAATTTCTGGTAAAAACTACATAGGTCTGATCTCTTATATACTAAAAATGGGAATTTTACTGAAAAGACACTCGGTGGGGTAAGATCTGTTTTTATCATATAGAATTTTCAGGAAATATTTTTGGGTAATCTCTAAGTTTTTCAGGTGACATTCGTATGCTCTCCCCCATCCTGAAATACCATACTGTATATTTGACTCGACGAGAGAGTGGTATATTATTTGTAGCATCTTGGTATCGAGGATATTTTTCAAGGTTGAAGGTAAAAATAATTGATCTCAGTTTTTTTACTATTTTATTCACATGAATATCCCACTTCAGATATTTGTCCACTTCTATTCCAAGATACGTTATAGAATCTACCATGTGTACCAACTGGTTGTTACCGGGAATTATTGAATTTTGTAAGTTAGGTGAGGTGATTTTATTGCAGGAAGTTATCGATTTAGTTTTTTCTAAGTTCAATGTCAGGTCCATCGCACTAAACCAATCCTCAATTTTTTTCAGGACTTCTTCTGCTTTCAATTTTGCCTCTCTCCAAAGAGCAGCCAGACACATGATTACTGTGTCATCGGCGAATGACGACACAATGCCATTCGATTCGAGATCAAGTAATCCATTGATGTATATAAGGAACAGTAATGGACCAAGACCCGTTCCCTGTGGTACACCAGTTTCCATTTCTAGGATATCACTTTGGGTATCATCAATTCGTACAAATTATTTCCTTCCCGTCAAATAAGAATGAAAAAGTTTTGATATAACTCCTCTCATGCCATGGTCAATGTCAACTGTCAATGAGTATTTGTTGATTAACAGAATCGAAGGCCTTAGCCAAGTCTAAGAATACATCAATGCAGCATTTTCCTTCATCCAGAGATGTAAATATATATTATTTGTGAGATATACTATTGCATCCTCTGTGGACATTCCATTTCTAAAATCGTATTGTTTTTTCGACAGTAATTGTTTATTTTCCAAAAATTCCATAACTCTCATTTTTATGATTTTTGCTATTACTTTTGCGACAGTGCTTATAAGAGAAATTGGCCTATAGTTCAATACCTCTTTTTTATAGCCTTTTTTATATAGAGGTTTCACAATGGTAATTTTGAATATATCATATTCCCTTTTCGAGTATCATATTGATTATATACTCTAGGGGCTTTTTTATATGATTTGCCATGAGTTTTATATGTTCTGAAGTGATACCATCGTGCCCTGGTCTTTTATTGGTCCTCAATTCTTTTATAATACCTACCACCTCTACTAAGGAATTTGGTCTAATGACCATTGTCTCATTTAATATACTTCTTAAAATTGCGTTTTTAGGTTTTATGATTTTTTCCGCCATTTGTTTTTCTATGCTTGCATATTGTTGGTTGAAGATGTTCGTTATATTTTTATTATTATGAACTATTTCAGATATGATGGTGTTATTTTTATTTTTCCCTATGAAATTTTTTATAACATTTCATAACATTTTTGAATTGTTTTTATTTGTTTCAATTTGCTGTTTATAATAGCTTTCCTTTGTTATTTTCAGTGAATTAGTTAGATTATTTTTGTATTGTTTATATTGATCAACAAGCTGGGCATCATTTGGGTTTTTCAATACTCTGTTATAAAGATTGTGTTTGATTTGAACAGACTTCATTAGACCTGCGGTTTCGCCTTCTTTCAGAGTACTTAATTTTTCTATAAATTGATGAGTTTTTCATTGGATTTTGTAATTTAGTAATGAACCATTCGGCTTGATCATTAAAATTTGTTATTTCATAAATTTATTCCCATTTGATGTTTTTCGCTGTTTCTGTAAGTTTTTTTGAATCTAGTATATTTTTATTTTTTCAGGTGTTTCTCGACATTTCAGTTCCTGATCACATGCTACAATGTTTGAGAAATGGTCAGTTATATTGTATTGGTGTACTAATGACGTTTATTCTACATATTTGTTTGCATCTCACAAATACATGGTCCAGTGTTGATTTGGAATCATTGTGTATTCTTGTATATGTATTTATCTGATGGCATGTCATAATGACAACGTTATGTCACTCAATTTTGAAGACTTAAGGAAGCTCATTATGGTACTTAGTCCCATAATGAATTAATTATGGTACTAAGTACCATAATGAAATTCTATATGAAAAACATAATACGACTAGAGAGAAGATGGTTTTCTTTCCTTAAATAAGCATTCAAAGTGAGCCAACAATACTTTTTCATGAGTGATATTCTTGATTTTCTTAGTAGAAAACCATTCTTCGTACCGATTAAACGCTATTTCATATACACTCCGTGATTTTTCCTGCAAAAGGGAGTCCACGATATTTCGCGTCATTTCTTCCAAATCAGAAGGTAAACTACAAGTTTCAGAATCACTCTTTACTATTTAAAATACATTCAATTCTACGTGACAATTGTGTTTGACAGCAGATAAATAAATATTGCCGTTACAACCTGACATTGTCAAGGAAATGGCAAAGCACAGCTCACTAACCTACTAATATTTGAAACTACACATATACTTACTCCTTTAAAAATAGTTGCCATTGTGACATGTCAAAAATGCAGTTTTTAATTTTTCGAAAATGTATGAATATAAATGCCATCAGATAAAATTGTGTATGTAATACGAATCATGAACAATCATTATGGCACACGCCGTGTTATCGGACTCGGCTACGCCTAACATCCACGACTTGTACCATAATGATCGTCTTTATGATCCTTATTACATAAATAACTATTATCTGATGGCATGTCATAATGACAGCGTTTATGTCACTCAATTTTGATGACATAAGGAAGCTCATTATGGTACTTAGTCCCATAATGGAATTCTATATGAAAAACATAATACGACCAGAGATAAGATGGATTTCTTTGCTTAAATAAGCACTCAAAGTGAGCCAACAATACTTTTTCATGAGTAATATTCTTGATTTTCTCAGTAGAAAACCATTATTCGTACCGATTAAACGCTATTTCATATACACTCCGTGATTTTTCCGGCAAAAGGGAGTCCACGATATTTCGCGTCATTTCTTCCAAATCAGAAGGTAAACTACCAGTTTCAGAATCACTCATATTTATTTAAATTATATTCAATTCTACGTGACAATTGTGTTTGACAGCAGATGAATAAATATTGCCGTTATAACCTGACGTTGTCAAGGAAATGGCAAAGCACAGCTCACTAATCTACTAATATTTGAAACTACACATATACTTACTCCTTTAAAAATAGTTGTCATTGTGACATGTCAAAAATGCAGTTTTTAATTTTTCGAAAATAAATTAATATAAATGCCATCAGATAAAATTGTGTATGTAATACGAATCATAAACCATCATTATGGCACACGTCGTGTTATCGGACTCGGCTACGCCTCGCCCGATAACATTCACGACTTGTACCATAATGATCGTCATTATGATCCTCATTACATAAATAACTATCATGAGTGAATTATAACCGAATTCCCCTAATACATTTAAGTAATCTAAAGTATAATCGTGTTCTGATTTAATGTCGATGTTAATATCCCCTGCAAAAAGTATGTATCATTATTATTTTTATAGAGCCTTCGGATAGTCAGATAGGTTTAAGTTGAACTCATGGGGACAGGATGACAGTGATCGATAGAGTGCATCAATAATGATATTATTTTTCTGTCCTTCAATGACAACTCGCAATACCCTAATTCCACTTAAATATTCAATTACTGTGTTGACTTCAATTGTGTCCTTTATGTATACTACTACTCCATTGTTTTGGTTATAATCACCTTAATTATATAAAGCTTTGCATCCCGGTAGTTTGAAAAAGTCAATATCTGGGATATACCATGTTTCCGTTAGGATTATAATATCAAATACAAATTGGGATTTTTCAAGCAGAATTGACAATCCATTGAAGTCTTTATTGATGCTCCTGATGTTAGTATGAAATATTGAGAAATTTGGTTTTCTGGTTGTGTTTAGGACAATGTTTATTACATCAACATCATTTATTTCTGTAGTGGAGTGTTCTCTATATTCGAAGTCTCCTATATATTGGTCCATTCATATGGTTATATCCAAATGTCAGTAAGTAGCATGTGGAATCTACTAGGAGAAAGTATTTATCAGAACCTACATTAGTCGAGTAAATTTTATTTCTACTATAAATCACAAAACCTTCATGTTCTAATCTCGTTTCAGGCTTTTGTTTTTGCCAAACTCCATTCATTTATAACTTATGGTTCTAAGTTTGAATCTTCAAAACGAACCAATAAATCATCTTCCATTTCCTTGCCGAACAGACGAAATCGAGTGAGATTGTCACATCTGCCGCTAATATGAAAAATCCACCACCTAACACAATGATAACACCAATCACCGTTCCCCAAAATCTGAAAACATGTTTACGGAAGGAATTTGCGCAGCCCTATACTTCCCATTATGCAATACCGTAACTCAAACGTACCAGAAAATAACCAACCCCGAACCGGCTAATTTATCACTCGTCGCAGGAGCATCAAATATTGCCCCATCCTGCGGGGAACAATTTTCCAAAGTGGCAATCATTCCTTTCGAAATTAAAGATGCCGAAGCACATGGAGTGGATAGGAGGTGATTTGAATTTTTCCGCGAGACATCACGGTTGATTTTGCATTCAGATTGGTTTATTGAATAAAGAGGGGTGGAAGCGCTTCGAGCAAAACTGTTATTTCAGGAAATAATATCAAGCTATTTATAGCCGCATTGGAAGGATGACTGGTAACGAAAATAAAAAATTGGAAATACACCCGCTGGAAGTGATGTGTTTGTCAATATTTCTTTAAATTTCACGAACTGCCTTATTCTCTTCCAGCAAAAATGCTAAAAAAGTTTTATAGAATCAGGAACCGTTCTTATCAATTAACCTTTTTTTCTGGATGCAAGAGAATCGATGGTATGCCTCATGACAAGACCATAACATGTTGTTATTTTTAGCGTATATAATACTAGTAGCAATTTTTTTCCTTGGGGTAGAGGTTAGAAACATAAGAATGGTTATATAATGATGAGATAAATGCAAATACAAATGAAGTGGAACAGTATTGTGAAAAATGCCCAACTAACATTATACGAAAATTATACCAAGCAGAGGGGTAAAACGGCTAGAAGAAGTCTGAATTTACCTATTTCTGACCACATATTCTACCTTTAACTACTAACTAACTCCAAAGTTATAATTCGAGTTATTAAAACCGTAACTGAGACCACCGGATCTCCTTCAAAAACCATAAACTTAATAGGCGTAGTGCATAGTATGAAATTACTGTTATGAACTTCAAATATACCTTCACAGTCTCATGGGTCAATAGAGTTATTTATTAGGTTAAATTTCACCTAAAGGTGATCAACAAAATGTGTTCAAAATACTTGAACTTTCAGGAAATACTTTCTGGTAAATATGAACCTAATTATTACCTCATGTATGTTCACAAAGTCAGGGAATAAACAAGTCGGTAAACAAGTCTACTATACACTTCACATTACCTATTTTGGCACCAATTGAGTTGCCTGGGAATTTTTTGTCCTAGCTTAAACCTACTGTTCCACAATGAATGCGAGATTACTACAATATTTGTCTAATAAGACTAAATGTCTACAACGAAGTCAAAGTTACCAAAAATTAATTCCTCGAAGTACCTTGGTCTATTATCAGATACTGAAGCCCGAATCGATTCGGATGAGCTGAATTTTAGAAATCTGTAAAATGCCAAGTAAAAATTCGAATAGTATTAATAAACCACACAAGTATACCACCAACTACTATCGATTAGCTGCCAGAATGGGAATATAATCCGAACCTACACTTCCCAAAGTCCAAAGATCAGAGCCATCATGTTACTTATGTGGTACATAAAAATATTCTACTATGTGCTCCACGTCTTTTAATTACTTCAACTATTTCAAAACATTCTTCATCCATTTTTATGAATAAAATATGAAAGCAAATAAGTGTTAACCATCTACGGAGGCAATACGAAACAGGCTTATGTTAGGTTATGCCGGTAATGGATGGATTGACAGAATGAACAGAATGGATGCATAGATGAGCTGCGTTCAACAAGCTTCGTCTGTCGCCAGCGGTGAACTTCTGCCGTGACGTTTTCAATGATACGACGAAGTGAAATTCAATGAAGTTGGTCCAGCTGAAGCAAATGGGTAAAAAAAATGTATTGAATAAAATGCAAGTTAACGAAAGCAAATAGCAAAACAATAATAAGATTGATATGTTGAAGCACTAATCATTGCGGCGTCCGGAAACGTCGAATTAACGTTTTTGAGCAAATCATAATATCTCGATTTTTTTAGAAGTAGTCACAATCGGCAAACAAATTGAATTGGATATTTCCGAGCACGGCATTCTGCAAAGTTAGCATTCTAAGAGTACTTTCAGACTATGCGGAACGCGGCCATGTCAAACTACAATTTTTGAGCCAATCACTACACACCATTTGGTATTTGAAATGTTATGATTGGCTATTTCTCTTCGGATAGAGATTCCCTCCCTACACTGAGTTAACATTATCAAGGATATTATCATGGCAAAATGTGCACTGAATACAATTATCGCGTACTATTTTCAATAGTACTGATATTTGATGTTCAATTCCAGAATACACACTTCAATTTTAGAATAAATACTTGTTACGGGGTTTTGTAGTATATATCGTTTTCTTTGAGTAACTAGGTATATGCTAGACAGAGATACTTGGTTTTACCATCAACAAGAAGTAGAAAATAAAGTTTATGTTTTCTCCGTATTAGGAATCAAAATGATCATTTTAGTGTTTCTGCTCAGAATATCGAATAACAACAATATAAATTTATTATCTACTATTCCAATCCAACCAGAGAACGGAACGTATAGACATATCGCATGAAAAACCATCCCATAACAAATTTGTATTTCATCACGTGACCACAATGTGAAAGAGTCTGAAATCCCAAGATAAGGAAAATGGACTTCAAAGTCAGAAATAAACGGTACTTTCGACTTTGCATAAAACCTATGTTTTCTCAAAGTTGAAATTTCAGAAAAATGCGACTGGAAGGTCCCATATTGGATAGACGCCATATTTTATGGCTTGAAGCGTTTCCGCCATTGCAAAAATTATCCATAATTTTCTTGAATCTACTATATTTTAATGATAGATAGTCAAAAAATTGGTGTATATGATATGTATATACCTACATCTATTAAATTCGTTTCTGTAGTGTTTGATGAAAAAAGTTGAGGGAGTACACTTAATTTTATGAATTTTCTCCATACAAATTTGATATTTTGAAGGGGCCCACTTGTTTTACATAAGTAAAATTCAACATTATCACAGAAAAGTTTGTATCGCAAATAAAATCCGAACTAGATGTGAATGCGAAACCATCACTTGCATATATCATTCTCTTGACAGTTTTTTTTTTCATACGCCATGTTCATCTTCAAAGCTTTTACGAATAAACGTGGAGGTTAAGATACACAATATGCAGTAAAGCTTTATTATCTTCTTCTAACCTTCTACTGTTTGTTTTAATATAGTGTTAACAACCTAAAATAGGTGGAAATGACTAAATGTTTACCATCAATCGACTATTCTGAAGGCAATTTCACTTATTTATGCCTTCGACTTATTAGGCAAAATGTCTTGATTGCCCAATTTTCGACTTCTGAATTACTTCCATTTTCTTCCCCATATTGGTTAATTTGGGGTAACTATAACGTAAGAATTACCTTCGCCAATTTGGGCGCTGACCTATTTGAAGGTCGAAATGACGTAAATTTTACTTGAAAGGTTTGTTGGGCGCTTCCATAAATTCTTGCAAACGAGCAGACTGAGATAGCTCGATCACTGAAGGTGATTCAAATATTTTTTCAATATACACCAATGACATAAAATATATCACTGATATTGGGAGCTGTGTGCATTTGCTGAGAGAAGAAGACCAGAGGGAGTATATAGAAACCTGTGTGGGTAACCGATCACTACGGAAAGAATTTGTCGGAGAATGAATGTTCTCCGATACAGAACAATGTCTTATCGAGTAGACAAGTCTTTGGATTTGATGTGTTAGATATTCCTGTTTATTTGGTTATATTGAAGTATTCTGGCAGTTCCACATTAATAACGTTATAATTAAATTCAAATGCCGAGTTTGTAGTGGAGAGCAGGTTGCCAGGCCTCATGAAAGATATATTCACGTTATGATTTCATGTCATTGGTAATCGGATGAGCTTGTTCTATTATGTCATGAACCACAGAATCCAAATTGGCATATTCTTCAGATATGTCACCATGCTTAAGAATTAGTAATTTGGAAAATTATATGCTTGAATATTGGAATTATTGATTTACATAATTCGTCACATTATTTCCGAAGCAGCTCACAAGTAACTGGGTCAAATTCGTATGCCTTATTTGCGTTAATTAATCAAATAGTCGTTTCTAAAATGAAATAATTGTAGCAACATATTTCACTCGACGTATTGATTGTATCCAATAAGCTTCACTAAACTACATCATTCCCGATAATTAATTCCCCTTCATTTCTAATCGGATACTCGATAACACAATGGTTGATGCAGGAACATTTTCATTTGATTCATTCGAACGATGTTCATGTAGATTCCAATTAAAACGACGGTTATAGAACGATAGAAATTATATACGATATATAGCATACTCCCAACTAACAATGATAATTAACAGGTAGGCTTCCTTTGGGGATTATTGTTGAATTATGTCAACTAATAATAGTATTCCATTAATTCTTTTTTAATCTTCTATTTGTAACGATTGAAGTCATTCACTGCAATATTTCATAGTAGAATTAGGTATACTGAACCTCACTCCTCAGAAGATGAAAACCTCTTGAAAAAATGAAATTTTGGGCTTTTGGGTTGATTTTGAAAGTGAATATTTCCATTTTGAATGTTGATCATGTATTTTCCTGCTGGAGAAACCTTCAGAATCGAGACGAAAGGAAAGTTGTCCGAAAAATGTTGAACACTGAGTTTCCGAATAAAAAGTGATGAGCTCCTTTGACATCAGGCGACATTCCATAGATTCAATGGATAACTCCACAGATGACACACGAAGCATTATTAATCAACATTTTGTGAATATAAGAAATATCAAAAATATCGGCTTCTCGCATCAAAAAGAAGAGAGAAATCTGGGGTGTGAACGATTCTGATTAATCAGCCATAGCAAGTTCTCTTATCATTTCATTTTTCAATCTATTCCCACTTGCATTTACAGTAATCCTATCAATCAACCGTTCCCTTTCCATAACATCATTGCTATGCTATTCACCACATTCATCTCGTCTCCATCTATTCAACTTTTCACCGGTACTCAGAGCATCGATCAATAAACAATGATGTCTATTTGATTTTCCTATATAAACTCTCCTTCTTGAATTCCCTATGAGAATGTTGCTACCATGTCAATTTAATTAAACTTATATTAGTACTCAAAAATCATGTATTCCTTCTTACGCATCGAAATGCATATCCGAAATTTAGTTTCTCCCTCCATAAAAGTCTCATTGATAAAGTTCAAGAGCTCTTTACAAATCGTCCAAATTCTTGATCCACGACATGGAACTTATTGTGACAACTATCTGTATCCTCCCAAGTATCGATTGAACTGAACTTTATACAAACTGTCCACTAATTCGCTAGTAGTACAGATGTACCAGGGTGCTGCCCGTTCACCACACCATTTTTATGTTTATTCCCAATTTACTCATTATTGTTGAATAGAAATATTTTTCTGTGAATTGGAAAATCCGCGATAAAAATTAAGTTATTCTTTATGACTATCTAACAGAAAACAACTACTTCCCCGGCTAAGGCCACGCTGGACATTGAACTACATCTGATAGATATTGAAAAAGGACCCTAACTCAAAAGAAAAAATCTAAAAGTGATTTTTTTTATTTTCATTCAGTTATTTGATTTTCTATTCCAGTCTTTATAAGGAACTCATATAGATGAATGAGGCAAAGAAGAATGTTTTTAGAGAGAGAGAGAGGATTCAGCAGAAATCATTTATAACATTGATGCAAGATAGGCATCGCTGTCACTAGGTCTTCCATACAGTTTTGTCGACGAGAATCTATCTCACGCTTCCACGATCATCAGGAAGACCGGAAGAAATGGAAAACACATTTTCTAGGAGCAGTCCCACTTTGCAAAAATGGAAGAATGTTACAAAGAAACATTTCTTTTGGAGTGACACTCTGAAATTAGTGGTTTTCTGACATTCAAACCTGTCATGGGGTACGATAGATTGATTTGTTTGAAAATATGAACAGGATATTCATAAGATCAGATGTGAAATCTGCGACTGAAAGATAAACTTTAGTCACTATCTTCCATCGTTCAAGATAACCTCTTGTGGGGTATATGAATACCCAATTTATTTATTATTACTATTTCAACAATTTGCTCATTGTTGCTTTGCCTTGATATATTGTTCATATTGTAGCATTGTTCATGTTGTTTATTGCATCGTATCGTATTGTATTCTTTTATGTAAGTGTGAAGAAAATTCATGGTAAACATAACATTGACAAATGGAGTTGGTATTTTTGTATCTTTTCGTCAATCTAAAATAATACAACCCAAAACAACCCAGTTTGTTCAATGATTATACCTTCAGGAGCTATCAAAGTTATATCCCAGGAAGTGTAAGAGTGCAAGTATCAATATCGGTTCAATTTGTAAATTTTTCCCAAATGTATTTCGGAAATTGGATTCGTGTAATTTTCACATATCAGTTTTTTCTTTCTGAATTATATTTGACATATCATCAGGATGAAAGTATTCATTATGGGTAAAATATTGTCGATTTCAATAACTCATCAAAATTCACTCACTGACTGACTGTCATGGATTGTACAGTGAATCAAACTTACGAAAGATGTATGTGGGATCATCCAGGATCTAAAAGCACGTTGTAGCAAAATGAACGATCGACAATAACAATTACTCTGAGCTTATCACAACCAGGGATTGAAGTAGTAAATCCAGATTATGTCCGTTTTACGAGCGTGCATTTTATAGAAATAATTCATGTGTCGCAGAGTTTACTGAAAATGTAAATAACATCTAGCTGGCTGTGGAATTCATCAATTATAACTGAATATGATTTCACAGATTCATTCGAATCGTAAAAAAACACTTTATACTGACATATATCATAACGTTTGTTGAAGAGACTAAACTACTTCATTTTCTGTCGGACAGCAAGAATGATCACGAAGTTATCCGGTATCCAATTTGGTATTAAGTATTATAATTTCAATGCACCGATATCTGGTATAATCCTCATCGACAAAAAAAAATCCAAGTCAAAGATGGATAAATATCAATCTATGACCAATTTCCACATACTTCCATTACCCACAGATTTTATTTTATGAGAAAGCATCGAGACTCTTCAAGATTTGGTCCGCAAAATTTCACAAAATACGCTGATACTCTTTTCCAAGAAGCAGGTCGTCGTTTCAGGTTCAAATTTCTCATATTTATACAAAAACTACTTCGATTCTTGAAAAAAATCATCGTTGAGAATATCATTATTCAAACAAATATGTCAATGATATATTCTGCACCTTATAGGCCAGTAGAGAAAGACATGATTTTCCAAAAATTTAATAATCATTACAAAAGTTTCAAAACTTCAGTAGAGTGAAGAGGACTTTCATATGATATGTAGTCTGATTTTGCAACCCTTTTTTCTGAACGGAAGATGTTGAAAATCAGGATTTAATGAACTTTCACATTATTAGCGCGGAAAAATTTGCAAAAGATCTGCAAACTTTCGAAGTTATGAAAAATTGCAATTTACATCCTTTGATAAATTTGCAACCACTCATACAAAACGGAAATGTCTGTTTTATCGAACAAAAATTGTTGTTACCTTGTCCTAATCTTTCGAAGAAAATTCCAAAAACTTTACAAACTCGAAAAAATAACTAAAATAATGTTTTTGACAAGAGTTTCAATTTGCAACCTCTTGCGTCAAACGGAAAATATATTTTTTCATTATTCTTTTTTTCATTGAAATAAGTACCGAAATTATTAAACTAAAAAACGCAAATAATGGTTGCAAGTGGAGATGTCCTGACGTAGAATGTTTTTATTAATTTGCAACCTCGTCTGTAACACGGAAATGAGGGTAAAATCAAAAGAAAAATATTTTCGTATTTGTACTCTACCAAAAAAAGCAAAAGTTATGCGAATCGGGCAGACAACTCATTTCAGCAATTGGTGGCAGAATAATATTTTGCAAACTCTGTTACAATGCGGAACATTGGGAATAAAAAAAACATATTTTGCAACATTTGTGTTATCTGAATGATAAAGATTTTTATATACCTAATAAATGGCATTCATTGTGTTACCAAGTTAACTATCGACCAAGAAGAAGCTCGTCAACGGTAGGTGAAATCATTCAATGTTGAAAGCTAACGTTTTCGATATGAATTCAAAACATCATATTACAATTAGGAATTTGCATTAAAAAATACGTACGAGTACGTTTGATGGAGAATCGAGAATCTCTCGACACGTTTTTATAATTTTCTTGATTCATTAAAAAATGCAGGAAATATTGAGATATAAAAAACACTCGTACGATTAACCTACAACTGTGTTACGTCACAGTGTTCTGTTTACAGAGTAATGAATGCACAGCAGTTTAGTAATATGATTTATTACCAGAATAACAGAAGACTGACAATTGTATTTTTATGACAGACAACTGTTTAACTAACCAAAAACAATGCACATTCATCTAATAGTCCTGGAGCTACAACTGAAATAGAATTGCCTACCACCATGTTTTTCTCTTTTTATTTCAAATTTGTTTATAAATCAAGATAATGATTCTCAAGTGTCGATTACATTTCAGTCCTCCATTCGGATTCAATGGAATTTTTCATGTGAAACCACAATTGGAGTAAGAAAGCCGAATGGAAAGGTAAATTATAATTTTATTCAATTCAAGAAATACACACCTGTAAAAATTAAATTTGAGAGGTAATACCAATTTCACAAATTTTTATTTTTCAGTAACGTTTCTGTTCGATGATGAAAATTATGTACTAGCGAGATACACAATCGATAACGTTTTGATATCCTTACGGCCATATTCATTTTAAAATCTCGTCGATTGCTATAATGTCATCTTGTGACAAGTGAAAATTTCAAATGAAGAATGATTGCAGGTCATTTCTAATGCGATGAAAAATTAATGTCTTCCAATAGTCTTTTAGCAGAATTTAGCAAAATTTTGTATTTTTTCGATTGTTGCATTTGAAAATATCAGATTAAATTTATTTCGCTGATTAGTCGAAAACAGTGATTGCTTCCGAGATCAATAATTAGTTTAAATTTTTTTAATTGTTAACTACGTATCCGTGTTATTCTTCAGATGTAATTTCAATCAACCAGTACGAAATATAACAGATATACGCTACGGATAATAATGTATTCAACTGGACCACTGTAGATATGTCGGTCTAATATATATCTTAAACCTATTTGCACAATGTTTGCAATTCATAGCCCAATTACTTAAAAAAAACAATTGTACAAAAAAAAATCCGTTGAACAATGACGGTTGCAAATCTCTTGCGTGACGTAGAATATTAGTCGTAATTTTAATTGCAATTTGCATAACTTTTGCAATTATTTCAAAAATTGAAAAAATTAAAAAAATATATTGATGGAAACATTGGTTTTGTTTTTCGTATGAGGTTGCAAAGTTACATATCCACTAAGACCGATATTCGCTTTATTTGCAACCACAATAAAAAACTTTTATAATTATTTCAATGCTTGTGTGTATTGAAAATGGGAGCGTTGATAAAAAAGTTTAATAAATAAATGATGCGTTTTTCAGAAATGGTTGGAAATGTACGTGAATATTTTAAACTTTTTTCCGTTCACTTATCATATTTGCAGAACTTTTGTAATTTTTTTGAACAAATTACAATGAAGAACCTGAACAAATGAAAAAAACAAGGTTCCGTAGCTTTTACAAGGTTGCAAACTTAATACATGTTGTAAAACACCATCACTATAGGTATGCCTAGTTTGCAGAACTTTTGCAGTGCAGTGCAATATTAAAGCATGAAAACGTTTTTTTGCAATTAAAACGGCCTTTTTTATTGTATTGTATTAATTGCAAAAAAATCGTTTTCATGCAATTAAAACAATGTTCCGTTCATCACAGACTTCTGCAAAATTTTATAGTTTATTTTCATTGATGCACTAATATACCATTGAAGTTTGAAAATTTTTGGAATTAATGTTAATTGATTGTCTATACCTACTGGCCTATTATACCAATAATAAAATTGACCCCTGTCAAAGTGGGCCTTGATTTTGATTCATTTATTTGAGTAATATCAACGTGTCGATTCGCAAAATTTTTCATAAAGCTCCTCATTTTCAGTTGTTTAATAGTGCAAGTAGCAGATTTCTTTTAAAATAAAATGAACAAATACAAAAACTCCAAAATTGCAGAGATGCATGGTAGCGCTCGTCCAGCCAGAAAAATATAGCAAGAATGATTACCTCAATGACATACTTCTAGTGAACCCAGTTTCATCAACATTCACTTTATTATTTGTGGAACGATCAATTGAGAATGCCCTCATTTGAAGACCCAGATTAGTAAATACTAACTAACCCCGCTATGAAAAGTCAAGTTTGAAATGCATTTTTGATTATTTGAAACCCCACAGTTATCATAACTGCTTCATGACAAATCTTCCATCTCCGCTTGTGTAAAGTGAAGAGAAAGTCATATCCCAAGTAGCTTTTTTAGTGAACGGAACGTAGCGACCATATCATTCACGTTTCTCGTAACAGATTAAACAAACTTTTTGTAAGCCACAATGAAATAATTTGAGAACATTTAAGTTAGCTTTTGTCATCGCGCGGACTTATTCAAGGTCACTAAATGGTGAATTTAAAGGTAAACTTTGTAGTGACTTTTATTAAACGCGAACCATCACCACATATCACAATCAAGTGCCTGCCACATTGAAGGTTCGATGGAAGTTACTAAAACGTCACCGAAACTATCATACTCTATTGAAAGTGATTGTGACTTCTAAGTGATGTTTAATTTGTACAGGATGATTACCGCAACCGTCATTTTCCACTTCCAAGTTTGAAAACCTTTAAGGTGACTCTGCATAATGGCCATAATGTTTCAGACAGGTCAATTGACAATGATAAGTCATAGAACTGTGGAAAATTTTAGTTATTCTTACTGTATAGTGTTGGATTTAGTGGTGACTACGTAATAACCACCGAGTCGAAGTTGCAGTATCAGTTTCCATCACTATGATTCTGCTTGAGATTACGAGGGAATGTCAAAAGCCGTGCGAAGAACCGGCGAGGTGTGTGAATTGTGGTTGGGTTCATACTGCAAATTACCAGGGATGTTCCAAATGTCCTCGGATAAAGCACAGGGTGCACCCTAGTACAAATCAGCAGGATCGAAGGCATCTCACCGTAAATTCGTGTCATATGCATCGGCTGCCCGAGGCACCCCCCTCCCCCCAATCAGATTTGGGTCCGAACAGCATCAAAGACATCCTTCCCACTTTGGACCAGATGAGGAGGTTGTTTGCACAGTTTGCAGAAGTGGCTGCAATATTCAAAATTGGTTTTAATCCCAACTCATGGATGCTTCCGAACGAAGCGGTGATTTCTTGTAGAGAACATTATTGATGTTGCTTTTCTACAAGAGACTCGTCTTAAGGGAGAACCTGTTAGATTTCCTAACTACAAAATGCTAAGGAATGACCGAATTGGGTGTCCAGTTGGCGGCGTTACCATTTTGGTAAAACCCATGATATAATCAATAGGCATCGTGTACGGAAGTGTATTGGTTCAGTGCACTCCTGGAGACTGCATATTGCACTCCTGAGATAATGTATACTCCACTCGAGTCAGACAACGCAGTAGCGCGCTACGAACTCACCATTAAAAACGCCTAGGAGGATTCCTCCCGTAGGGAATGGGCTCCTAGATATCATGATGAAATTTTCATGAGAATTAAAAACCCCATTCGTAAAAAACAAATAAGACGAAAACGGCCTTTTAAAGAAGTCTGTTTCCTGTGGACAGAAACCGTTGCATAGGGAGGTTAGAGACATTGAACTGAATTCATACTTCAAAATTTAGAAAACAATTATTAATTATGGAAATTATGGCAAAAATTAAGACTAAAAAAGGTTATTTTTCCCGTATTCACGGTGAGAACGGAGTATGCTCTGACCTTGACAAAGCCAATTCAAGCTCAACGAGCATCAAAACGATAATCTGCCTCGAGATTGTTAGAACATGATGACACTCGCCCGGCTTTACTGTATAAACTTAAGGCGTACATTAAAAGATAAAATCACAAAAAAAACGCCTGGTTATGTTGTATTTACTAATCTAATGATTAATTATTTTCTGGATAACCAGTCACTACTGAATATTATCAACAACTCATTGTGTCTCAAAAGATTCCCCCGAATGTGGGAGCATTGTGGTCATGATTCTGAAGGAGGGACAAAACCAGACCTCCCTTCAAAATTATCGATCCATCAGTCTGCTTTGTAGTTCGGCTAAGTTGGCTGAGAAAGTCATCCTGGAAAGGCTCGACAACAAAGTGGGGAACAGGCTTGTCTTACCGGATGAGCAGTGAGGCTTTCGCCGCGCTTACTCTCTCGAGGTTCTGAGGACAGTGGAAGACCGATAGTCTGAACTAGCGCTCATGTCATACTTCTACACATTAGTAAAACTTTCGATAGAGTTTGGCATGAAGGCCTGCTTTCAAAATTAATTGACTTCCCCTTGCCTCTGGGCCTGGTGAAGTAGATCGAATCGTTCCTTATGGGTGGGACACTCCAAGTTGAGGTTGACTATTTTCTCTCGGATTCGAGGGAAATTGAGGCTGACGTTCCTCAGAGGGCAATATTGTCTTAGATGCTCTACATACATACCCAGGAGTGGAGTTCTCCCTGACGCTGACATGGGCCTAGGCCAACCATGTGTCTAGGCCGTCGGAGGGGGGAATGCCTGTGACGATCCCAGACACCCCTCTCCAGGTCCCCTCTCGGTAACATGGTAGCGTGATTGGTAGCTTCTGCGAACTCTCACTCGAACGGTTACTCGTCACACGTTATTACGAGTAGTATCAGATCGAAAGTCTGATACGGCGGCGACTCATCAAACGTAACAAGAGGGGTCTTGTTGACATGGGTACCCAGAGGGGGGAGGATAGCCCCGCCGGTTCGCCGGTGCCTCTCCACATGGCGTTGGACGCTGGGGGGCGTGGAGCTAGGTAGTGTACAATGGAAAACAATACCGTAATTCGGCAGAGACGGGGGGGTCCTTCACCCGATGGCTCCAGGTGATTGTATTACCTGTCTGACTCGGCAGGCAGCGGCGCATCAACCCGCTCGGGCACTGAAATCTCAGAGCCAGTAGATTGCCTTATCAAGCGGCCCCACCGTGGCTGAGCTATAACGGTCGCTAGGATTACCCAGTGCGCTGATTGGGCGTATCCCAATCTCGTTACTCCCCAAGACATGTCGGGCTAGGTCGAAAGGCAGGTACTCGGTCCAGTCTTGGGAAGAGGAGAATGGATTCGTGGGATTAGTCCCCGTGAGCCACTTCGGTGGCGAACAACTGACTCTGACGATACGGTTTTGCTTTCTTCTTCAGTCGACCATCTGATGGGTGTCGTTTATTTGCAGAGTGCATTAAACAACCTCCGGCTGTGGTATCTGGAGTGGAAAGTGAGGGTGAATCCGAAAAAAACAGAGGCAATCTCTATGGGTTGTAAGACAAACAACCCGGAGAGGAGAGTGACTGTCTTTGAAAGGGAGATAGAACAGAGCAGGTCAAGTACCTCGAAGTAGTTTGCCGACTAACCTGGAGACCTCATGTCAAGTTGGTTGAAAACATAATACATAAAAAAGTGTTATCACTATATCCGTTGATTAGGAGGAGAAGTAAATTCTCTCTAAAAAATATAGTTATGATCTACAAATTGGTGTTCAGACCTGTCATTTGGTACGACTAAGCCGCCAGGGGTCAAACCTGCAAAACCAGCATTCCGGTCCTGAAACGGGCGCAAATGAAAGTTTTGCGGATAATAACAGAACAGATACCTGATGACTCAAATCTGCCTTTCATCAGGGAGGCCGCTGATTATAACATAGTCGACCCCTCGCGTTTCAAACATCCTAGGCGCTCTCTGGAGTGATGAGCTACCTATTAATCCATACAGGCTAGTGTAAACATTATCCCCTTTGAAAATTCTTTATTTTCAAAATTTTCCTTAGATCAAAATTCTTCCTCGCCCCATTTTGGGAAACATTGCGATAGCAAGGACATGGGAGTTTTTTTGTGCTTGTTCAATCAAAATGGCATTGGCCCACATGTTTTTATGTCGAAAGAGTAGGAGACTTTGGGTTATACTTGATCTTAACATTGATAGAAGACCGAGAAAAATGATAATTACAAGTTTTTATTTGAACAAAAAACTTTGATAGTAAGAAACGAAAAACATTTTATAGATTAACTTATTAGTTACAATTATGGTGTAGAAGTATATAAATTAACAACAAAATGACCACAAACACAGTAACTAAAATCAATTTATTTCTCTCTTCGAAATACCTACTTACTAGTAAGCCTTGGACTGATTGTAATCCAAGTAAACTAAAAACACTTTCTTACGATTTTCACAAAAAATTGGTTTTCAAAACCCACGATGCGTATTTTGCTATACTATAGCTTTTTCAAGTAGATATAAACTAAATTACAATTACTGGGGTTTCATATGAATAATGTAGTCAGTTGGATATTAGGTAAATAAGTGATTATTGGACGAAAGATTTTTCAATTTCTAGTAAACAGATCAAAATGGGCGAATTATTCAAAAAAATCTGGTCATTCAATAAGTATTGTGAATTCTTGTTTTCGTTAATCTTTAAGCTTTCTAGGAGATTGAGTTTTTGACCTTTCTTTTCTACATGCAAAAGTTCAAATTCATGAGCAAAGCAATGCTTTTCAGTCAGGAGATGGTTGGCGAAAGTTGAATTTGCCCTTGATAAAACTGTTTCTATGCTCAGATATGCGTTGTTTGAAAGTTCTACATGTGTGTGCTATTTAAAAACTTGGACTAGTACCACAAGTTAGTTTATATACTTTGTCAGCCTTTTCAAATCGATCTTTGTATTTTTCAATAAATTTTCCCAAAGTATTATTTGTTCTGTAACAATATTAATGTCTCAAATAATTAGAAATTTTCTCTGAAGGTTTGCCGAAATAAGTATTAACACTGAATTTCACTTTGTATTTGAATCGGTTGGATGAACTTCCTAAATTCTTTTTATAGTTTTTTTCGATGGAATGCTTCAACTAAACTTGAGTTATATCCGTTATTGGCAGCAATTTGTTCAAATATAATTAATTCTTTATTGAAATTCTCTTCCGACAGAGGAACATTCAGTAGTCTGTGGATCATACTATTATATGCGGCTACTTTGTGTTGGTAGGGATGAGTGGAAGAACTATGTATTGTAATATCTGTTTACGAAGATTTGTAGAAAATTGAAAAATCGTGTTCTTTGTTTATTCTCGTTATGGTCAAATCTAAGAAGTTTATCGAATCATTCATTTCAATTTCTTGAGCGATGAATGACGAAGTCAAAAAAAATTATTAAATTGTCTATCAGTTCCTACAAAGCAACATAAGATGATGATTGTAATCTTTCAGAATAATTAAAAGTATGATTTTCAGATATGCTGGGTAAATAGGCTGCAAAAAATGAAATTCAGACTGATGAAGCGAAAGATTCCTGGATGTCGAATGAAAACCGCATAGACTAAATAGTGAGTATATACACCAGAGCACAGTGGTCCCCATGACGAAAAAAACGCAACAATTATTTTTTTTGCTCAATCGCCTTTTTGGCTGTCAAAAATCATGAAAAAAATATAAAAATGTTATGCCACATGGGGGTGGTTGAAAAAAAACAGTTTTGAGTCTGACGAGAATCATGGGAAAAATATATAAAAAAATATTGTCACAAAGGGGTGGTTTTTAGAAAGGGTGGTTCGAAGAAAAAATCTTTTTTCGCGGAATTGCTTCTAAGACTGACGAAAATCATGGAAAAAAATATTTGAAAAATCCTGTCACAAAGCTCCCCATCTAAAAACGAAGGGGTGGTTGAAAAAAATCAGATTCGAGTATTTCTTTCGCGCGCGGAATTGCTTCCAAGGCCGACGAGAATTAAGGGAAAAATATAAAATAACGTGTCACAAAAGAGTAGTATTTAGAAGGGGTGGTTAAACAATAAAATCAGATTTAAGCCTTCTTTTTGCTGAATTGTTTTCACGAGAACCATAGGAAAATTTTACGCAAAGGGATTGGTTTCAGAAGGGGTAACTTTGGTATTAGATCAAATGTTTCAAATGAGGACTTTTTGAATATTCTTGAAATATTGTTTATAATATAGAGTCACATTCTAGCAATAAAGTCGATTTTTTTACAAAATAATGTGGGTCAAAATATATTCGATGCGTTTTTGATACGCTCTTGCAGAGGCTCACAATTAATCAAATATTTCAAAAAAGTGCAAGTATGAGCAAGCAAATTTTTTATATGTTTTTATAGATATTAAATATTTCTTCAGAGCGGGGGTATGGGGCATTTTTTGTAAGCCTGACGAAAGTTGAAACCTGAGTTTCACAGGAATTATTCACAAGATGTTCTTTCTGGAGCTAATAGAACTCGGGAGGAAAAGTACACGTATGATGCCGAGAAACGTACACGATATAATGGCCGTCTTTGAGGAGATGAAGAGAGCAAATGTTTCGCAATAGTCAGCCGCAATTCTGAGGGAAGGTTATCTGGTCTTTTATTCACAAAGTTGGGAGCATATACGAAAACTTTACAAAATCCGAATTAGTTCCGCGTTTCCGTTATTTTGGACAACTCTGCACTTATGATGGAAAAAAGAGCGGAGCAACCCGAAAAACAAAGTGTGCAAGGATTTTTTCTCTATAATATTTACAGTATTACACCCGTATACGTCGTGGAATTCACTGAAAAATGTAAATAGTACTGGCTGCTTGTGAATTCCATTCATCACCCCTGAAAATGATATCAGAACCTTATTTGCTCGTTGCATAAAAATGATATATTACGGCATTCAGTTGGCGGATCATTGACAGGATCAGGATGAATAAATGTGTTGGTGTCGAGATGCTCGATATGGCGGAAAATTAAGATAGATTTTGCTTTTTCGATGGCGCTGCGGCAGCGACACCTCACCGATATTTCGTTCCATTTTCATTTGGAATCTGGGTTAGTTCATTCGCGACAATGAAACAAACATGACAGACATGAAAAATTATCACTGTAGACACGGTATGACATCGCAGGGAACATTTCAATCGGAAATCAGAAAAAAGCCGAACACGTTCAGATGTTTGATGGGAAATTTGTTCGGGTTGATTGAACGCTTCGATTATCGTAGACATTTCATTGATTTTTTTTCTAAAACAGCGAGAGCGAAAATATTATTATTGTTACCCAGCCAGAAACAGAAATGCAGACAATGCGAAGTCAACTCAACGCCAACTTGAATTAATTTATAATAATGAGACCCGCACACTAGAGGAGAATATCTGAAGTATATTATCGTGCGGCGCCCTTGCCATCTAGTCAATTAGAAGAAGTAAGTAGAAGAGGAGATTTTGTATTAAGTGTTTATTTAATTGATTAGCAAAGCGCTTTCGACTAACGTCATCATCAGTGCTTCCTGAAAATTAAATACTCTGATTGATATGAGATGAAACATAACAAAGGTTGGAAATTGTAGAAAAATGATAGGCGAGTTCTAACATAGTCTGGTAACTGGAAATGTTACGATAAAAGAAGACATTTTTATAATTCTAACAGATGAAACGTGTTGAAGATATCTGAGACCATATGGGAATGTAATAGTTCAATGACAACTTCAAATGTCAAGTGTCAAACATCAACTTGGGAGGTGATGTTATCAACTTGAAGAAGTAAGAAATGAATTCAGATTTCAGAAAGAGTTTAAAAGGTAAAAAAAGATAAGAAGAATTGAGAAAGGTAATAATTAAGTGATGATCCATTTATGAAAGGGAAATAAATCTCTATTCTAGTTAATTTGGGAGTGAAGGCAAAGGTCATTTCTGGCTAATTCTTTAGAGATCTCCAGATCTTCGAACATCTGTTGGAATTATAAACATGTCTTCTTTTATTGTAACATTTCCTGTTACCTGACTATGTGAGTACTCGCCTATCAGTTTTCCACATTTACCAACCTTTGTTATATTTCATCTCATATCAATCAGAGTATTTAATTCTCAGGAAGCACTGATGATGACGTTAGTCGAAAGCGCTTTGCTACTTATTTCTACACTTTTATTTATTTCTACACAGTGTATTCAGCTTTCCTCAATCAATTAAAAAAGCCTTCATATTAGCTTCTCTCTACTATATGGCTGTTGACTAATTGTAAATTCCATATGATATATATCATCGATTTCTCGCAATCTTTGAATCATCTGTAAACTTTGGATGAATTCCCTAACACCCCGTTCAACATAATTTCAGCTCTGGTAATTTCGGAGATGTACAGAAGAAGGATAAATAGCTGACTACAAATTCATAAAATCATGAGTCAAACTATAGGGGCCCCTTTTTGTCATTTTGATATACAGAACTTTAAAGGAGACTATTTTTCATTTGAGTGCAGAAAAATTATTGTCACTTCACCTATGTTAGTATATGAGAGATTTGAAAGTTTTCAACCCCAACCTAAAAGATTTTTCTCGATAAAAAGAAAATTTTAGCAATTTTAGTCTTTTGGTATATCCAATAAAACGAAATTGGTTCCAAAGCATAAAATGAAACCAGTTAATTGTACTCGAGAATGGATGCAGTACCGGATTCATTTGTGGAGCAGACTTAATTTTATTTTTGGAAAACAAAGAATTTGATTACCATGGAGAAATGAACCAAATACATTTTCTGCATTGATTTGAATACCGGCTATTGAAGAATTTAGGAGAGTCCTCAATAATAGTTGAGGATAATGCAAGATATTACAGCAGTGTGATTAATGAAGCCCCAACAACATCAAAGAAGGCTGATATCTAAAAATAGTACCGAACATTCCTTTTGAAAATAACTTTTCGAAACCATAATTGCTGGAGTTAGTATTAGCATGCTGAATTCATAAATAATATATTTATTTTGTAGGAAGCTGATACACTTGCAGAAAAATATGGGCATTAAGTGATTCGTCTTCCATTTTAAATCATATAGAACATAGACGTCACTTCAGCTGAAAAATCACAGATTATATAGAAAGGTGCTTCAAACAAAGCAACACCTAATCTATAGGTTAACACCATATGACACACTGAACAAAAAATTATACTGGATTAGAGAACTTGAGTTTAATTTAATTTTGATTTTGATGATGATAGTGATGATTATGTTTATGTTAATAACGATGCTTTGAATAAAATCAAATAAAATGTGATTTTTCATTAGGACTTCTATAAAAAAATTGGAGAACAGTATCCTACTGACTGTATTTCAACAAAGTGAGTTGATAAATTAGGTTAATAGCTTCAATTGACAATTGGAAAATACAATACAAATACAAATTTGGTCTATTTGCAACTTCCCCACTATTTGGGGTTATGGAACCAATGAGATCGGACCGCAAGGAGGTCCAACTCTGTTTTCACTATACATTACATTAATAATCTATCAAATCTTAACATTTCTGGTAAACTAACATTATTTGCAGATGATACCACAATTTTGTGGAAGAGTATAATATAAGAAAATATGTTGCGTTTTAAAAATGGTTAAATCTTGGTGTGATTCAAACCTTTTATTATTTAATATCTCGAAAACGAATATTGTACTCTTCACGATGTAAACTTAGAAAATGATATAATTGAAAATAAAGATTGTTTCAGATTTCTGGGTTTGAATATTGACAATAAACTTAAGTTTGATATATACATAAAACAAGTAAAAAGAAAAATTTCGTCCGGTTGTTAGTGATTGCTAGGGAGTTTGGAGTACCTACTGCTAAACAGCCTATCACGTTTTGTTTGAATTTCATTTGAAGTATGGTATTCCTTTTTGGGGAGTGTGAAGCTTAAATTTGCGGAAATCGGTCCCCAAAATTTAGAAAGGGCTATCAGATATATTGGTAAAATTGAACTACGCTATTCATGCAAGCAACTATTCATTGATATGAAGATACTGACTGTTGTAGCTTTTTTTATTTTGGAAACTGTTTGTTTTATAAGAAAACATATTCTGAAATTCGAAATCATTTCTTCTCATTATTCCACAAGACTAATAATTTTGAATTATTTGAAATTACCCTTACCTTCGTCCTCTCTAATCAAGGATTCGTTTATTTATAACGGAGTTAGGATGTATAATCATTTGCCAATCGAAGTCAAAGACTCCAATGTAGATATTGTGGGTTTTAGAAAAAACATGGGAAATCTACTGTGTAGAAGAGCGTATTATGTTCTACAAGGATTTTATGACGATAATCTGTTGATAGTTTGACTATTTTGTATTGTATATTTATTAATATTTTATATTGTATATTTATTCACTTATTAATTGTATATACTTGCGTTTTTTTTTTTTGAACCTGTAATTAAATGACCCGAAACCTTTGAAGCTTTTGACCTTCGGACAATAAAGTATATTTATCATTATTATTATTTTGCATTCATACTACTTGGAAGTTCATGGACCTCGAAGACATTTTGCTTGTGAACTTTGGGAAAGATTTTACCCATTTGGGCACCTGATGTATATGAAGTTGATAAGTAATTTTCTACAATGCAATTTTTCCTATGAAGTCGGTGGATTTTGGAGTGGATTTGTTGGTGTCAACGAAGTTTTTCATAACTATAACTTTGGATTTGTGACGACTTCAAAGTATAATAATTTACCAGAAATGAATGAATTTACTAAATTTTATTTGGGACCCCCGTACGGTCTGACGGTCTGAAAACCTGAAAGACAGCCCAACATCGGAAAACATATTTGCTGAAGAGAATGTGGTACTTTCCCATTTCAGAAAGCTATCAACTATTTCTTTGGGAAACAAGCATTATCGAACCTTTTGTCCGGTCGATGAATAAAAATAATGTCACGAAACTCGGTCCGTTTTTTATTAAAAATACTCGATTAATTCAATGTCCGTTCATTACATTTCGAACAAACAAGACAATGATGCACTCTGACAATAAAGTTCTCAATCACAGTTCACTACTGAAATGTACCGCGTATCGCACTGCACTATATTCACCTTGAATGCGCTATGACTGACCTGATATACCCTCATTCTTGGATTCCAGAATCTTCGAGCAGTTCGTGGAAATATTAAGATCATTCGGTGTTTGTCATTGGAGATTCCCGGCCGTTACACCGTCTGGATTACGATAAATACGAAGGAGCGTACTTTACTTATTTTCGTAACCAAAGAATATCATTGTTATAATAATAATAATAATATTGTTTTTTTCTTCAAGACATTACAAACTGTATGGAAAAGGCCAGAACTTGTAGCAGTAAAATATATTTGGTTAAGGACGAAAGAAAGCACAATGTACATGCAACATAAAAAAGATGGAGATAATTTTGCTATTCAGTGCAATGAGTTCGTTTTGTTCACAATCGGTTACCAATTTTTCCCACTAGATCATTTGTTTTTTTTTTCTTTTGAGCAGCAAACTATTCATATTTTTTTTAGTTGCCTCTGAAATTCGGAGAGTTATCCCGATCATAATGAAAATATAATAATGTTTATCCTTGTCATAGTTTCCGTCAACGTTTTGATGAATGATGATTGAGTTGAATACCGTCACAAGAAGTTTGGTTGATATCCAGTCATACTATTTTCCATTTGAATACATTTTCACGTTATATTATTATTTATATTTGTGCATTATTTCCTTTTTTCTTAATTCACACCAAAACTGGATTATGTAGGGTATAACATATGTATTTCGGAATGAAATGTGGAGTATCACTTCCACATTATTTGTAACTCACCTCCACGAGGATATCTCAATCGACAATAATGGGAACTGCAAAGATGCTCACCTGAAAAAAAAAATTAAGACATGAGATAAGAAGCTACTGCTGCAAATATATTTTTAATAAACAATTCACTTTTCACAAAACAAATCAATATATTTTACCAATACGTGATGCAATGAAACTTTTTCATTCAACGGAAAGAAGGCACTTCATCACTTCATCAATGAATATTGGCCAGAGATATCGATTTTCAATAATTTGCAATTTACAATAATCCTGGACCAGGATGAATTTTAACATGTTTGTACTCTGAACTTATTAATGCAGCAGAGATACTTTTTACGGTTTCCTGTAAACTTAACGAGTACCACTGATGATGACTTAACAGTCAACACCGCTCTGCTATGATTTTTTTAAATATTTTTTTCTGCATACAATTTTATTTTTTCGAATATATCGGTACGTGCACACAGAATTGTAGATATGACTGGAAAATACAGGAAGCGTTCCGTGATGATTTGAGGCTTTCATATTATCATATAATGAGAAATATCCTTATTCAATCAGCTCTAATACTAATAAAATCTATATCGCATTTCTTCAGAAATGACGATTTGAAAACTATTCTATTGAATAGAAACTATTCTTGATCAAAAACTCCTTCAATCTCGCTTTGAAAATATATGATGAACTACTTTCTTTGATGTTATCAGGGAGTAAATTATATATTTCTGATGCCATGGAATTGGCAGCATTATGAGTTATCCGTATTTTCAAAAAAGGTGCAATGAAATTGTCTTTAGTACGGGTATTGTAACCATACTTGGTGTCAGTCCGAAGAAATGCATTCTTGTTTTTGAACATAGTTCTAATATGAAGATTGACGGCAAGGTTAAAATTTTGAGATTTTCAAATACATTTCTACATGAGGTCGGATTGGTTGGTCACAACATTGAGCGGATAATACGCGTTTGCGCAATGAAAGAGAAAGTTAGCCGAAAACCGGTTATTTATTTCATTCAAAATGGTTTCACATTTCCCTCTTAACAAATTTTCTAATAAATTGTGAAAGAGGATGGCACTTGGAGCTTATCCATATCATTTATGTAGATGATAAAAAGGATAGGGCCCAATACTGATTCTTGGGACTCCCATATCATTTTTCATATGCTTGATGATCTCTTCTGCCTTGAGACGTATTGCTTTCTATAACACAAATATGACTGTATCCATTCGAAAGGATTGCCTCCTATAACGTATCGATAGAGCTTGTCTAATAGAATGGTTTATACAGTCGAATGCACTGCTTAGATCACAGAAGATCCCAACAGGGCACTCGCCAGCCTCAATGGAATCAATTATTTTGTGGTAGTACGAATGTAGAGCTGTGGTCGTCGATGAAACCATGTTGGTTATTTGACTTTATTTTTTCGTTGACAATACAAGATGAAAGTAGATATAAGTAACTATATTAATATGATTTTTTGTGGAAGAACAACGTTTCTTGACATGTTTTTTTGGGTAACCTTCCACACTCTGAAAATGAAAATATAATCAGGAAAATCTATACAATTGTAGAAAGGTCAATCTAATTAATTCACCCCGATAAGTTACTGCGTTCACCATATTATATTTCCTATAGAAAAATGATTCAATTTGTCAGTAACTTGTCGTTCCCTGAATATACCTATAAAAAAAATGTAAAAATTCAAAAGATACTTCTCTATATAGTTCTTGATTGACGTTTCGGGGACTATATCTGCCCCCGTTCTCAAAATCTTCTAAATCTTCTTTAATTGTTTGAATAATTTGGATTTCTCTTGCAGTCTTTTTGGCTTTCTCAAATGACGGATGTCAATTGAGATCTGCCAAAAAATTTGACAGTGAATGTGGAAGGTTACCCAAAAAAACATGTCAAGATATATTCGAACACTTTCGAAAATACTGCAGGGTACCGTTATGGGGCGACAGTTTTTTTTTTATGAATTGAAGTTATTTTGCCATTTTTCAACAGGTCTGGGAAGTCGTAGGGAAAGATAGATTGACTAAAAATGTCAGTGGCTCTAGGATCACAGGTAAACTTCATTTAACTAAATATATTGGAACATTATCAGATCCTGATGAGTATTTATTTTCTAACTTGAGTTGCAACCAATTAAACAAATCAGATCCATCATAAGTTTCAAGAAAGAAAGAATTGCAAGATGAATAACTGTTTTTCATGAATTAATTATAATCATATATGTTAAATGACTTCCAAAAAATAGTTGTTAAATAAATCAGCCAATTCTAGTGGATCTTCTACTTGGTTATCCCAATATTCAATTGAGATATCTGTTTTAATATTTTTTTGCTTGTTCGATAACTCCGCTACGACTTATAGATATAGATATATAGATTTGGAGGGATTATCAGAATATATTTTTTTTTGTTGATATTACATTATCATGCACTTTTTTCTTCGCGGTGTATAATTCGGAATATTATGGGTTATACTTTCTCAGATTGAAGAATTCCTTCAAATTTTGACTAGATTTGCGTATTTCTGGTGTTACCCAGCTTTTATTTCTATTTTTGTTTGAAAAATGATATTTAAGCAGAAAATGTATTTCAAAGTAATAGGAAAATGTGCACCAGTTTTCAAATGCTCGATTCACATCAGATTCAGAATAAACCTCTTCCCAATTTTCCTTTCGTAGGTCCCCTCGAAATCAAACAGCAATAGATTGTGATCTGACATGTCAGTTACTTGCTTGATTTTAACAATTTACTTTGCTAAACTCCATCTTTCAAAACATGTTTACTTTTTTTGGGGGAATATCTGTGGATGTGGCTAACTCCACACTACTATAGCATTTTGCTATAGTGTCACTTAGGTATGAACTATTTTCGATATGATCTGCATCGTCTTTAAATATGACTTTTTTTGGGAAATATCTGTGGATGTGGCTAACTCCACACTACTATAACATTTTGCTATAGTGTCACTTAGGTATGAAATATTTTCGAAATGACCTGCATCGTCTTTGAATATCTTCGACGAAACACAATGAAATTGATATAACTGGTTGTCTCTATATTTCCAAATAATGATTTTTTCAGAAATACGTTTCCATTTAGAATAAATTTTGATTTGAAAACATCTGTTTTGTATTTTATTACGTGAATAAAGGTAATAGGCACACTTCGACGTATGAGTTCTATAATTTTTTCTTTTCTTGATAGGCGATTGACGATTTCTCGACGTTTCTAGTTCTATACTCTTCAGGAACTGTATGATGTGAGATGAATTCAAGTTGAGTAAATCTTGCAATTATATCACATATGCTTCCTAGTGTACTGCCCTGAAGTTGCACAATGCTGCGTAGTCTGTGAGGGATGTAGGTGGAGGTTTCGTCCTCATGGGAGAATCTGCATTCGGCTCCCTCTACTCATCCCAGTTCTACCAACTGTTCGTTCAGTCGACAGTAGCCTGTTTTTTTTTGGGAGGGAGGGGATCCACTTCTCTATTTTCACCCAAAAAATAACTCAGGTCCGAAGAATGGTGTTGCATTTCCCTTATGGGAATTTATCTTCTCTTTCATTTTCCCTCCACTTTGGACTGCCCTGGAATCCACAGGAGGGTAAACCTGATTTGCCTATTTAGCTCGTTCAGTTTTTCCTAGCTGTCCCAGATCATTTTTGAGCTGATTGCGTGAGCGCATTAATGACTGCTTGTATATCAGACGAGATGTAGGCCTCGTGCCTGTGTGAGTTTTTTTCTATAAATGTTGAACCGAGAATTCACCAACACAAAGAATATTTGGTTTTGGGTCCATATTCTTCCATTCAAGTGCTGCTTCAGATTCATCTATGTACCACTTGAAGCGGTTTCTGTTTGGCTCCGAAATTGTGTTTTGATCCCATTTACTTTTGCAGCTCAGTCTCCGATTTGATCATCCCCGTGAGGAGGTATAGTCTTTTGGCTAATGATTCCCTCCCTTGTCACTCTATTGTAGTTTTTTTCGCCACATGAAAACATTGACAATTGGGTTGAGAGATGGTAGAAAATATTCGACCCTCCAAGTTCACTCCTAGACTAGAAAAACCGTATTTTTATTGTATAGATCCTAGAAATAGACTTGTTATTGATATCTCTCATTCGCTTTCTTCGTCTGAAAAGTTCCAAGTGTGATGCCAATAAAAAAACTCCAGGGTATTGAATCATCTCACCTTCAACACATATAAAGTGACAAACACATTTATTCTTCATCAATTGCAAAGAACTCAAAACTTTTCCACAACTCCATCTCGAACTTTGTGTGGAGAGTAATCGTTATAATCAACTAGATAATGATAGAAAACTCCATTCAAACTGTCGTATACAGTAAAAAAACAAAATGGGTTCGAAAATAAAAATAAAATGGGTATTTGTATTCACGGTTAGAAACAGAGTCAATAAAAACAAAAAATAGAATTATTTCTTTGCCAATTACGAATGGTGGAGGTGGGGGAGATTTGGGCACCCCCTCATAACTCGAACTGTATTGTAGGATTTTTAAAATTTATACTATGGTAGTTTAGTTAAGGCACTGGCAACACCGCTCAACTGAATTTCAGTTGTCAGAGTCACAGCAGGTTGACGGTTTTACGCATACCAAAGTGAATATTTTGATGTGATTTCGAGGTGATTATCAAAGCAGACTACGATGAAGTGTAAGTTTCTTTGTTTACGCCTAATTGTGTGTTCATTTAAGTTTATAATAATTAAATCAGGTAAACATTCACCAAAAAACATCATATTGCTAAATTGAAAAATCAAATTTAGGACATTGACATTGATTTTATGAATGACAGATATGAGAATCTCCATCAACTCATTCTCAAAATGACCTTCAATAATTATTTAAATGTAGTGATTAACAGGTACGATTGATTTGAAATATTCAAGGAAGGAAAAAATTAAAACTATTGCAAGTAAATATGATGTACCCAGGTCCAACCTTCAGCGATATATAAAACAGGTTGGGTTCGTGAAAGATTTTTCAAAAAATACCAGATAATTGGAACAAAAATAAAATCGCATCAAAAGACTGGGTAAGAGGGTTTCTCAAAAGAGAATCACAGCTATCGATCCGAACACGTTCTACTCTCAACATCATCATGAGCTACAAGCTTTAACAGAAATAATATGGGAGATTTTTTGAAAATTTTAAAACAGTGTATGGACGGTATCAGTTTGGCCCTGAAGCGATTTATAATATGGATGAAACAGGATTGATAAGTGGGCAGCGAACTAAAAAGTAATTGCTTCTAAAGGAAACAAACAAGTTGGAACAAGCAACATCTACAGAAAGAGGCTCGCTTGTCACAGTGTGTTGTGGAATAAATGCTATAGGGAACTCAATATCCCCCTACTTTATATTTCCAAGGATGAACTTCAAATTATTTATGCTCCACATTGATTCTATTGGGTCGGATGCATCAACACATCCTTCAGGATGGATGACATCTTCAAACTTCCGTGAAATATATACACCATTTCGCAAAATACGCTAAACCAACACCTTCCTCCCAGTTCTTCTGCTGCTGGATAATAACGAGAGCCATATTTTGGTATTACTTCTTGATTTCTTCAAAACATCTGGCATTTTTTATTGACCTTTCCAACACTCTGCAGCCATAAATTGCAACCTCATAATTTTACTGTGTATGGACCGCTGAAAAATTATTATTATACGGCTGTAACAGCCTATGGTGGGCTGTTACGATTCATGATATTCTCAAACTAGCAGCGCTTGCTAGTGCTTGCAACAAAATATTCAAAAGGGATTCGAAAAATCTGGTATATGGCCTTTCAACTCGAACATTTTCTCAGATGAAGATTTCTTTTGCTCTTCTGTCACCGATCGAGGTTTGCCTGAAAAATAATGTTCCTTCAGAATAACCAACAGCAAACCAAGTCCCCGCGGAAGTCAGACTCAAATGGAGCCTACAAGTTCAAACAACATGGCTGCCTCTGGGCCCTTTCAATTTGAATTTCCAATAAGAAACCCAATAAAAAATGCTGAAACAATAATTCCTGAATCAGTGAGACCATATCCAAAGGCTGGACACAGAAAACTGATTGGTGTGAAATGGGAAAAAAGAAAAACAAGTATATTGACACATACCATCGGGAAGAGACTAATAGAAATGGCAGAAGAAGAAATAAGGTTAAAGAAGACAAAAAAATCACAAAGATTAAATGATTCAAGAAATAAAAGAATACCTCAACTTGCTGAAGAATCGAGGTTCAAGCGAGGGGAAAAATTGAAATGAGCAGTGACATTGAAATAGAAAACGTTCTTCTTTTTGATGGCACAGTTGTTGACTCTTCGGAAGAAAAAGAAGAAGAGTTTGATGAAGATGTTATTGTTTCAGATAGGAATTTGAAACTCAACGATTTTGTACTGGTCAAATTTGACACCAAAAAAGTGTTTAACATTATGTTGGGCGAATTGAAGAAATGAGTCATTCTATGGCGACCGTCTAATATATGGATTTGAGTAAGATACAAACTACATGTATGTTCCATTGGATAACATAAAAACCAAATTGCCGAAACCAACAATATGCACCAAAACCAAACGTGGCAGTTTGAAATATACGACAAGCCCATTTGGGTCATACCGAACCTTAGATAAATTTTATAATTTCAGAATATTGTTTTTTGGAGATATCTTTACTTTTTGTTATATTTTTTTTATAATGGGGCGAATTCAGTACAGTGCCCAGTGCCCACAAGGGTGACCGAACCAACTGACCACAGGGAGGGTTGGGCACTTTTGACAGGGTTAAGAAGATCTCTTGTAAATTCAAGACTGATTACAGTTGGAGGACTTTTCTTCACTATAATTTGAGCTACATGTAACTGCTATTGATATAATAAATAATAATTTGATTGTGTAAAAAATAGGCGTTTCATTGCCACTTATGCAAAAAACTGCCCTACCTCCCCTACCCGGGATTCATAATTAATGAAATGAGAAACAAGTCAACGAATCATTGTTATCATTAACACGAGCAATATAGCATACAACTCTTATTGCAAATAGTCGTTGTCATTAAAAAAACGAAAATTACATATTTTCACTTATTATGAATCACAATTGAAATCAGTCGTTACATTGAGAAACACAAAAGTATATTTTTACAAATGTATATATCAATTATAGTTCGAAATTGATAATTATTATAATGATATAGGTATTCACTTGAAGAGAAAATCCAAGATTACATAATTAATGATAGCGTATGAAGTATACCAATCAAATTGAACATCATTTCAAACTGAAACAATCCGAATAATCACAAGTTAACTTATGATTTCTCAAAAGAGTTCATTACATTTACTGGAAAGTTCCGTATATATAAACTTCGAACTGCATGCTATAATGAAATCTGAAATCTCTCGTGATCACTAACTTCAGACTCGGCAGCAAATGTAGGGAATAATAATCCTTTTAGCCAGTTTTAAATCAACGAGAATTGAATCAAGATTATTATAGAGGACGAGGATTTTTGTTTTGCTTTTTCGAAAGTTTAGCGAAAGTTTGAAATGCTCGCATATTGAATATCGGTCTGGTATTATTTTGTTTGGAATTGGAATACACCGAAGTTTCCGAAAGTTTGTGCGGCTTCGGTAGGACACCAAAGGTAATGGAAATGGGACGAAATCTTTCGAATTGCTAAAATTCATAAAGATATGGATGGAAAGTAGAACACTGAAAACATCCGATCACATTCGTTTCTCCTTCTTTCTTCCCCTTCTCTCACTGATTTTTCGCGTACTAGCAGTAAAAATTTCATGCTCAATCTCAACATATAAATCCACACCTCTTCTGACCTATTCTCTTCTGACGAGTGTCAATACGTAATTTCGATTACAAATCCATATGTGTTTCGTAAAATTTCACGTCCTGAGATTTGTAATGCTTCATCATCGGCTGATTTTCATTTAGCAAAGATCTATTATACAGAGTGTCTTGAAGTTAATGCCTTCTCTGAAGAGAACAAACAATAAAAATGAAATATTTTTGCACCAACAAGTTTACACGCGTTTTCTTCCACTTTATTCACTGATGTGTTCGCCCGTACACTAGGAGGATTTCCACTAACCCAACAGATGAATTATGGAAATCACTTCATTGAATATATAATAATGTTGTATTTTATTAAAGCATAATTTGTTAGGTTAATTCTCCTGTATATAATGTGCTTCGATGTAAAAGTCCAATAATTTCACAAAATTCATGGAAATCTCCTTTAGCATTCAATATGGAATTTAAGCAATGCTTTTTTAATGTTTATTATTAAATAATTACGGCACTTAGGTATTATCTATTCGATTCCCTTTCTGTCCAATATGTACTAAACAGTGGAACTTCCTGTTAATGTCCCCTTTTCGATCCTATTATACAACCTCATGTATCACGACATCTGCTACAACTTTCCCCCAAACATTCATGGATAAATTATTTTTTAATGAAAATCTTCCGGATTATAAATGACATTCAATGGACGTAGTATGACGTTATGTGATTTTTTCAGGAATTCAAGAACAATTATGGAAGGAATTGATTTCTGTTTGGAAATTTACATATGGAATAATCGAAAAGACTTTTTTCAAATCAAGTTTAGATCCCAAACTATATGTTGATATTCCAAATACTGATATATATTACAAAAGGGTAAAATTTCCAAATTCAAGCATTTTTTTTTTTTACAATCTAAATAGATTTTCATTCCATAATTTCAGAACAGCCTGTCTGAATGTATGAATAGTGCACACCACTCTGCACATCTGGAAAATGATCGCTTCTAAAAGTTATATGGATTCTGGATTGAGCTTAAAGTGGCGTTGTTTACTGGGTAAACATTGGTCAATCAATTCTGAATTGAAATTACAAGCATTACAATATGCGAGTATCTGACACTTTACATGGGAAAATGTATTTTAATATCGCCAATAAGAAACTTACCCAAAATGCATGAATTTGCGAAGAGAGAAACTAACAAATCGCAAATTGGTGAGCTACAATTGACAAGTTTTTTTCAACTAATCTAGAATTCGTGATGATATTTTCAAGAGTGGACAAAGAGTTGACACATATTATTTTCATTGTACTTCCTGAAATGAAAAATAAGAGCATGTATGTTATTCTCCGGAAACATTATTCACATGAGTTTATTTGTTTCGAATACCAACTGCTCAAGACCATGGTCGGGAAGAATCGCTTGTACTTGGACCTCCATGTTTGAAGCTACTACGCATAGCAAAATTCAATTGAATCTTATCTCATCTGCATATATTACACATTGCTCCCCAAGAGAAACGTTTTGATTCGTTGTGTTCCCAGAACGAGGCATCCATTGAGATGATTGTGTATCGTTAGTTTTTCTCCTTCCTCTTTTCCAAGGACCCGCATAGAGCACATTCAAAAGTGAAACTGTTGGATCCCACTATTAGAAATACTGCTTCATGGCTTAGCAGTCTATTGGCTCTTGACTTATCTTGTAGAGGTTTTCTTAGAAGCTAATGTTATAGCATATACTTCATCCTGGAGCCTTGATACAAATTTGCAAGTTAAATTGAGAATTGGACCTTCAATTCATAAGCACTCGTATTTTCATCTGGTCAATGTAGGTATTGCTTCTCAGAATACAGAGCCACCATTCGAAAACTTCGCGGGCATATTGCTGAAGGAATAATTGTATTATCAAAAGTTCGTTTGCATAGATAGATAAAATGCCCTATGCAGATCTATTGTGGCACCGTTGTTTTAGCATGAACTGTTTTGCTTGCACTGAGACCCCTTAGCAATGGGGTTCACATTGCATTCTAAAGTCCTCCTTAGTACAATCTCGTTTTTTTTGTCAATCCTAGAAACTTATGTTTACAGAGTCGCCGTTAGTGGACTCACCAGTATCGCGAAGGTATGTGAATTGGTAAGAGTGTGTCCAATGAATTCCCAGCCTGCCTCATTTACAGATATGCTTTTCAGAAATTCTCGTGATTGACCTTTGTACCCACCTACTGACCGAAGAAAGATTATATATTTGATATGTATGTATATGTAAAAATCATCTGACCAATTTGAAAGAAACTTTAAGTGACCCTACGGATCCCAAGGAGTCTATTTAAATGTGCGTCAATGCACAGAGTGAGTCAAAAGTGAGTGAGAAAGAGGCAAATTCTAAATTCGCGATTGGTTAATAAGTGTGAAATTCTTATTCTATCCAGATTTGGCCAACTCGATTCCTTCATTGCAGAGTATACATGGTCATATTTGCGCACACCGAAGAAAAAGCGTAAACAGCGATTCTAAATATGTTGTAGGCGCGGCGAATGAGATTGCTCCAAAGCGGGTCCATAAATACTGTTGCAGTAAGGAATTTATTAAGATTATTTAGTGACTCACACAATTTGAGTTTGAGTTTAATAATGAGTAAATCCCGATTTGGTAACAATTGTCTAAAAACGTTGTAAGAAGATTGAATCAGGTAATATATGTGCCTAGTAAAGAGGAGCTCGGCATCAGCCACAAACCTAATTTTGTTATGTCGAATACCAAAGGTAGGATGTCATCATCTATACGATTTTGTAGTAAATTTTGTGCGTCTGTTCTGTTTTTTTTTGTCCAAAAAACATCACTGCAGATTCCTTTGAGTTCAATTTCAACTTGTGGGCTGAAGAAATATCAAAAATAGCCTGTAGATCACGATTCATAAGTTATTCCGCGATGTCAATATTATAGAACTGAAAAGAGAAATTAAGCTGGGTGTCGTTTGCGTAGTGATGTCATTGCATTTTTCGACGACGTAAACATGAATATCAAAAATATATATGGTAAAAAATAAAGTGCCGAGTATTGAGCCTTGTGGTATGTCTTTCGATATAGGTAAGGCCTCGGAGATGTCTTCGACCATAAACAGTTTTTTTGTATGGTTCATGAGATAATGTTTCACCAATATTTCTCTTTCTGGAATCCTGTGTAATGGCGTCCTAGGCTAATTGGAACTTTAACCCTTCTGCCAGGTCCGTACGGACTCCGACTCTTTCGTTCATCTTCGAGTCGCTTTGGAACCAGGCTTTTCCTCTCTCTCGTGCGGCCTCTCTATCAGTCCTTTCTAATGAGTATTGTTAATATCAAAGACTTCGTCTGTGGACCATGAAACTATGTCATACATCATGAACGTAGAATCGGCCTCCCCCCATAGTAACTCAATGACCCCTTAGATGCAACCCTCGCTTCTTCTTGAATGGGTAGCAGAGCTTTTATGGAGATGCACTCGAAGTATTTTAATTTTTCCAACAGAAACATGCATGATCCAACTCGACCTAAATATATAGAGACTCCAAAGTTCACCCCTACCAGAAGCTTCCTTCCCAAACTCTTCACTGATTGTTTCCGAACCATGAATTAAAAAAATATTCCGGTCTGAAATGTTTATCTACAAACTATTCAATATTTATCATCTATTAAAAACGACTTACACGTAATATATTTTAATGTATTTAATACATATTCTTAGGTTCAGTGGATAGCCGTGGTCATATGCCACTTTGCCCTAAAGCTTATGATCGCTAACTACTGTTAAAATGTATTGTTTTGTTAGGGTAGGTGGCATATGACCACGGCTATCCTCTGAACATAACTATGAATATGTATCAAATTAAAATATATTACGTGTAAGTTGTTTATTTAATATATGATAAATATTGAATAGTTTGTACATAACAATTTCAGATCAGAATAGTTTCTTGTTTCATACTTTTCAAAGCGTGATTTTTCAGTAGTCGTGTTTTAGTTATTGAACTTATTTTTATTTCATTTATTTAGAGCGAGATTTTTCAGTAGTCGGGTTTGTACTTACTTCTTATTTAAATTACTATTATGGGGTTATAATTTCGTGATGAAGTATTTGCAGAGCTGCTTAACATTTTTCTTTGTTTAGGCTTCATAGTTTTATATGTACCTAGGTAATATACCCCTGGAGGTACCCTCAGCTTATGACACACGTTCTGTTTTTTTATGTATAATTTTAACATGTATACCAATGAAGAATGTATTTTTTATATATGTATTTTGGGTAGGTTTGTAACGAAATTTTCGTTACTTCCTTATACATAACCAATTTCTCATAACTTTTCCGGTTATCTTCACGGTAGTACGGGTCAGTAGTCACTGCTCAGGTTGTGAAGAATGCGCCCTTTATTATCGTCTCTTGAAAATGGTATCATGACAGTTGTATTCATGTCGCCAAGCAGTTGTATTTTTTTTTTCATAAGTGTTTTTCAATAGAGAAAAACCGAGGTTAGTTTGTGAAAAAACGGGTGAACTATGATTTCGTCGAACCGAAAGGATGATCGGTCTCTTTCTCCTATTGAACCTCGAGATAGGCAGGTGTGATGAGTGAATTGATTTTGGACATTACGATTTGAATAACAATCACTGTTGGAATCGGTGGAGTATAATCATTTTCCTTATTTTGCAATCAATGTTGTAGTGATCAACATTATTTTCCGCTTTTTCTATGCTTGTAATTTTCGAATTCTTGGATGGTAATTTTTGAAGGTTACGTATAAATTCTATAGGGTCAGATTTTTGTCACCTTTGGATTATCAGTAAATTTCCGATTAAATAATCTACATATTATTTTATATCCAACATATCGTATATGATACTCCCTTTGGCTAATTTCTATCAAGGTTGATTTGTGTTTTGGATTTAAATAACGAAAAAACCACAAAAAAATATATTTCGGCCTTTTGTCAAGCATTAAGTGCACATGTCTGTGTCTGACGTAGAATCCGTTCTGACCATTTGGGACTAATTTTTTTTGGAAATCAGTTCTACGCTTTTCCTTTTTTAGGTACCAGATAATTGGTAGACTAGTGCTTACTTCACCGTACCAGGGGATTATTCCAAGGATTCCGATTGCAAAGGGTGTATTCGACTATTCTGGGACAGTTCTGCAGTACCTTATAGGACAGCTTCTGGTAAGCAATTTTTTTTAATTTCATAACTATACGTTTATGAGATTATTTTGGTTTTCTCTTGAGAAAGAATTGTTCTGGAGAGGGTTGTACCTCTGGCTTAACTGTCAATTAACCACAAAATTTTAATTTAATAGTTCCTTTTATCGATTTAATTCATTCAATTCACAGTGGGGGTTATTTGATTTTTGATCGTTAGAGAATCAATTCATTTCAGTTACTACCTTGTCGCCAAGAGCAGGGAAATTCATTCAATTTCTTGAGAATTGCCTGGCTTGTCGATTTGAAAAGGGAATTGCCGCCCTATTTCAAAATTATCTTTATCTAAGAGAGTTGTGCCCACTGAAAGACGTGCGGTCTCCCTCTTCTGTTTATCTCCAAAAATTCTCTAATGAAAAGAATTATTTAATCTTATCTTTATCTAAGAGAGTTGTGCCCACTGAAAGACGTGCGGTCTCTCTCTTCTTATCTCTGTTGCTCTGACTAATATCTTGGTTCATGAACACTAATTTTTTGTAGCTTACTAGTATTTTGGTTCATAACGCTATATTTTCCTTTGGCACTTGCTTTAAAATGTATATTTTTGAACTGGCAACATTTAAATATATTGCTTCAAAATACTATATTTTTTCTCTGGCAACTTTAGAGTATTTTGCTTTAAAATACATTTTTTTTTCTTTTCCTGGTAAAGTCTCAAGGAAATTGTTATATTTCTTTTTGAATATCTTTCCTCATTCAATTTTTTTTACCTTTCTGGTACATAGAATCACCTATCAAAGCTTACTTGTTTCAAAATTTAACTGAATTTTAACATAACGTTTTGGGTGAGGTTTGTTTGTTTGGTTTCGAATTTTGCTCATTGTTAATATTTTTTTAAATTACTAAAATTAACTTGGAAATTTGAATCCAGAATAGCAGATTTGATTGCTATTATCCTTGTTCTTTCACTGTAATCTTCCAGTCTTCTATATAGACTGAGGTTTTTTTGTATGCTATCATTTGCAACTATCTTTTGACTTAAAATGTGAATCATAAAACTTGAGGTTCAAAGGATATCCTTTGTTCTCCCCCATTTTGTACAAATTTTGATTCCTATCATCTTCTTCGCATGATATATACCACGGAGTGAAGCCACCTACTGAGACAGAAGGACTGGTACCCTAGGAGGTCATACAGCACATTCAATTCAGCCTGGTCCGTGAAGATCAAACCAATTCACGCCAATAAGGGGGTCTAAAACCAAATAGATAACCACCCACGACCAGATTCGTCGTCGTACCGCTGAAACTAGTTTCGTCGTCACACCGCTGAGACCATCTTCGTAGAAACCAGCCTTCTACATCTCCCTCCATTGAATACCTCCGCAGGTATCTACCGTATCACCAAAATCTAGAGGAATCTTGACTATTTTGTAAATGTTCAGATTTTATCGGAGTCAAAAAAAATTTAATCTACATGTAATTTTTTTTCAATTTTTTCATTGTATTTTTTTTTATACTCTTCAAGTAACATTGTTAACGTTTCTATATCTTTTCTATCCAGTTACTCTTCTTATTGTCTGGAATAAATTTGTTAAGTTGATTTTTTTTTCCTTCCCATACAAGCTAGGTGACATTTATTGAATTTTATTTATCTTTGGCTTTTGTCTTTAGCAAGCCTGGCGCCCAACTCTTGAACTAGTCAAGTTAATTATGTATAATTTTTTTAGTGGCCCAATTTGATAAACTAGGAAAAGTCATTAATTGAACCTTACTCACGGCCTAACCGTATCCATCTGAGCAGCCTATCGGCAAAGTGATTTCACCTTCTTAAATTTGAATCAGATAATTTCAAATTTGGGGTTCAAAAATAAGGGCTGTTGCAGGTTTGGGGAGAAAATATGTTTAGCTCACATCTGAGGCGTGATTTTAGAATTTATTCCTAATTATCGGGTGCATGTAAGCAAAGCCACGAGCAACAGGTAACGATATAATTAAGCCCTTTCATTTGATACCTACAATGGCATCATTTTTTTAGTTCATGATTTTATGTCCTCTAGAGAGCGCCATATTCAATTTAATGTGACGTCTTACAGTCTATAACCAGCGGACGATCAGGACGCTTCAAACGATACCTCATTTGTCAAATTATGATGAGTAGTTTAGAAGTTATGAGCGAACAGATGAACATACATACATACCCACATACATACCGGTCAAAATCATAACCCTCCTTTTTGCTTCGAAGTCGTCGGGTAAAAATTAGTTGTCGAACAATTGCAAGGAATGACACTATCAGATCGCCCTATACATTAAACCATTATTCATATCATACCCAATAAGAGTGTTTGAAATATTGAAAATACGATTACACTGCCGACTCAGCACTCAGATGGAGCACTTTCCTTCTCAAGGAATGCTCATACAAAACCTTTTATCTTTGGAGCAAAAAGTTCCATATTTCATCTGACCGAACCCGTTAAACGATGACCGTGCTCCAAATCGTCGAAAACGCCCTGTAAAACACACTGAGAAATCCCTTGTAAATCAAAGGAAAATGATTTGTTCAAACATGAACTTTCATTCGCAGTAACTGAACTATTAAAAAATGTCTAACCGGGCGAAAAAGACGAGAAATAGTTCGGGAACTCGCGAAATTGTGTTCCAATAAAAACTTCCACAAGGGTGAGATTCGATTCTGGGAATGTCGGCCGGAGTCTTCTTCGAAAGTTTGGAAACATCCTTACGATAAATCATATGAGAGGGGAAAACGACGACGATGAGAACGGTCTATTCTTCACGTTCTTGTATATTTTAGCATAATTTTCTTTCTCGGGTAGGTAATGGCATGGTCTTTATCGGATTCTTATAAATCAGTGATGTTGTGTGCGCCAAAGGAACTCCATTGTTATATCTTAAAAGGGTTTTTCCTTCTCGTTGAATTCATGATGAATTTTTTATTGCGAATCGAGCTTTCGCGAGCGGGTGTGTGATAAATTCAAAGTCATACAATTGTCGATGGGTATGTCAGAGAAAGAGGTTCGAAAGAATAATTGTAGATGCTCTATTTGCCGAAGCTTTGTTGGAGCGCTAGACTTCACTGCTGGAATTTGTGATGATTCTCTCGTAGAAATTCTGGCTTTGAATGTTCATGTTGTAGAAATGTTTATGAGCCTGGGAAAGCTCGGAGAAGTTTCCTTTGATATATCCAGGAAGAGGTAGATCGTGAAAACAATAAAGTGGCATATTGCATATTGAACAACCCCCAGTATTCTAGTGCAGAAAGTGAAATACCAGTTCAGAATGTAATGAAAAATGAATTGAAATATTTAGAATAGCATAAGGAAGATATCAACAAAATAACTTTGTGAGATGATTGTACAATAAAATTCATGAGTGCGTACGCTAGCATTGTAAAAGAGGATAATATCAAAAATCGACCGAAGAAGAGCATTATTTACTCCATTTCTCCTGGGCAGATTTTTTTCTTTTGTAATATTCCACCTATTGAGAAATGTTGTGTTCGAGGACAAGTATGGTATATATTTTGGCGGAACCATTCAAGTCGTTCACAGCATTTCAGTACAAATATTTCATTCAGTATTTTAAATTATGGTCATACAACAAACACCACCTGAACCATACTTTTTGAAAATAAATCACTTTTTGTAATTTTAAAATTCTTTAATTTTTATGTGTGAGATATGACTTTTTACGTTGAATAATTGTATTTTGTTTTCTGATGGCTATTTGAACCATTTTTACAACCTACTGAGTGAGTTTTGGTAGCTCTCCTGATATTATCATGAGATTTTCCAGCACATGTATAAACTCAAACTTGGTGAAGACTAGATGAGGAACTAACATAGACAAGAGGGGCACACACATTAGATCAATAGAGGTCGCAGTGAAGTAGCTACTACTGAATCCATTGTTTTCCAAAGTATCGAATAGGTCTGGATGACTGACCGTTTCGAAGGCTTTTGCGAGATCGACAAAGATGCAGTCCATAGCCGTATATAATTCCGCTGTTAAATCTGCAATTGCATCCTGTGTCGATCTTCCCTCCATAAATCCATATTGTCGGTTTGAGATAAGTTGGTATATTTTGAGGTAGACCAATATTCTAGTTTTGATCAATTTTTCAAGAATTTTACTGTGTAGGTAGTGATATAGGCATGTAGTTAGATATTGCGGCCCTATCCCCAGATTTGAATAAGGTTTGACAGCGATTTGAAAGATTTCGGAAAGGTACCCGTTCGTATAACTTTGTTAGCAATGAATGTTGTCGGTCTTGCCAAATGTTCACAACATTTTTTTATAGTTTCAACATTAATATCATCTATACCTGGAGCCTTATGTGTTTTCAAATCCATTACTATTTTCCTGACCTCCAGTTCTTCTATATCAGATATATAGATAAAGTTCTCAACCCTTACTTTTTTTTTGTTTCAGAATGTTGATCATATTGAAGGACTTGAGAGTAGTGGTCTGTAAGACAGGTTTATGAAATAATTGAGCGTATATTATCGTGATTATTGTATGTATTTATAAATATGTGATCAATGCGGTGGAGCTCTTGTTGCTACCAAATTGATCAATCTATTGCATTTAGATCATTGACATCAGGAAAAAGTCTTTTTAATTATAGGCTGTAGAAAGTTCATGAAGAAAAATCTGGATAAACCCCACCATTAACCTCCTTAAAAAAAAAGGGCCAAAAATTTTGTTGTTACCAGCCCAAACGTTAACCTTTTTTAGGATATTGTGTGTGAGCCTCACACATCCAATGATGATTTTTTCTGTTCTAATATCTACAGTTTTATCTATTAGCCTTTCCATTTAAATGAGAAGTAGCTTCATCAGAAAAAACAATTTTGTTTATGAACTGCAAATCTGCTTCCATTCTGTCCATCATCAGTTCACACAATTGTTGCCTTCTATCAGGATCATCCTCATTTAACTCCTGAACCAACTGAACTTCATAAGGATGGTATTTTTCCTTATGTGAAGCTCTCAATATCGGTGATTTACTTACATCATTTTCGGCGGCAAAATGTCTACTTGTCATATGCGGATTTTCCTCAATCGCTTACTTCTTTCCTCATCCAATTTAACATTTCGACCTGGTTTTTTAATAGTTTTTACATGTCCAGTTTCACGAAATTTTGTTTCTATTTTGCCAACTGTAAACTGTGAGTCGTGTTGACCAGGGTATTTATTATTAAACATTTCACAAACTTCCTTTTGAGTTCTTGTTTTACTACCGCATCCAATCATAATTAAAATGTCTATTCTTTGAGTTTCGGATAAATTAGCCATAGTTAAATCAAATACACACACACATATTTTTCAATACACTGACGTGTGTAAGCAACTTATGAATATCAAAATAACCCCATAAGAAATAATCAGGTATTTTCTTATCTATTTGGCTAAACGTCAGGTGGATGTCGTTCAAGACTCCAACAAATTAGTCACAAAAGCCACATAAATAATGTAATGTCAATCTAGTATGATATTACATTATTTATGTGGGTTTTATGACTAACAGATAAGAAAATACCTCATTATTTCCTATGGGGTTATTTAAAATCAAAAGTATATTTCAATAGACCAGACAATATTGCAGATTCAAAAGTTAGGATAACGGAAGAAATTGGTCCTACAAAATGTTGTACGAGAACTCCAAGATCGACTTGCTTATTGTCAAGAAGTGAATGGTGGTAATTTTGAAAATTTAATTTAATTGTAAAATAAATTAAAAAATACTTCTTAAACATTATGTGCCATTATTTCCGTCATTGTACGGAATGTATAAAAATTTTACATTTTCAAAATAAATTTTCTTAGTTATGATTGCACCAAATTTTAAAAACGTCATATTGCTGAACAGAGAATGAAAATCCCTTTCAAACAAGGTGTCACACGACCCCCTTCTCATTTAAATTTTTTGAGGGGGTGGTCATAATTCAGAGGGGTGCAAGAAAGGGGTAATATTTTCATACTGTAAATTGTCAAATTGACAGTAGAAATCGACCTGTTTCAGGTTTTTCTGAACAAATACATAAAAGCGCTAAAAATGAATTTATTCCATACCTATGGACCGCACTGTATGATGGTTGTTTATAACCACTTTATAATTCACTTCAGAGTCGTGCCTATCTGGCAAAATATCTGATGGCTTGTACCTGGATTCCAAAGGAATATTTTCCATAATTTTCAGATTCCCAGCTTTCAAGTTTGATGCCTGGTGCAGTCTGAAGACAAGTGAATATTGCCCCTTTGATTCCAAAACAAGCTAAGCGCTACACTTTCTGCAGCTTGATTTGTGGTGAGTACTTTTGGGTTTTTGGCCACCATACTAATGAGGCATAGCTGACCATGGGTTTGATAATCGTTTGATATAACCAGTATATCATTTTCGGCTTCCAACCCCATGCCTTCCAAAAACTCTGCAGCACGTCCAGGATGCCGCTGTAGCCATGGAAATAATGTTATTGATATGACTGTTCCATGTTGGTCTTTGGTCAATTATACCGCCTGGGTATTTGACTTCCTTGGAAAAAGTTAGCAGAGTTAGAGTTTCGATAAAAATGTCAATATTGAGGAGAATTTTAATGTTCCTAATTTTGTCCTACGAATAAGTATTATAAAGAAACGTGCTTCATTGGTTTGTTATTCCACACGGTTGCCGAAAAAATAGTGCATGCAACACGCCCGAAAACTGTTTTTTTGACTCGCAGACTTTCGGGACAGTCCAAAAAAACAGTATTTTCCGGACTTATTACGTGAATTACTATTTTGTTATCCTTGCTGCTGTGTCAAAACTCATTCGTCGAGTGAACATTGTAAATGGTCATAAATTCGTTTGTGTATATCTGTCCGACCATGGAATGAACCTCTGTTAATATTTCATTACGACAGACGATAAATCAGGAGCAAAAATACTGTTGTTCTCTTCGTGATACACTCTGGCTTGCACTATATAATTCAAACTGTTGCGCATTTTCCTGAGGAGCTCTCCATTATACGACATGCATTGTTAGAACCGTGTAACTTCACCGTCTTTGGAATATTGAACTGCGCCCAAGGGTCGTGTATTATTACTTTTTGTTCCATCATGTTTCGAGTATCTACCGAAAAACCTTGTTAATTCACCTCATGATTTGAATTTGTTGAAGTATACCGAAAACAATTGAATCATTTAACCTCTATTTTGTAACCAACCAGTTATTTCAAAACGTAAATAATACCAAAAAAAAAACGGAAATTTTTCAATTGGTAAATGAAAATTTTTTTTTTTTCTTCAGTTAAGAATCCTGAAATGAATTACACAAGCTCACAATCCACAGAGTTCTGTGGATTACCTACGTTTTATTGACCCTATTATCGTATGGACAAAAAATATTCTTGTCGTTTTGTTGACTATTTCAAAAAATATTTTTCAGCAATTCTGTATCAGCGTGATGAATGGGATGGGATGGTAACAGTTTTCTTCCAGTTTCTTTTTCGATGGAAGGTGTCGATACAAATGTCTATCGAGCCAAATGGGAAATACTTTTCATTTAATATTCAATGCAAACAAAAAAATCACAAATAAATCAAATATATTTATTTTAGCAGCCTCCCCCATAATAATGAGAAGCAAGGAGATTATTGTTTATTTTTCACTCAATGACGTAGTGTTTTGTCCCTCACCGCCAGATGAAATTAGAAAAACGCGCGTCATCAATAGCAAACAGTATACAGTGCGGTTTTTAATACCCCCCCTGTTAACTTTTGAATTATTCGACGTTGTAACGAGTTACTAGTTTCTCCTTTGTTTAAACAATCCAACAAGCTCTGTGTTGAATTGAAATTATTAAAAGTCCTATCTCCGTTAATAATTGTCATAAAAATTCCGTTCTTGTACGACGTAAATCCGCGAGATAAAACTAACCAGACAGTGGTGGTTATTTCTTTTGATTCATTGTATAACATTGATCGAAGAGCGCACCAAATGCCTAAATGAGTACGTCGCTCGCCCTACCCGCGAAAACCTCGCCCGAATCGAACTTGAAACGGCGACAAGGTAAAATCAGCGCTGTGACACAGACAGTCGCTTAGCCGCCAGCAGAGAGAACACCACGCCAAGAATAGCAGTCGAGCCACGGAGACGCAGTGGATATCCGAAGGGAGTTTAGGAACATTCGCTATGAGGTACTGAAGTCACTCAGTTGTACCTGAGCCACGAAGCAGCCTACCAGAGTAGCAGCTCGAGCCACGACTACCCGAAAGACGCCGGAGATACACGAAGGGAATTTGGTAATTATACGTTGAAGTTGCTCGCGATCGGTCCGCGCATGTATATAAAGTAGAGGAAGAAATCTGCCAAGGTGCACATTAGAGCACAATTGAGAATTAGTACCGTTCCGGAAGCCAGAGTAGTCACGACGCGAGAGAAAATAAGTAAAGACGTGTATCTGAGTTCCAGAACCGTATTTGAGGCTGCCGACAGCCGCCCTGTACATAGTGGATAGATGATAGTAAAATAAATTGATTATGATTGACTTGGAACAATTTATTTTCCTGAGTTGGAGCTTTGAGGATAACAGATTATTGTGCAGTCAGCATCCAGGTTCGAAACCTAGTCAAGGGCAATTGAGCCTGCCCCTCTGACCCCGTTGTGTGAGTCAATACTAGACTGACCCCTGGAGTGTTTATTTTCTTCACTGAAACTGCCCGGAGCAAAGTGGCATACGCAATATAAAAGAAGGTGGCACCCGAGGCAATCCCGAATTTGATAGAAACGCGCCGAAATCAGGTCAAAGGGGAAAAAGACCCTTACAACGTATAACAATGGGACAGTTTTGAATGATATCACCGAAACTAATTTTTGAAATAAAGAACATTGTGATTGCCCGATAGATGGCGCGGGGAGGCTCAACAACTTAAAAAATTTAAATAGCATGGGGGGGTCAAGTGGCACATCGTTTGAAAGGTAATTCAATTCTCTTTCAACCATCTTATGTTTTTCAAATTTCATTAATACGTTATTTCTCAATATGCATTTGAAATGTCGAGTATAAGTGCGGATAACTCGATAACTTTTGAACGGTTTCATGTGAAACAATGGGACAGAAAATATTTTGAATGGTATTATCGATCCTTCTTTCTGGGAGACAAATATTACAATTCATCGATAGAGTGCGCTGGGTGGCACAACAAATTTGAAATGTATAGAGGTCGAGTTGCACATCGTTGAAAAGGTAATTCAATCTCACTTTAAACCATGGTTGTTCTACGGAATCACAATCGCGATCAGTAACACGAAATACGGTCTATAGAGAAAGATTCATGATTTAAATAATTTTTGTTTTTCGAACTCGTTTCAAAAGTTCAATCAGGTACAGATTTTGAATCCATGCAATAATCCAATTTTCGAGCCAATTTATTTTTAATGACTATAATCATAACGGGTACCATTTATTGGATTTGGTAAAATTTTTATCGCATTTGTATTTGGTGGAGAGTTTCAACTACAGTGAATTGAGTATTGAGACAACACAATGGTAGGTAGGGAGAGGGAAAACACGAGTGGACAACAATTTTGCTTCATAATCTCAATAAATAAAAATGCTACATAATAGTTTTGTTTTGGTTATTTCAAATGCATATTGTGAAAAAATGTATTAACGAAACTCAGAAAAAAATTAGATGGTTGAAAAAATAATTGAATTATCTTTGCTATTTGATTCCCCATGCTGTTTGAATTCTTTAAGTTAATGTGCCGCCATCTATCGAGCAATCACAATGTCTTTCATTTCAGAAAGTAGTATCCATGATATCATTTAAAATGGTTTTCGTCCCATTGTTCTACGTCGAACCGTTCAAAAGTTAACAGGGGACGGGGGGACTATAAAAAGCTGCACTGTATAAGTGAACTTTTACAACAAGCTTGAATAATTATGCCGATTCATGTATTCAACTTGATTTTATTTGATATATCATAATAACAGTAATATCCCGAAAACATAACTTAACATTTATTGCCAGAAAGATAAAAGTTACAGTAAAGGTGAAAGCATTGTCTAAACATACATAGTCAGTCAATGTCTATGGAAAAACCATTGGATGCGAGGGAATTCTATTATACTTCAGGGCAACTGTTCAGAAATATATCCGTTTCTTTTTTTTTAATAGTAAGAAAAAATTTAATATATGATTCGTGAAAGATTTCTTCCATCTCACTCGGACATCGGATATCTAATTTTTTTGGGTACCCACGGACTAACGCCATCTTATCCAATGGTAAACCCGTATGGTTGACTGACTATACAGGGTGTAGTCTAACTTCCTTCATAAGCGCTAACAGTTGATAATCCATAAAAAAATACTTGGAAACCAAAACTTCACTGTTTCACGCTTCCCAAAATTTGGACAACTTTGACAATTTTTTTCCGAATTTTCAACCATTGTAATTTGTTATGAAAGGCATTATACATCTGTCATTCACGGGTGTGTTACAAGTTAAAATACACCCTGTATCTTGAGACAATGGGAAAAGTTACTTTGTAGTTTGACAATTTCGAAGAGCTTGTCTCGGAGCACTGAAAAAAAAAGCAAATGAAGTTGTACAATAATCCGATAAAACGTGAGATATTATAAGACTCTCCAAAACACAAGATATACATAAATATACTAAAAACAATATGCGTCTTTGTATTGTTTCCCTTAACCTGTAACCCGTCCACGTGGACCTGATCGGCATGTCATTCTGAATAAAATGTGCGTCGGCCAATAAAAACTGTATTTGCACCAATAGGAAGAGGTGATTAGGAGTGGCTATATTATTATCTCTACCGATGCCCATAAAGAGCTTTTTGTAACTTCTTTTGTAGAAACAAGTCGACAGAGCTCCATTGTGCATTTGAGAAAAATAGGTTGCTCGTGACGACATCATCTTCGATATTTGTGTATTTCTTCTAATACTCCACTGTGCGGCGTCCCCGAACAAACTTCCATCTAAACTTCACCTACTGGACACTCATGAATGACTTCCCTCACACTCATTTTTTTTTTCAATCCTATGTACGATTCCTGAAACAATCGCCAGGACACTCGCAATACTCCCAAAATTACAATCACCATAAATCAAATCGCAGTTTAAAATCAATCAGCGTTTTGAAGTAAATAATTATTTCCAGAGAGTGTTCATTCTCGGCTAGTTCACAGTTAAAACAACAATTGCCCCGATGAGCTATTATTTCTTCAGATACATCAAAGGATTCCGAAGCAGCTGCCGCGAATGCTCTAGGTATAGTTTTCCCAATATCAATTGCAGAAGCATAAAAAAGTCTTGCGGCGAAATCCTGTGAGCAGCAGTGGCGGAGATAACTAATTTTATTTAGATATTTTAAGATTTCAAAAATACTTCATAAATAATGAAAAATGAAAAAAAATTAAAGCAAGCTTTTATTATAAATTTTTATTTCTAGAAGAAAAATAATTTCTTTCATTGGTTGATGTAGGTTACTAGATATCCTAAAACGTATTTCGATCGGCACAACAAGACCAAACGCTACTGGTTTTAATCTTTCAGAGCTATTAAAACCAAATATTACGCGTGATTTATGACCTCCATCGTAAGACACGCTCAGCATATTCCACGATTCCCAGACGATCGGTTGTAAACAGACAGCCTCACTCAGTCCACGTTGACTAGGCTCTTTTGATTACCGTATGCCGACGGAAATGTTTACGAGTAGTACAGATTATTTTCGTTCAGTTTCTTCGATTACGCTCGTGTTAGCGAAGTGAGTTTTATTTGCTCCTATAGAAAAGTTCTGCAATTGATATTGGATGGATATAAATACAATTCGCAATCGAAAGCTTTCAAATAATAATTTCTTTCAATTTAAATGATTCATGATGAATTAGATTATTATTTATCGAACTACATTGAGAACTATGAAATACTTTCCCTAGAATATCCCAAAACGTATTTATCGATCGGCACACACAAGACATAGACGCTACGGTTATTAATCTTTCAGAGTTATTAAAACGAATATACACGTGATTTATGACCTCCCATCGTAGAGACACAGCTGCCAGCATTATCTATTGATTTTCCAGACGAATGGTTGAACAACGATAGCACTTTACTCGAGTCCACGTTGACTAGGCTCTTTACGTACCGTTGCCAGAGAATGTTTCATTACGCTCCTTTTCTTATAGGAGAGTTATTTCAGAACACTTGCAATTGATATTGGATGGACTATACCAATGACTTCATAAAATCCACTCGGATATGTTTATAATCGTTAATACTTATCTAGCACAGTGCAATTAGAATACTTCAAATATTTATTATTTTCAACTCTGTAATTCAATAGAGGTTTCCATATAATTAGTTGTATTGATTATCAGAACCAATTGAGATCAATGAATCTATTCTATTAATGACTATTCCTGCTCAATTAGGGGCCAATACAATTCCATCAACTATTTATCGTCTTATGGAAGATACGTTGACTTTAAAACGGAAACACGCCACCTCGATTACTTTTAAAGTATATACAAGTGATTCAACTGAGTTATGGGATTGAATAGTATTGGTAAAATACCCAGCGGAATTGCCAAGTATGCCATTTATATTCATGAAACGTATTGGCAAATGTATGATGTTAGAACAATATTCAGAACAACAAACACATTGAGACTGATAACAAAATGAGGTTAAAAAGCCTATACTCACCTGCTTTCTACGTATCCCCTAGCAAACCCTTTTCATCCCTTTTCTTTGGAGCTATCGAAACGAAATTGAGTAGGTGTAATAAAGAAAATTGTGGGTTCATTTTGTTTTGTATTCAATTGTTTTTAGACCATTTTATTTTTCTGATGAGTGTTCTAATTTTGAATGGCACCTGAAGAGGAATCTCTGAGAATAGTCCATCAGAATACCCGAATGCCGAATCAGATCATGTGTAGAAGGGCGAATGAATTATGCTTTGCAAGTTTCATAAGCTAAGGCCTAATAGGAACTAAAAGCAGTAGTTTTGATAGTATATTGAGAATCGTAGCCAGTTAGTCAGTCATAACCCAGACTCCGGTACTGAAGCAACTCATAGAACACCACACCACTTGGAGTAGTCTAATGAAGGCTCAAGTGTAAAATCAATTTATATCTTTCCTGAGGAGTAGGTGGGTTCATACCTTGGTGTAAAAATTACTTCATTCTTTAGCTCAACTAATAGTTTTCTATTTTTCAGTTTTTTTGATAATGACTCCAAAATGGGAGCCGAAACGTCGAAATCCTCAAATTTATAGACGCGGTTCAGCACGAACTCTCTATATTCAAAATAATCATGACTGTTCCTCCTGTTGAATTCTGGAAATTAAGTTGGCTAAATCTATATTGATCAAATATTCACTCTCTCCTCAACGTAAAAACACGTATCTGGGTGACGATTCTGAAAAGTTTGGTCTAGATGCATAGAGTAGATTGTTGTGTTTATTGACTACATTACATATTTTATGGGCACATCTGTAGCAGGTTTTTTAAAATGGAAAGTATTTTTTTTTTATTGAGAGAATTCGCATAAACCATTTCGGTTATTAGCGAACATTAATATATACATTTAATTTCAAATGTAACATACTGTTTTTTTTTTAATTTTCAAGAAATTTTGGATACGATGTATTATTTTAATTTTAGTACCACATGATCTTTTTTCTAGATTTCTGTTTTCATGTCTTTAAGGGTATAATACCCAGAGAAGACTCTTCACATCAAGTACTCACTATAAATCACAAACATATAAAACCAGATAAATATTCAATACATACATATATATTATAGTCCGTAAAATAAAGGCATGGAGTAATAAACCGCTTATCGTATTAAATCCAGGTGGGTATACGTAAGAACTGCTAGGAAAAACCAATCTTCGGATTTTGCATACTAAATCAGGGTTTATTACTCCACGCCTTTATTTTACGGACTATAGGGTGTTCTTTTTAAATTTTTTTTGTTTTTAGCTCCCAACTGGAAATTTTGTTGGGAATGTCCAAAAAAAATTCGTTGAAAATTTGAGCCCTTAATATTGACATTAAGTACTTTCCCAGAGGGTGGAAAGATTTCCCATTTGAAATACACGTAAACTTTGTTTCGCTAAGATAGATATTTCCCGAGATATAAATCGTATTTGTCGTAATATGAAATTTTTGAGAATTATCGAATCAAACTTTTCATATGAGACAAAGTAACGCTTTATATCTCGAGAAATATCAATCTTGGCGAATCGGTTCATAAAACTTTTTTTGTGAAAAAATATTTTTTTTTGTTCAAAAATCCAGTCTTTTAGGAAGTAACGTCAAAAAAATAAGAATTTTCTACGAAAATCAGATTTAGTGACCCGTACAATCGTACAGGTGCAGATTACAGCTACTTCGCAATAGGCACTTTTGAAGAGCATGTAATCCTGAGTAAATCGCGCTTTGGTACAATATGATACCATTACATGCCGCAGAGTTATAGATATTTGAAAAAAATAAATGCAAGTTTACGTGTATTTCAAATGGTAAATATTTCCACGATCTGGGAAAGTACTTGTGTTAATATTAAAAGCTCAAATTTTCAGGGATTTCCAACAAATTTTTCGGTTGGGAGCAAAAAACAAAAAACATTGTAGAGAATACAAAACGCAAATATTCTACATTGGTAACTCTCTCAAATGATGTATCTGAAATCGACCTGTGATATACAGGGTAAGAAAAACAGCTTGCCACATATTGTAAATACAAGTTTGCAGAATCTTCCTTATTTTAAATGGAACACCCTGTATATTATCGATCCATAAGAAGCGCCAACAAAGGCTCTACAAATGTCATCAAGTAGTCCCTATGGTTAATTTTACTAGTGTTTCTTAAAACAGCTATTTTTTTCGAAAAATGGCAAGTATTCATATTTCATCGCCATAATATCAATGAATTTTTTACTGTGAAATCCAAATTTGACGGCTGTGATCGAGATTATGTTATGTTTGAAACACATTTATTACCTGTTGCTAGATAAACAAGTTGTGAATTACACCACAAAATGTACGTTCTTGAATTTTACAATAATTTCAATAATCTCGAAATTTGTGCCATATTCTTTCGATATAAAACAACCTTTCAGCGAATAAAATATTTTTTGGAAATCAAGTAGTCTGGCAAATGACAGATCTAAATATTTACTGCAAATAAGTATTGAAATCATTGATGAATCGTGAAGTTGAACTTTTGATATAATTTCATCAGAATGTTGTTTGCATATTAGGTGAATCAGACAGGAATTGTTTATTGGCAAGTAGAATTTATTCTCAACGGTATCCAGATAGAAGGCATACCGATGAAAGATCTTTCCGAAAGGTCCTGACACGATTTGTTGAAACTGGAAGTATCAATTATTTAAACATAAGCGCTCCAGCCAGCTACTAATGAAGATAATGAATTGCAAGTTCTTCTTACTGTTGAAGAAGATCCTTGTAGGAGTCAACGACAAATTGGTGAAATAGTGGATATAAGTGACAGATCGTGCAACGAATTTTGAAGAAACATCGTTTTCATCCATACCACGTTCAATTACATCAAGAACTACTGTATGCCGATTTTGAGAAAAGAGTGAGATTTTGCAATTGGGATATGGGAGAAATTCGTCGAAACGAATATTTTTTCAAAAACATTTTATGGTCGGATGAATCGCATTCCATAAAAATGGATTTGTGAATCGACATAATTACTATTATTATTCGACAGAAAATCCCCACTTATTGAGACAGGTGGATTATCAACATAGGTGGTCGATAAATGTCTGGGGAGGTATCATTGGAGTATATGTAATTGGTCCATACTTTTTTGAAGGACATCTGAATGGAACAATGTATCTCAATTTCTTACGAAATGATTTGCCAGGTTTGTTAGAAGATATTCATCTTGACCTTCGCAATAGAATATGGTTACATTATGATGGCGCTCCTGCTCACTATTCGGCAGAAGTGAGAGATCAATTAAATGAAGTATTTCCCAATAAATGGATAAGACAGAATGGGCCTGTCAGGTGGCCCGCTAGATCACCAGATTTAACAAAACTGAATTTTGTCTTATAGGGATACATAAAAAATATGGTTTTTGTCGAGCCACCAACTTCTTCCGAAAATATGTTTTTCGCAGCATTACACCAGCTGTCTTGCGCAGGGTAGAACAGTCTTTCAAACATAGACTTGTTAAAAAAGGAAGAATTTAAAATATTTTAAAAAGTTTCATTTTCAACTTTTATTAAATTTCCCGTTTCAATTTGCCAGTTTACAATTTAAATATTAGAACGTAAGCTCTGACACTATTCATGAATATACACACGACATGAAAAAAAAATTATTAGAAATATTCATAATGTTTTTTTTTATTTAATCGTGTTTGGTTTGATATTGCACGATTTATGTGTAAAATTCTGCATCCAATGAAAAAAAATATTTTCCATTTAGAAAAATGTGATAAATACATTTATTTCATAAAAAAATAGTTGTTTGGACACCTTGTAATGTACATAATTGAAAAAAGATATATTTCGTATATAGCGAAGAAATATGAATACTTGCCATTTTTCGAAAAAAAGAGCTGGTTTAAGAGAAACTAGTAAACTTAACCATAGGGAATACTTGATGACATTTGTAAAGCCTTTCTTGGCGCTTCTTATGGATCGATAATATACAGGGTGTTCCATTTAAAATAAAGAAGATTCTGCAATTTTTTATTTACAATATGTGGCATGCTGTTTTTCATACCCTGTATATCACAGGTCGATTTCAGATATATCATTTGAGAGAGTTACCAATGTAGAATATTTGACGAATATTGGAAAAAAAACCTGTCATGCTAGAAATCTCGAAAACCGTCAATATTTTCGAAGTGAAGATATACATAAAGTATCTTTTATTTTCCATGTAGAAACCAAAAAAGCGATAAAAAATATAGGTTGTCATTTGAAAAAACACAATTGGGATCCGCCCAAAAAAAATTGAACACCCTGTGTGACCGACAATCTTTTTACTGTGTAGAGCTCGAGCAATAACGTAATATAAAGAAATATAGATTCCTATGTGTTTCCTAATAGAGATATGGAACACCGCGCCACTGTTGCAGGACCCTGTATATATATATATATATAATATATATATATATATATATATATATATATATATATATAAATATGTATATACTACAAAACAAAAGAATTATTCTACAATTTAAATTTTATCGAACAAAAACAAAACCGATAATAACCTTACGTCAGTCAAAAAATGTTCAGTGCATACTTCTTCAGTCCATCCAAGACAACCCAGAAAAAAATATCCATCGTACTCTTCGGAATTTCTTGAAAATTCATGAAATATCTTAATATTCCAAGTGAAACCGAAAGAGTTCGAAATATGTCTAAATGTGTTTTGTATTCTCTACATCGAACCTACCAAAAGTTGTTCGATAGCTCAATAAAAAAATAAAATGGAGATGCTAGTAGATCTCTAGACACCTGCCTGGTGCAGTTACATTGGTAAAACATCAAGAGCATTCGAAATGTGCGAAAATGAATATCAAAATTAAAATTATATCAGGAACCATCAAATCACAAGGTCAAAATTATCAGAACACGTTCAGTGGAGAATGTATCATGAAATTATAGAAAAATAATGTCCAAATATCACGACAAGGAAAAATACACTGAAGCAGTATGCTTACAATACTTCCATCTCTGGTCGAAACTACATATCTACGACTACTTCATAATGTATTTTGGAAAAAAAAACAATTTAACCTTTGAGTGTAACCAATACTCCTGAACCAAAGTTCCTATTGATGAATATTCACATCTGCTCACTTTTATCCAAACAAAACTTCCGTCGTGGCTTCCATCAATTTTTATTCGACATCTTGACGAAAAAAAAGTTAATTTTCCAAGAATTTTCTCCGATGAAAACAGAGTCACAAAAAGGATATACCTCGCTAACGAACTCTCAATAATTTCCCAGACTCTCCCACCTAACCACATTTCACAATCAAAAAAGCTTCAGCCGCGGGAAATTGAATTTAATATTCTCCTTGTGGCAGCCTCAGGCGGCAAGTAAAATAGGGGAAAGGGGAACTTCTCGTATAACAAAAGATAAGAAGGCGACAAGCAACACGGCTTTGCGGTTACGAGTACCAAAGGCAGGGCTGGATTGGAGATAGCGAGAGTGAGAGATTTCTACATACGTCAGACATGATACCAAGAGATGGGGGAACAGGATAAAACGACAAAAAAAAACAGTGGTTTAGCAGGATGATGAGTTGCAAAGTTTTGGTTTATTTGCCTGGAGCAATTGATTTTTCACCTAACAAAAATAGCTCTCCAATAACATGATATATACAGGTTGTTGGGTCAAGTAGAGGCATGTTTTCGAACTTGTAATGGTAAATACTTAAAAAAGGTATACCGGGTGACAATGGGACTAGGGCCATGCCTATATCTCCTTCACTCATCAACCGATTGGAATGAAATTTTGTACATAGATATGACAAAATTTTGGATTGACAGATATATTAAAACAAAATGGCCGACTTCCAGTTTCGCCATAATAGCCACCAACTTCGATTTTTCAAATGGAACACCCTGTATGTTTAATGTTTTTCGGATTCTACCACTCAAATTACCTACGACAGTGTTGCAAATTTATATTACACAATTGAAAAAAAAAACCTTATTTTTTTTGTTTAGCCCATGAGGCCTTGATCAGGTTAAAATCTACACTAATTTACATCAGTAACTCATAGTAATAGTATTTCTCGATAAGATCAATAACAAATCCTACAGCAGAAATTGACTTTTTCTGAAAGGATTTTTAACGAAAAAATCGTGTTTTTCAAATGGTACCCACCGATGGCCATCTTGCCATTCGTTAGAGAATTCAATAACCAATTCAACGATATACATTATGTACCACTTTGTTTTTGTTCAAAACTGAAAACGATCACTTATTGAATTTGTACATATTTTATACGATGCCTACAAATTCCATGAGTTATCCGTTTAGGTTTGATGAAATAAAGGTAGCCGTGAAATCATGGAAAACAGTAGGTGAATAATGTCATGTCAAAAGTTTTTTTGCAATGGAAAAATTCATTCATTCATTCTCGAAACGAACAAATCCATATGATTTTGATGTACGGAGAATGTCAGAAAAACGCTGTCAATGCTAGTATGCTATACGCTGTTCGTTATCCGTTAAAGCGGCACCCATCGAGGACCTATTTCAGGAAATAATGATGCTAAGGAAAGAAACAGCTGATCAAAACCACATCCACTTCATCGTCAGTGAAGAAGCGGATAATAATGTTTTAGCATATGTTCATTTTTCTCCATCTGCCTCAGTGCGAGAATTGGAAATTGAATGTGGGATCAGCAGGGAAAGTGCCGGAAAAGTATTGAAGAAACATAAATATCGCTCCTATAAATACAGTTTGCATCAGCATCTATATAAAAATTACCTAGAACGGAGACTAACTTATTGTTATTGGCTTTTGCGTCATCATGATTCGAATAATGGTTTGTCTCGAAGATACTGTTCACAGATGAGTCTAGGTTTACGAATAATGGTATGTTCAATAGAAATAATACAAGGTATTGGGCCCAAGAAAATCCTAGGTTGCTGAAAGAAGGTCATTTTCAAGAAAGATTTTAATTCAACGTCTGGGTAGGAATCATAGGGACAAGAATCATTGGACCAATTCTTTTCGACGGGCCTTCGACGGGCCAAAGATATCGACAATTCTTAGAGAACGATATTCAAAATAATATCAACGATTTACCTAAGAACATCAGGGAAAATATGTTGTTTCAGCTGGATGGTGCAGGACCACAATGCTAATATTTTTCGACAATATCTTAGTGATACCTGTGGGCAGAGATGGATTAGAACAAATGGTCCAATCAGATGGCCAGCCAGATCACCCGATTTAACCCCTATTGATTTTTATTCATGGGGTCACATGAAATCCAAAAGTATACTCGAGAAGACCAACTTCTTTGGAGTACTTGAGAGATAGAGTTGAGCGCGCATTCTAGGAAATTCCTGCTCACGAACTGATAAATGTGATGAGGTGTACAATAAATAGAACTAGTCCATGTGTCAGGGAAAAACGGGCAACACTTCGAACATATTATTGGTCATTGATAAATAAAATGACTTTTCGATGGTTGTGAAACTTTTCTATTGAAAACAGTATAATGGTATTGTGACTAATAATTTGTACGTTGAATGTTTCAGTCGTTAGATTTATTCAAACAGTTTGATTATATTAAAGTTATCTTTTCTGTAATGGGTTTATGATCATTAGATATTATCAAGTCGATTATTTTTGGTAATTCATTGTTACCATGCTGAAGTAAAGTTTGAAAGAATGAATAGATGATATGTTACCTACCAATTTTGTTAGATGGCTCTCTACGTTTTGAACGAAGATAAAGTGGTACATAATGTATATCGTTGAATTGGTAATTAAATTCTCTATCGAATGGCAAGATGGCCCTTGGTAGCTACATTTGGAAAAACAGATTTTTCGTTAAAAATCCGTTCAGAAAATTTCAATTTCTGTGTAGGATTTGTTATTGATTTTATCAATGAAATGACTATAATAACTATGATTACTGATGTAAATTAGTATAGATTTTAACCTGATCAAGGCCTCCTGGGCTAAGAAAATTGTATTTTTTTTTCAATTGTAGAATGAAAATTTGTCAACACTGTCGTATGTAACTTGAGCCGTTCTAACCGAAAAACATCAAACATACAGGGTGTTCCATTTGAAAAATCGAAGTTGGTGGCTATTCTGGCGGAACCGGAAGTCGGCCATTTTGTTTCCATATGTCTGTCAATCCGAAATTATGTCTTATATCTATGTACAAAATTTCATTCAAATCGGTTGATAAGTGAAGGAGATATAGGCATGGCCCTAGTCCCATTGTCACCCAGTATATGGAAGTGCCAAATAACAAATGTACATAATTTATCGGCGAGACTGATGCTATTAGTGTCTCGCAATGAAATATTTGTCCGCGATCAATTTCATTCTTGTCTTCATTCACGTTTTTTACTGAAAAGATGTATACCGTGAATATTTTCTTCTGTCGAAGCATATGTATTATCACAATTAATCTCTGAAAATCGTGCAAATCTCGCTTTGTCTGCGGAAAATGAATGTCGTAAACATTCAGACCATTCCGCATGTAATCGTCAATCTTTTGAATTTTTCCGTATCTCGATATATCTGAATAGAATTCACAATATTTGGTGATTTGTCAACAAAAATATTTCGCCTTATGAGAAGCTGCGGTCTACAAGTTATAAACTTGTTCCATTGTGTAGGTTAAAACTCAATAAACATCAGTATATTTTAGATGCCCAAAGAAGTATGATGTGAGCTCAACCGTGATATCTCCGATATTTTGCAAGTTTAATATAAATGTTTTCACGAGTTCCATATCGTTTTGAAAATATGCTGCAAATTCGAAAACACCCTGCACATATGAGACAGTTAAATGAAATAAATAGCTGGAATTATTAATACAAAATTTCCATCCATGCGTTATGAACTGGATTCGAGAAAACTCAATGAAGTTAAAGTGCCACTCAATTAGAGATTTGTGATTTGAAGATATTCATTCCTATTTTTCCCGAAAACATTCCGATTGAGTCTGACATGAGTCTGAAATTATGCTTGAAGTAGATTTGCTTCTGAAGTGATTCATTAGTGATGGGGAAATGCTTGCTTCAGGGTTAATCTGGCATAACCTGATAAATTAAGAAAAATATCGGGAAAACTGACGATGGATTAAATCGTGAGTATGGGATGTTCGTTTGAATATAATTTACAAAAATTCTCATAAAAATCTGAAAAACTGTCGAGAGCCATACAGAATATCCTTGAAAAATTTCTTTTACGGTGGGAAACTTGCGAAAACTGCCCACAGGGGCTTAGTTAGTCAAGTTAGGGAAAATTTATACTTTAGAAACCACAAAAACTGCTCCGATTTGCATATGTTTTTCAATTATCCATAATCATAAATGATTATGTGGGGCACTTGAGTATTTATATTGTTCAAACCGGAGCCGTCGCAAAGCACTTTGCTTAGTGGTAAATAGTTAGTAGTTATAGGTAAAAAAAAACTTGAGAGGTGTCAAGGGACACCCGGATGGAACGAAGTTCCTTTCGATTAATTAGTGAAGGAATTGTAATAAAATTTTTTTTTTTCAAGTTATAATAATATTTTATATATATATATATATATATATATATATATATATATATATATATGCACTCTGTCTGTCTATTCTTTCGTACACGTCATAGATGCGCGGGACTTTGTAAACACAAAAGAGTGTGTATATATATATATATATATATATATATATATATATATATATATATATATATATATACTCTCTCGACTTCGTAAACACGACAGCGTATAGGTTAGAACACGCACGGCTTGCTAAATACATACGCATTGATATTGTAATATTAAAATATAATTTGCTTTTGAATTTATCAAAGTTATGACGCGTACACTTGCTAAACACACAATAATGGAGAGATTATAACGCGTATGACTTGGTTAGCACAATAGTAAAGAGAGGTTATAATACGTACTTGCTAAAAATACATAAGCATTTATTATTGTCTGTATAAAATCTCTACTAACCTAACTCCATCAGCAATATCCGGAACTTGTGCAGAAACACTGTCAGGATTCATTATTGTTATTATTTTTTATTATTTATTATGTACAAAAAACCTGTATACACTCAACAAAAATAATCGTCGCGACACCACACTGTTCAATGTGAAATAGAAAGACGAAACGAAAATAACTGGCTTGCTTTCTATGAGAGAGAGAGAGAGAGAGACAGAGAAACACGCGCACGCCGCACGGCTTATAACCATAGCGAAAGTCTCGTTACAACTTTTGGTCTTAATTTATTCCGTCTAGCCCTCTTTCGCAACGCGCGATAAGGAACTACGTTCCAAAAAACAGTACAGACTTGGATACAATCGGTTCAACATTGTCGGCCGACTGTTTCGTTTCCTACGAAGAGTCAGCCGATTATATCGGCCGATATTAATAAACACGAAAGTATCCTGTCCACATCTGAAGTTAAAGATGTTCAGTCAAATGAGAAATGGCGTCTAATGACTTTCTGGTAGCTACTGGTGTTTGTGCTGCATATTTAATTATAAAATATAAAAAACAAAAAAAATGAGATGGTGGCAAAAACATTATTTCGTGTGTAGTCGAAGAACATTCTTTTGATAAATGTGCTATTTCGTCCATTTTCTTGTTAAGCCGGGATCCAAGTGGCACTCCCCGCGCCAAACTTGGCAGTTCACGCGCCGTCGGATAGGGCAGGCTTGGCGATCTTCGGACGGCGCGGTGAGTCCCGTCGTATGTCGGTAAATGAACACGGTTCAAAGGAGCTCGGACGATGGCGCTCTACACGTGTATACCGCTCCAATTTTTACCGCCTACACTGCCGGCTACAACAGACTACAACCGCTGCGTGTCCACGTCTGAAACCGCGATCCTATATGCGTCGTGGGAACGGCCGACACATTTCGTTGCGCCAACCTTAACACTCAACCCTCAATCCAGGATTGCCACTCCACGCGCCGTTGGATCCCGGCTTCACAATCCCTCAACTCTTTACGAGAGACATTCCATAGAGCGGGAACTTGTTTTAAACTTTCTATAAGATTCAAGGTATTTTCAGTTGTCCACATTTTGCAACATATTTTGTTGATTTTAATATAATTAGGTACATCTCACTGAAAACTAACCTCAAGTAAAATAACCTCAATCCCATTAAAAAGCTGAAACGTATCTAGTCCTAAAACTGGTACAGACCTGCCGATGTTTTCCATTTAAAATCGACAATGTTTCCACCGATTGTATCAAGTCTGTACTGGGAGGGCCTTCGTCGAAGTGACAGCAATTTCAATTATGTTTTACTATGATTTTGGCGGAGCTATATGTGCTGAACTCTCTGCAGGCGCGTACTGGGGCACTTTTGGGGACCGGAAAACTGTGTCCCGAGAGTCCTTGCGATTTTTTACGAACATGGAATTTTTTTTCGAAATATTTTTTGAAGTTTTTATTTAATGTGCTGTATTAATGCGTTTGGGACCCGATTCTATTTATAATTGGTATGTGGCAGTTTTTGGTATCGGAGATCATTATTTTGTTGAAAAAAATCAGGAATGACTGACGTGTGTTCTACCATTGATGGTCCGAATCTATTTAAAACTGCTATCCGGAGGAAATTGATTACAAATGTTTCTTTCTGATAAACTCGACTATTTTTAATTTATGCCAGGTCCGCCTAACAATCCGCATTCAGGCTTGGCACTCATTTCAATTAAAAAAAGGGTCATAAAATGAACTCAAATCAGTGTCTGACCCGAATACGTTCACTTTGATAAGATTCTTTTTTTAAAAGTACCTGTGATTCGTTTAACTTGAGACTTCTCTCGAATCCTGGAAGTGTTCTTTGGCTATTTGAGTTTGCAGCTTCACTGTGGCAGGGCCCCCTTGTTGTCGGCCGCGTCTCGGATGGGAATTTGGCTGTGTTCTGAAGGTAAGTGGTTTCCTTTGGCAGTTTCAACGCCTATTGGTCTCTGGACATGGCTTAGATTGTCAAATGGCTGATTTGCTTCCGTTCTTGGTGTATTTTCGTATTTATTGATTAGAAAATTTTGTTACTGTGTTCTTCCCAATAATTTTTTATCTCCCAAATCCCGTTATTTTCCTCCTGGCAACCATCACTTTTGTTTTTCTCACAAATTTTAGGTTTGTACTCACTTTCTATGACACTTTTCCGTATTCTAAACTATGCTATGGATTTTATATACAATTTACATTTCTATACCTTACATAATATATACAGAGTTAGTTAATATTCATATCTGACAATTTTCTGTACTCAGGAAACCGTCAGGAAATTTCGAGAACTTTTCTTGAATGTCCGCAGAAGATTTCGAATACCTTTTGAATAAAATTAGAACGGAAATATAAAAAAAAACACGACACTGATATGAGATCGAATATTAAACTATTGCCAATTGTAATAAAAAATTTACACACATAAATTCACAATAATTGAACACTACCATTACAACATAACTCAAACTACATCCGAACGAGTCGTGTAGCCGTGCATCAATCAACGGATGTTTCTCGAACGTTGAGTCCGAACGAGGCTCCGAAATAGCGAACGTAACGCGAACGTGAGCTCGACATTGGTAGCTCGCAGGTTTGATGGTCGGCCACATGATGCGACGAACTGTCAAGCCTCCAACGTTAGAGAGTATTCGTAGCATAGTGTAGCGGCGGCTCAACTGACTAACAAGTTAAACTAAATAAAAGCTTGTAAAAATCCAAACCAAATGAATAATAAATATATGATTCAGACTTTATAGTTATTTTCCCGCTTTATAGATTCGACGCCTGTCACCCTCCACACATCACCATCAACCTAACGGAAAACTTCAGCAACAAAAAATATAATTTTCCCGGCGTCCATACTCAACGAAAAATTGTTGATGAAAAACTCAAGTGTTACTCAGAAAAATATTTACGCCCGTCGGAAGTACCGTACTCAACTCCGCTGGATTTTTACGTTCTCAGTTCTGTCAAGTATCACACGTCATTCTACGGGTGATTCATTAGCATACAACGCGTGACTTTCTAGCTCGTATATTTTCGCGAGATTGGAAAAAACTCACCTCCTGTGGGTAATTGAATATTCAGAATGAGCCTCTGGCGTCGGAATATTTCTCCGCGGTTATTGATAGTTATTCGTTCGTTCAAATATACACTACTTGTCAGAAAAAGAATTCCGTGATAACACGTCCATTTTCATGGCACTTCGAATAATTAAATCGCTATACAGAAAAGTTTCCAGAAGATTTTCGACACGCAACATTGTCATTACATGATGTCCAAACCTGTAACGACTTCGATTTCATCCTTAATGATGAAGGCAACAACGTATCTACACCACGAATGTGATACGTTCAAATGATACCGAACAGAGTGTCTCAAAATTGTGCATAGTTCATTAGACTGTAGAACTGTTTGAACAATATAATTAATCTAAATTCGATCAGGATTAAAAACAAAAAAAAACATCCTTCAGCACATACATTCGGAACCGGTGTGAAGTTAGCGGCCATTTTCAAGTGGTCGTTTATTCTATCTCTGGGCCAAATCGAGGGTAATGAATGGCTGAGGAATTAGAATGGCGATAGAAATTCAATTTGAAAGAAAATGGTCCTACACAAGAAATTAAAAACTCTTGGAATTACGTAGGCGCTTCAATCCATTCCAGTCGAATAAGTTTGACGTTCAATCATGGGTGTCAAAGCAAGTTTCTTATATATCTTTTATATCTGTTGGATTCACTCAAATATTCGTGTCGATGTTGGACAATGCGTGTCGGTTCCATCATGATCATACGATTGTTCAATTTTCTATGTTTGAAGCCACAAGACAATAAAATACTTAGTGAATGTCTGATCGTTATGGGGATAGTCGAGTAATTTCCGAATGATTTCCAAGGTGACCACTTCATTTTCTTGTTATATACCACAGATTGTCATGTAGTTCGTAGAGTGTTCAAAAATTCACCGCAACAGGCGAGCACCAGAATCTTGAATAATTTTCTGGCAACGCTGCTTGACTCAGCCAAGTTGGCTGTCAAGTCAATTGCCGATTGATAATTGTGGTTTGTTGAGTCCTGAATGCCACCCAAGTGACTACAACCTAAGATTATGCAGAAAGAGATCTCCGTTGGAAATCATTTTCTTTCCTAAGTATAACAACACCTGAGGTGGGGCAGATTGAAATCACATTCCTACCCAAGTGACCAAAACCTAGTAGTAGGCAGGTTGAGACATATATGTATATATATATATATATATATATATATATATATATATATATATATATATATATATTTGGCTTGTTTTTCTTGAGTTTTAGGTTCGTGGATCTGACTTTCATAAATCAATTACAACTTAGTTTTGGTATAACACGTGTAATTCATACGTTTCTACGTTTCGACGGGAGGATCCTCGTCTTCATCAGGATTACAAACATTACAACTCTACAAGGTAAAAACAATGAGTAAGTAAAATTGTACAAATTAAAAACAAAATAATAATTACGGTTATTAAAAATGTTAATGCCGTACCTTCAAACATAGGATTCGTTTGGACCTTCTTAGTTTGTTATGGTTTTTTGTTTTATATCCATAACAAGGTAGTGATTGAGTTGTTTACTTTACGATCTGGTGATATTAATTAGTTGCGCATGTGTAAGGTGGAGATGATTTATGGAGAGATAGTGTTGTGGACATCTGTGGGAAGTGTTTTGAATTGCATATTTTATTTGGTTAGGGAGCTATGTTGTTTTCGAGGGATTGTGTGCTCGGCTTGGATAGGTGGCGTTACTGTTTTCATATTAGATTGTAATAGATGCTGTTCAAGTCGGCGATATCAGTTTTATCGTTTACGCAGTTGGGAGTATTTTTGATGTGAATCATCTCAAATATTTCTCTCTTTTTTTTGTTTTTTTCTGAACATAGAATGGTTGTTTTGGTATAATCGAACTCGTGGGTGGTTGTTTTTTTGTGTTTGTTGAGTGCTGTTGCCGCGTTGTTTGTATATTTGTGTGATTTTATTCTATTTTCTAAATATTGTTTGGTTGGCCAATATAGACTTTGTAACAGTTTGGCTCTTTGCAAGGTATTTTATAGACGGTGTGTGTTTTTTTGTTGTGGGGGATTTCAGGTTTTAATTTGGAAAAACACGGCTTGAGGGTTTTATAACTTTTATGTGCGATTTTTAGGTTTAGTGGATCGAGCAGGTGTGAGATATTCTCTGAAAGGTGTTTTATGTATGGAATGGCTATATGTGTGGATTGGTGGGTTGTTTTTTTATCGTTAAGATGTTTGTTGTATAGCAGGTTGATACGTGATTTGTATATAGAGTCGATTAATTTTTTGGGGTAATTATTTTTTAGTAAGGCTGATTTTGCTTTCTTGATGGCAGTGGGTCGGTAAAGAGGGTCCGATAGGCTGATAGATCTGTCAGCTAGGCCGATCACGACAGACTTTTTTTGAGAGTGGGGGTGGTTGGACTGGTAATTGAGATAACGTCCCGACCAAGAGTTTTTTGTGAACCATTCTGTTTTTATAATGTTATTGTTCGTGTGGAGCGTGAGATCAAGGAAATTTATTCTATGGTTTGTCTCTTTTTCAATGGTAAACTGTAAGTTGGGATGGTAGGAGTTGAATTTTTCTTGGATATATTCACAGTTATCGTTTGGAATGCAAAGGATACAATCATCAACATATCTGTAGTAAAAAGGTAGTGTGAGGTTTAGTGTGGGGATAATTGATGTTTCGAGATCCTCCATGACTAGTTGTGCAATTACACTTGAGATGGCAGCGCCCATGGCGCAACCTTCTATTTGTTTATAAAAGGTGTTTTCGTGTTTGAAATATGTAGATGTTAGGGTGAACTCAACTGCTTTCAGAAATTCTTCGATAGGGAGCGTAGTGTGTTGTTGTATTTCAATCCATTTTTTTTCAATGATATTTTTTGCTAGGGCAGTGGGTATGTTTGTGTAGAGTGATGTAACATCCAAGGATATCAGGATATGATTGGGGGGTATGTCAAAATTGTTGATTACCGTTTGGAAGTGCCAGGAATCTTTTATGTAGAATGGGTTTTTTCCAGTGATGTTAGTTAGGGTTTGCGATAGGTATTTGGATAGATTTTCAGCTGGGGATTGAACACATGATATGATGGGTCGTAGCGGGACATTTTCTTTGTGTAATTTGGGTAGTCCATATATGGAAGGGGGGTGAGCATTTCTGATTTTCAAAGACCATCCTTCTGCACTTGTTATGTATTTTTTTGTCACCCATTCTTCGATGATTTTGTTATTTTTGGTCTGCATTACGTTAGTTGGATCAGTTTTAATAGTTTGATAAATTTTAGTGTCACTTAGTAATGTCATTATTTTTTCATTATATACCCAAGAAAAACAAGCCAAAAATATACCCTCAGGTTCAAGAAATTACCACAATATATATATATATATATATATATATATATATATATATATATATAATATATATATATATATATATATATATATAATATATATATATATATATATATATATATATATATATATATATTTTTATTTTATTTTTTTTTTAAATTTTTATTAATGAATCCCTATCATAACAAAATGAAAACTCCGGCTCTGTTATCTCACCCTTTTTCAAACCTCTTTTCAAACCTCTTTTCACCTCATCCCAGCTCAGTCGGTACGCCTATGAACAATGAGTCTCCTCTCTCTAGATTAGCAGGTTCAGCAGTGCCATCTTGTCGAACGGCTCGATATCAAATGCTGTTTAGTGGGGAAAAAGTGTGGTTAGATGTTCAAAGATAAAACACTGATTGCAGAAAATAATCAAATGGATGTTTTTATTCAGATGACCTATTGACCTATTTATTCAGATGACCTATTCTGCGAAAACTACCTTATGGACGAAATAAAAACAATAATGTGATATGGTGCAAATTAGTATGAGTGATTATACCAGTTGAGAGAATATTTAAAAGTTGTTATCAGTCCTTTTTCATCAAATTGTTATGGAATGTTCAATCAAAAAGTAACACAGTGAATCAGATACTCAATGTTATTTGATAAACTGAAGCGATGCACTTTAGTGAGTTCTTGTGAATAGAATACCTGTTATTCTTCTTCCTGTGATGTGTCCCAGCCTCGTGGAAGTACTTTTGAAATTAGAATGACAGCTTCCTTGCGTCAAAAAAAATTTTTTTGTTCCAGTAATTGGCTTTTTCAGGATTTCTCTTCTGTCACCAGGTAAGTGGAATTTTGTGATAAATTATTGCTCCCAGTTGTGCCTTATTGGAATTGCTCTCGTTCTAGAATCGTTTAGCTAGTTTTTTCTTGAATTGACTATTATTTTATCTTCTCAAATTTTGTACGTGGCTTTCATTTCTTAAATTTTTTAGATCTCCTTCAAACTCGTTATTTTCATTCATGGCAACACACACATTTTTTCTTTTTTCACAGATTTCAGAGTTTAGTACCACTTTCCACCTAATTATTCGTCATTCTAATTACTAATCATGATTTTATTAATGAAATCTAATCCTAAATCTTGAATACTATGTACAAATTCGTATAAAATTTATTTCAGGCAATTTCTGCTTTCATATATTTTATATTTCATTACTTTTTCCCACACAACTCTGTCGATATCTCATTGGTGGGTTTCCTGTTGATGAGATTTATCATACAGGATATTCCAAACTTAAATATCAGTTGATCTACTTTAAATACAATGTTTTCTATAAATTTCAATTTTCATATAATTTAATTGTGGATTTTCATTAGATGTATGTATGTTGGTCACATACTTTTGACAACAGAACTTCTATAAGGCTGACCTCTTGATACATATGCATCGACTAGAATAGTAAAAAGGTGAAGAAAAATTATATATATATATATATATATATATATACAGAGTGGCCACTTTTTTAATGGGATTGTATTGGTAACTTTTAAACCATAAGAGTTAGAAGGTCGGTCAAATGGAGAAAAAGTTGCATTCATAGAAGCATTGTCAAGCAGTTCAAACAAATCGAGATTATCAGGGCCGGTTATTGAGATATCATAAGAAAAGTAAATTCTGTCATTTTGATTTTTCTTTTTTTCCCACTTTATTTCGAATATTATCAAAAAATGTCGCGGGAGTTTTTTATTCGACAGTAAATTATCCTCATTTTGACATAATCAGATTCCGTATCCAACGTTTCGTACGCTCTGGGCCACCCTCAACCTCATTTTTTTCAATACGGACCTGCATATTTTATGACACTTTTCGAAATAACTTTCAACGCTGAATTCAACGATATATCATACGATGTCATTCAAAGTTGATTTTCAGGTGATTTTGACCCTTATCCAAATTTCTTTGGGTCGGATCTGTATTACATTTAAGTACCTTTAGTTTAATTAACAACATGCAATACATTTCGATAAGAAAATCAACTTACTCATCTTCAACTGAATGGAACGTAACAGAATCAAAGCAAGAAACAAGTAATAATTATTTACAAATTTCAAGAGGTGAAAACCTAATTCATAATAATTAAACGAAACTATCATTTAATGAAAGAAAAATCAAATGATTATTCGAAAGTAAATGATGAACATTAATGAAGTAAGTGTTCGAAATGTCCACCATTTTGTAAAATGCACTTTGCGGTTCTGGAACCCATACTTCTTATACATTTGCATATTTCGTCTCCTTGAATACCTTCCAATACATTCTCAATCTTCTCGCGAAGAATCTCTATTGTCGGGTTCGTAGTATCATAAATTTTATTTTTGAGATATCCCCACAAATAAAAATCCAGCGGATTCAAATCCGGAGATCTGGCAGGCCATGCTACTGGACCTCTTGTTCCAATCCATGAATCGGGAAAAGTTTGATTTAGATAGTCTGTGACTATTCTTGAGTTGTGTGGACCACATCCGTCTTGTTGGAACCATGGACTATTCGCCGATACCGTATAGGAAGATCATCCAACATTTCTTCTATAATTTCTACATATTTTGCTCCGGTTAGGTTGCCGTCAATAAAATAGGGTCCCAGTAATTTATTATTTAACAAACCGCACCATATGTTCAAAGAAAAACGATATTGATGTCTAACTTCATGAATTAAGTGAGGATTTTCTGTGGCATAAAAATGTTTGTTCCTTCGATTGAACATGCCAGAATTTGTGAATGTCGTTTCGTCTCCCCAAATGATATTGTGCGCAAAATTGTTGTTATTCCGCACCTTCCGTTGAAACCAATTACAGAATTGCAACCTTCTCTCAGGATCATTGCGATATAGTTTTTGCACGGCTTGGTATTTATAGTCATGGTATCCGTGTCTCTTGAGTATTTTATTGACAGCACTTTTTGATAAATTGCATTCACTGGCCATAGTTCTCGATCCTATTCCTGTATTCATTCGAATTTGGGCCAGAACATTGATGCCATTGATAGGCTCGTTTCGTCGTACATAAGGACCTCTAGGTTCAATGAATGAATTATGTGCAAGTAACGTTGTAGATAAACGTCGAAACATTTCAATATTTGGTGTTGTTCTTTCAGGATATGATTCACCATACCTTTGTTGTGCTTTGAACGAATTTCTATCTAGTTTTATGTACATTTCGTACATATCTCTCTTCTCTTCATTTGTGTATCTTACCATATCGAATAAGTTAAATTGAAATTACTCAGAAAAGTATTTAATGACAAGTTCTTGTGACACAATAATAAACCAAGTGACAAATAATATGACATTTCTTGTTATGTTCTTTTTTATCCACGGCCAACTACTTGAAAATAATACATTCAATAAACCTAGAGTTGTGTGTATGTAAGAAAAAACAAGTTATCAACGATATCAATTTCGACTCAAAATAATAAACCCAGTGACAAAAAAGAGAACTGTGGCCAGTGAATGCAATTTATCAAAAACTGCTGTTAATAAAATAGTCAAGAGACGCGAATACAATGATTTTAAATTTGAATACCAAGCCTTGCAAAAATTATATCGTAATGATCTCAAAATAAAGTTCGATTCTGTAATTTGTTTCAACGGAACAAATGACAAATCCAACAATAATGATTCCTCGCGAGGAAATTGAGAATGTATTGGAAGGTATTCAAGGAGACGAAATAAGCAAATGTATAAGAAGTATGGGTTCCAGAACCGCAAAGTGCATTTTACAAAATGGTGGACATTTCGAACACTTACTTCATTAATGTTCATCATTTACTTTCGAATAATCATTTGATTTTTCTTTCATTAAATGATAGTTTCGTTTAATTATTATGAATTAGGTTTTTCGCCTCTTGAAATTTGTAAATAATTATTACTTGTTTCGTGCTTTGATTCTGTTACGTTCCATTCAGTTGAAGATGAGTAAGTTGATTTTCTTATCGAAATGTATTGCATGTTGTTAATTAAACTAAAGGTACCTAAATGTAATACAGATCCGACCCAAAGAAATTTGGATAAGGGTCAAAATCACCTGAAAATCAACATTGAATGACATTGTATGATATATCGTTGAATTCAGCGTTAAAAGTTATTTCGAAAAGTGTCATAAAATATGCAGGTCCGTATTGAAAAAAATGAGGTTGAGGGTGGCCCAGAGCGTACGAAACGTTGGATACAAAATCTGATTATGTCAAATTGAGGATAATTTATTGTCGAATAAAAAACTTCCGTGACATTTTTTGATAATATTCGAAATAAAGTGGGAAAAAAAGAAAAATCAAAATGACAGAATTTACTTCTCTTATGATATCTCAATAACCGGCCCTGATAATCTCGATTTGTTTGAACTGCTTGACAATGCTTCTATGAATGCAATTTTTTCTCCATTTGACCGACCTTTTAACTCTTATGGTTTAAAAGTTACCAATATAATCCCATTAAAAAAGTGGCCACTCTGTATGTATATATATATATATATATATATATATATATATATATATATATATATATATATATATATATATATATATATATATATATATATATAGCTGCTTTCCTATTTGAAATAGAAAAAAATGTCTCAATTAAAAGTTGTATAGAGCAATAAAAGCAAGGTTCCAAAAATAACTACCAACTTACAGGGTGTCCGATAAATGTGTGACTTATCAAAGTTATGTTTTTTTTGATGAAACACCTTCACTCGATTGAATTTATTTGGAAGAATGTTTCTCAAAGATATAGGCTTGTATGGGTTTATACCAAGTGGTTCGGAAGTTATGTCACAAAAAGGGTTCATTTAACACCAAATATCTCAAAATCAATAACTTACAATAAGAAAAATTTTCCCCCAAATATTCTCGAAAATGGTGTTGTATCAGTTCCTATTCATAATTTTACCGAATGGCGTTTTTCCCATACAGGGGCAATCAAAACTCGGGATCCTGTTTTTCTCAGTTTTTTCAAATAGAACACCCTGTAAATAAGGCCATACCAGAAGAGTACACAATATGAGCTTGCAGAAAATGTAGAAATTGCCTACTTTATTTCCATCCCGGAACTGTACCACCAATATTTATAATTTTAATTGAGTGGTGAAAATACGGGTGGAAACGGGTTGTTCGGTGTCACCCGGATCCGATGCTTAAACAAAAAAACTATTTTGACCAATTAAATATGAATATTAGGGAATGAAAAAATTATTCTTTCTAAATACATGAATAAACAATAATCCGCCGAAAAAAAAATTACCGCAATTTTTCTATTAGTTATCTTTTCATTAATTAACAATTTTAATGATAAGTTAAACATTAACATAAAAACTCTGATAATTGTTAAAATCAAAATTATTTATTTCAAAAAACCATCCCCGTTGAAAAAATAAAAAAAATGTGAATTTTCAATTTTTTATAAACAATCCGAGACATTGAAATATAAAAAACAAAGCATTGATTTTTTTTTTCAAAAATGCCTTTTTTTATTGTTGAAAGCTACATGAAATCGATTTTTGACAATTAAAAAAAATTTTTAATGTTTAAAAAAATACGTTATTGTTATAAACATTATTTATTTTTATAATAGATACTTTTTTTTAATCATTATTTCTATTGTTCTTTCGTATTTTTTTTTTATTTGCTATTGTCATGAGTACATGTGCTCCGATTAAACTATATCATTCTAGTGGTATAAAGTGCACCAAAATCTTGAATTTTACATCATTGAAAATGGATAAGAAGACCGAACACAGTGAGTAAATAAAAACTAAAAAAAAAACACAGTGAACAGGTGAAAAATTGATGTATAAATTGATCAATCACATTCTTATCATAAAAGGCACATTCATAAAAAATTTAACAAAAAATACATCACGGCGGAACACCATCGAATATAAATGATCCATGAGCTTGGCATAGAAACATGGATCAAATTACTAACCAAGAATTGCTCTGTAAATTGGAAACGATTATAAAGAAAAACACAAGTGAAATAAAGGCGGAGATAAAATCTATTAACGACACCTTAAACCAAAAACTTGAAAACCTAGAGAAAAGATACTCCAAAATTGAAGAGAAAATCGTCTATATTGAGCGAGAAAACAAAAAGAATAATATAGTTATATTTGGTATAACGACAGACTGGGAAAATCTCCTAAATACCACTTTGGAACAACTAAATATAATTTTTGGATGTGAACTGGACGAGAGGGATATAAACAACATCCACCCACGGGAAAAAAACACGATTATTGTAGAATTCATCTCGAATCTGCAGAAACAAAAATATTCAAACATCTTTATAAGCTCAAGGGCACTGGCATCTCCATTACACATGACCTACGACCTGAAGATCGCGAACTAAATAGAAATCTAGTACATCATCTGAAGGAAGCCAGGGCTAAAAACCAGAAAGCTCATATAAAAAACTTCAAACTCTTCGTGAATGCGGTACCATACACCATTGAAGAGTTGGAAAACCCCACCGATAGCCTGAACACAGAATTAGAATCTAGCTTACCAAAAATACAACCAAAAAATAAAAGTGCCCCATCTACTCCAACAACAACACATCACTCCTCGAAAGAACTCGAAGATACTCCTTCCATCAGTGAAATACCAGATGTTACAGAACCTCAACTGAAAAAACAAACTACAAGAACGGAAATACTGAAACATCACATACATGAAAATACTGAGTCAAAATCACCAATTACAACGAAACCATCAACAATTAACCCCAACAGAAATCAACCCATGAAGATGAAAGAAATCAAGGAAACAAGATCGTTAAGAAATAAGCAGACCATAAATTAGAACTCGAACACCCAAATACTCAGTAAAAGTTATTAGAATAAACTTAACGAATATTAGTATAAGCCCATAGACTAACACATTTACCTTTTAATACTTTTTAACATTGAAAGAAATCACACCGATAGATAGCAATCTATTGTAATGGATCCCTATATCGCCAATTTCGAAATAAAACAAATAGATTCCTATATTTTAAATACTGCATATGAAGTGAACGAAATTTTCACAGTGAACAATAAATCTCATAATTTCAAGCTCATACATAACAATATTCGAAGCATTGCCAAAAATTTAAACGAATTTGAAATCTTTATTCAGCAGTTTCAATCACAATTCGACTGTATCGTGCTAACAGAAACGAGATATATACCGGATGTCACGCCTTACAGCATGGATGGATATAAAACTATTTATAATGAAGGAAAGTTAAATCAGAATGATGGAGTTGTAGCCTACGTTAAATCAGATCTTTATCAATCCCATAGTATACATGAATTTAATGGATCATTTACTATCAAACTAAAAATTGCTTTAGGGGAAAATTATGTGATTGTACACGCCTTCTATAGGTCACCATCCACAAGTATCACTGAATTTATTGAAAATTTGAAATCGTACCTAAATAATGATAACGACCACCAATACCATTCGAAACTAATTGTCGGAGATATCAACATTGATATTCTCAATCACTCTGACCACTCGAATGAATACTTGGATGTCCTGAGTGAACATGGATATATATCGGGTATAAATAATTATACAAGGGTACAAGGAAATGCAAAATCATGTATCGACCATATATTTGTGAATAATAAATCTGAAGACTTTAGCAACGTGATGCCAATTATTCTCTGCACCAGTATCACAGATCACTATTCGACCCTTGTGCAAATAGTCTTTCCAAATCAAAAAGAAATATTTGAGGAAAAAAATAAATATTTTTCCCGAATAAATAATAAACAACTTTTGAGAAACATTAGTAAAATATCTTGAGAGAGGTTTACTCGATGCCAAACATTGAATCAGCAACAAGTAAATTTATAGAAATAGTACAATCTTCCATAATGGAGTGTACGAAAAAAATTAGAATCAAAAGTAACGAGAGAAAACGGAAAAAATGGATAACCAAATCTCTAATTAAATCTGTTAACAAAAAAAATTATATGTACAATCAGACTTTAAAGGATCCTTATAATGAGGAATTGAAACAAGAATATAAAACCTGCAAAAATATTCTAGACAAACTACTGAAGAATAAAAAAAATGATTATTACAAGTCACGCATTAATGAAAATGCAAACGATGCGAGAAAATAGAAAAAATATTGTCAAGAACGGTTCGAACGTACTAAAAGAGAAAACCACAAATAATTCAATTTTCATTTCTCCTACATCAGAAATCGAAGTTCTTGAAGTTATAAATCAACTAAAAAATGGCAAATCTCCGGGTGTCGATAACATAAAGGCAGAAACTCTCAAGGAAATTGCACCTCACATAGTCGGTCCACTCACTCACATAATCAACAGATGTATAGAATCCGGGAAATTCCCCGATGAATTCAAAATTTCAGTAGTGAGACCCATTCACAAAAAGGGAGATATCACAGACGCAAAGAACTATAGGCCTATTTCTCTCATCACAAACTTTAGTAAAATTTTTGAAAGAATACTGAAAAATAGGCTCTGTAGCTATTTACATAAGTATAGGCTACTATCTGATATGCAGTTTGGGTTTAAAGAAGGTAAATCAACCGAAGACGCTATAATCGAGCTTACAAATTATGTTTACGGAGCCTTGGATGAGGGTAAACCTTGCCTTGGTGTTTTTGTAGATCTTGCGAAGGCGTTTGATACCGTGAATCACACCATACTACTATCGATACTTGAAAATAATGGGGTACGGGATAATTGTCTGAAACTTTTCAAAAGCTACCTTGATGAGCGCCAACAATGTGTCAAAATCAATGAAACCTACAGTGGGTTCAGGAAAATCGAGTGTGGTGTGCCTCAAGGTACAGTGCTGGGACCTATAATTTTCTCGATTTATGTGAACGGATTATTTTCAATACAGTCTGAAGGAAAAATAGTTAGCTTTGCTGATGATACGGTAATTCTATACAAGGGAAAAGACTGGGTCAGTCTGAAAAACGATGTAGAAGTAGATATTTCTTTAATAAAACATTTTTTGACAACAGATTACTAACTACCAATATTGATAAAACATTTTTTCTGCCATTTACTACTTATGAAACCACTCGGCCAGACTTTCAACAGCTCACTTTGCCAGGTAACCTACAAATTTCTTCTATAAATACTATCAAATACCTCGGAATTATGATAGATACACATATGCGATGGGATCATCATGTGAAGTTTGTCCTCAAAAAACTTCGTTTTGTTCTCCATAAATATAGACAATTAAATGATATTCTTGACCTGAAACAAAAAAAAACAATATACTACAGTTTAGTGGAAAGTCACCTAAACTACGGTCTTCTTGGATGGGGGGGTATATATGAAACATACCTACGCCCACTCAGGGTTATTCAAAAGCGCTTCCTGAAACTGATGTTATCCAAAAGCTCAAGATTTCCGAGTGACCGTTTATATGAAGAATCTGATGTACTAGATGTCAGGAAGCTACACTTTAAAAAAAGCAATATCAGACAATATATGAATAGGGATAAACTGGTTAAACTTACCCACACTTATAATACAAGGCGTAACCTTCAATTCCAATGTCCTCGGACACACAGATCCATTGGACAAAGAAGTTATCATTATTTGGGTACGAAATTGTACAATAGCCTACCACTAGACATTCTAGAAAGCCGATCTATTTATTCATTTAAGAAAAAATTGAAAGACCTCTTAAAAAATACTTCAACACAATTGATACACGTCTGAAGAATTTACAAGTTTTTTTGATAAAGGAGCATTACGCGAATCCATGTTTAGACGACATACCTATATGTATGTTCGTGAACAAGTGTGATTTCATCTATTCATCTATTTATATAAACCCGTGTGTATAGTACATTTTTATCTATAATTTATATTAATCTTTTATATAGGAAATTTTTATTACAATAGCAAAATCCCATAACGTAGGATTCTAGATTTTATTTTGCATTGATAATGGAACGATTGTATGATTCCATGTCAGTATATATGTATGTTCGTGGAAAAATGTGAGTATGTGTGTAAACCTATATGTATAGATACTACCTCTTAAGTGTTATTTATATTATTCAAATTCTTCCAAAATATTTATATTTATACTATAATGACAAAAACACTTCCTTAGAATTAAGTAAGTAATATCATCATATTAATCCCATTTCTTTTGGTACACATATGTGAACCATCCCACAAACAAGTGTCAACTTCAGTGGGACATTCATGTGCTTATTTGCTACTTGTAGTCAATCACTGTAACCTGTAATTCATATGTAAACACCCGCAAATAAACACTATTCTATTCTATTCTATTCTATTCTATTTCGAAAAAACAATTGATTTTCATTAATTTATTTGAAAATACAAAATAAAACAACAACCATGTGTCGTTTTGCGGATAATTTTTTTAGAATTGTTAATATTTTTGTCTTCTTAACTTTACCGTTCGCACCTGGTTTTTAATCTTTGTAATTAATATAACTCATAAACTATTGGAGATACGACAAGAACATCCCGGCCTTTTTCATTCTTCACTAACCAATGAACAAATTAAGCTTACAATCAAAGCTAACCAATTATTCATTTAACTTCTGGCAATTACTTAAAAAAAATACTTATAAGAAAAAAAAAAGATTACTTCAAGTCTTTTCCATTTTTCGTTAATCAATAAACAAATTGATGAAGCTCTGACTCGTATCATTTTATGAATTATGAATAAAAGTATGTAAACAAACAAAAATTGCCTTATCAACTGAAAGTAATTTAGACATGGTTTTTAATTTTACGAATTTCATTGATTTATAACTTTTTTACATTAAACAATATTTTTTTATCTATTTCTGTGTAAATTTTAAAGCCTAAAAAAATTGTATTTAGTCCAAAAAAGCCTAAAATCATACTTGGAGTGGATTTGTACTGAAATAATTTCCTAGTTTTTGTACACGTTTTCGAAGATAAAAAAATAAACATTTTATATAGTTTGGAAAAATAATAACGACACATGAATTGACCCTTGACTTATTTCACAACATTGATAGTGGGGGATAATCTTATTGTATGGATTGACACAAAACAAAACAGATATTACATATCTCGGCCAACCGAACATATGTTGCAATTCATTCATTGATGAATAAATAGGTCAATAACATGAGAAATACATCAACGAGGTTGTTCATGTTACATTTCTACATATCTGGAAAAGGTAATATATCCAACCGGTGCGAAAACAGCGCCGAAACACTGAATCTCCGGAAATATCCGACTTCCAGAACCAGTGGCGGACCAAGGGATATGTTCTTTAACGTATATCTATATGAAATAAATAGGAACATTTTCGTATTCATAATATTATGAAATTGTAATTGTCTGTTTGTTCGAGCATCACGCAAAATCTACTGGACCGATTTCGACGAAACTTTTTGTGTTTGAAAGATTATGATTGGACATAAAAACTGGTAGGTATTTCACGAGTATTTCATCACGCTACGATGACGGGCACCGGAGATGTAACAGTAAAACCACGTTTTTTCACAACCAAGTGCAACCAATGTAAGGTAAGCTCCCAATTCAAATATATATCTTGACGTTGTGTGTATATATATATATATACAGGAAAACAGGAAATAGAATAACGGGATAACGGAATATGGAGAACTATATAACGGGATAACACAGTAACGTGACAACGGGATAAAGGGATAACGGGATAAGGTGGAAAATAAGAAAACGGCAAAATGGGATAACAGGAAAACGGGATAACGGACTAACGGGATGAAGGGATAACGAAATAATGGGATAACGGGATAATGGGTGTGATGTATTCACCATGTAGAAGTTGTTGAGAACAAAAGTTATTGTCATTGTCAAATGAGTTTTGGAGTTTTGAATGGTGTAGATATTTTCTGGTTCAAATGAAGCTTATACTACGAATATAGCGTATCTTGAGGACACCATACTAATTTACGCATCTAGAGGACTTTACAATTGGTCAAAAAATTTATTTTTCAGCAAAAATAAAAATATGTGTTTTGCCGTTTTCCTTCAAATCAACAGTTTTATATCTGAAAAATATTCAAATATCGAGGTGGTAGTTTCAACCACTTGAGATTCGAATTTTGATAAAATCCTTCTTCGGCACGTAGCTAGCCCAGAAATGTAATCCTTGTATGAAATATCATTCCTTCATCAGCGATTCTCACTGAGATACTACATGTTCCATTATAGGGGTAGTTATAACAAGAAATGTATTTTCCGACAAAACTATGGAAGAAAAATGGTAAATTTTACAGTTTTTCTTTCAAATTAACAGTTCCATGGATCAAATGTATTCAAATGTATTCAAATATTCTGAGATTTCAATTTCAGAAAAAACATCATTACGTATCTACCACTGGCATGTGAGATTTCATTCTTTTATTTCCGATACTTTCTGAAACATAATTTCTTTCATTTTCACCAATGGGATTCAACCATAAAAAAATCTATTTCAAGCAAAAAAAAAAACAAAATAAAAATGACGTATCATGCCGTGTTTTTGTTAAATAAGCAGTGTTGTAGAAGCCATTTTATAGAATATTCATGAGGTATTTTCAATCCCCAAGAATTCGAATTTTGGAAAACTACTGACCATACATACAGTGCTTCTCAAAAGTCCCCTCGCCCCTCTTATTTTTGGAACGATTATACATAAATAATTGAAATTTGGAAACTGAATATTAACGGTTGTAAACTTCCCTACTAGTGATGATATATGACGAAATCGTCAAAGATGACGTCACAAGGCCATTGTGACCAATAATTTTAAATGGAACCCTACGGCAAGCGACACCTCTTTTGAAAGGTATCGAAAAAACATATTCAATGATACTAATTTTGTTTGTGTTTATGGCAGTTTTGGCAACTCGCTTTAAAAAACGCAAAGCTGTGATGAATTAAATCAGTTAATACTAAAATTCCAAATTCAAGCTCCGCCTCTGGATAGTTGTCAAATAAGCTGACATTTTTGTTAGTCTCCCTAATTCGACGTTGTTGTAATTGTCCAAGTTTTTGTACATTTAATAATTTGTGTATTGTTGATCGAACGTTTAACTGTTTCAGCAGCTTTTGGTATTTTTTATATTTTTGTACATTACCGTTAATCCTTGAAATTTTGGAAGATAATCCAGATGAATTCGGCAATTGGGAAATAACATTCCAACAGGATGGTGCTCCTCCACACTATTACGGTGGAGTAAGACGGTATTTGGATGAAGAGTATCGTGGTAGATGGATTGGACGACGAGGTTCAACGGAATGGCCAGCTCGATCACCGGACCTCACACCTTTGGATTTTTTTCTGTGGTGGTACCTCAAATCGAAGGTTTGCGCCACTGAACCTGACAATATTGACGTTTTAAAACAACGTATTGTTTAGAATGTGAGGCTGTTTCCGCAGACACATTTGCAAAAGTACGAGAAGAGTTTAAAAATAGGATATTGTACTGTCAGGAAGTAAATGGAGGTTACTTCGAGCAATTTCATCAAGTAGATACTGATTCTTAAATCTGTAATTAATATCATACTGAATGGAATTTAAATTATAATGTTTACTAATGAGCCATTAAAACTGCCATAAACACAAACAAAATTAGTATCATTGAATAGGTTTTTTCGATACCTTTTAAAAGAGGTGTCGCTTGCCATAGGGTTCCATTTAAAATTATTAGTAACAATGGCCTTGTGACGTCATCTTCGACGATTTCGTCATCTATCATCACTAGTAGGGAAGTTCACAACCTTTAATATTCAGTTTCCAAATTCACCTGTTTATGTATAATCGTTCCAAAAATAAGAGGGGGGGAGAGGACTTTTGAGAAGCACTGTATAGTGTGTCTCATTCGAATTGGGGGCACCCGGATATTATCGCAATTCTGTGAAATCCGATTTGAGCTTTCGCATAATCGTAGTACTATATGAGACGTACATTTCGTAACAACCAACTACAGTTTAAACAAATGATTCATCTGATTCGGAGGATTGTCCTTATGCAGATTGAGGGTAGAAATGCTTTTCATTTTTCGCACATATTGGATTTTATTGTTTTTGTTTTTTTCTCTGTCTCTCTCAAATGCTAAAAATGTTATTTAATTTTTATAATTTCATACTTGATATAATAATGTTCGTAAAAAATCCTGATTGCTATCTTCCGCAATTTTTTTGTAGCATTAATGCTAAATACATTATAATTATTCTGCAGAACACTAAATAAAAGTGATGCTTGTTTTTTTTTGTATTCTAGACTTTCCTGATACTTTTTATATCTTATATCGCTTAGTGATAAAATCTGGGTGTTCCAAGCCAGGGTGATATCGAAAAACGGTCACAAAATTTTTGCAAAGATACAATAAATATAATAATTTATTTTCGGACCGTTTCTTATTATCACACCCAATAAGCCTACCAAAAAAATTATTTGTGAAAATATCTTCTAAATACTTCAATAATCGTCTTTACTAGAAAGTTTACTGAAATTTTTTTTCATAATCACAGACGATCACATTTTTGGGCGGGTAATTACCGAAATGATGATTATATCAAGAAATGTTCAAATTATTAATCATTAGGAAAGTAATTTGAATTTATTTCTATTGTATATTAGCGTAAGAGGATTAAAATGAGTGGAAATTCAATTCCATTATGATTTTTTCGGCACAATCTTCTGACTTCAAAAAAATATATTTTAACAAACATAGGCAAGTTGAAGTAGAAAAATAAATCTCCGTCTATGGTCGGCATGTCCGATAATGCGTAAAATCCTATTTATTTATTAATTTTTTTATTTACTATGTACGGATAACCCCATTTTACAATAGATTCATTGATTAAATTACATTGGTATAAGTAAAATACATTGAAATACATTTACATTTGAACTCATTAAAGGTAAGATAAGATAAAATACTTATAAACACAAAGTACATCAGTTATGGAATTTTTGAATTTCTGATTGCTAACATTAATATTGTACTGTTCAGTGAGATCTTTCGAGAGCATTTTTGAAATTGTTTTGAGACGCATTAAAAATATTCAAGCCGAGATTAAAATGTCCATCACCTGGTCTCATTAATCGAGTTAATGAATTATTGAGGCCATAGTTTGTGCTATGAAATGGTATTGTAAATAGATCTGTGTTGCGAGTGGATCTAGACAGTACTCTAAATTTTATTAATTCCAGTAGTTGAGGGCATAAGATTTGATTATTAAGTAGTTTGAACAAGGTAATTAGGTCTGTTTTTATTCTTCGGTTGTGAAGGGTTGGAATGTTCAGAAATGCTAAAATAGTTTCATAGTTGTAATTCCTAAATTGTAGATTCAATCTGTATGCCACATATCTAAGAAATCTATTCTGAACACTTTCAGTCGCATTGATATGTACTTGGTAGTGGGGACACCATACTGAAGTGTTGTACATTAGGGAGTTGTAAAGAGTCTTCATGGAATTAATTGAAAAGTCGCATTAATTGAAAAGTCGCTTGAATTGCGTAAAATGAATCCCAGAATTTGGTTTGCTTTGCTTATGGTCGCATTTGAGTGTGTTATGAATGTTCATACTGAACACTTAAATGCTTAACATTGTTTACTCCTTTCATGGTTGATCCACTTATTTCATACTGAAAATTCAAAGGATGTTTGGATTTTGAGAAGGATATTATGCAGCATTTTTAAATATTTAGAATATTTCGAGCTAAGCCTTTTGCGAAAGACCAATCGTGTAATTAATTTATATCGTGTTAAAGTTTTAAGCAATCTTTCGAAGTCTGTATTGGAATATATATTTCTACATCATCTGCAAAAATCCAACACTGACAGTACCTAACCAAAATGAGATGCCAAATCATGTATGTAAAAATTAAATAGCAATGGTCCTAGATGAAATCCCTGTGGAACTCCTGAAGTGACTTATACCGGATTAGAGTGATGGTTCTCAATTTTAACAAACTGAGTTCTCTTAGTAAGGTAGATGTTCAGCCAATATAATAACCATGGTGGAAAATCAAGCATTTCCAATGTACGAATCAAGAACTCGTGATTACTGATTTGTTTGATGATATGTTCATAAAATTAGATGTGGAATCACCTTCGACTGAAAAATAAACATGAATCACTATCTTCCATCCATCCATGAGTCACTAATTAAGACTGGAATAGAAATTCAAATAATTATCTGAATGAAAATGCAAATTTTCACTTTCACATTGTTTGAGTTACGAACCTTTCACAATATCTATCAGATGTAGTTCAATGTCCAGCATGGCTTCAGCCGGGGAAGAAGTTGTTTTCTGTTAGATATTACAAAAAAAAATTCAATTCAAAATGTTTCCCTTTTCAATGGTGATTCACGCTATCGAAAGCTTTTGAAAAGTCGGCATATACGGAATCAATTTGATTACCAGCTTCCAGAGCAGTTACAATGTTATTCTGATACAATATCAAGTTAGTCACAGTTGACTTTCCTATTGTAAACCTATGATGTTCATTAAGTGCCATGTTAAAAATCTGGATATAAATAGTTCAAATAATGTTGGAATCTCTGACAGTTTGGTTATTGGTCGATAGTTAATAATATGTGCCTTGGTGTTTTTTGCTGTTGTATTGTTGTATTGCTGTTTTTCTATTTATTTGGAAAAACCCCTGTGAATATCATAGTGAATGGTTTAGTTGCATTTTATTAATAGGGTATAAATGCTTTATGTGCAACTGAGATTGGATATAAATATTTCCTTTAATGTTCGTTGGGAATTAAGTACCACAGGAATCATATCAATAAAAACCGGTATCAGAACATTTTTAGGAAATTACAAAATGTTTTATCGTATAGCTCTTTCGTTCAAAACATAATTTTTCCTCTTTGCGCATATATGTTGATATGACTAACTTCACAGCGGTCAATTAGAAAACGCTTTCAGTAGCTTGCCTCTTGAGGCAAAGCGGAAAATAAAATCATGAGAACATCCACGGGATGAATAGATAGCGAAACTTTCAAACCTTTTTTCCAATCGCTTGTGTTCTCTCAAGACATTCCTATGAGGATTGAATTTCAATTCGGAGTCATTCATTCCTATCACGTATAATTGGATTTTTTCATCGAACCCACTGAACCTTTTTCAAAGTTGCTATTAGTGAATCTTGATTTATCCACACATTTATAAAATGAGTATATTGATCTCGATATAATTATGCGGGAAAGTGAAAGCAGTTTAACACCGTAACGGAGTGCATAAGAATACACTGATAATGAGTACTCGATTTTCGAACCATTAATTATGATTAATTTTTAATGAGAGCATTTCAACCTAATTCAGCTCGATAGATGAGTATAAGAAACAATAATTTATTGCTCATGAACGATTCATTGATGACTGTTTCCAGTAGTTTTTCTGAGAGACTGTTCGTCGTAGAAAGATGGAAATATCCTCACTGGAAAGCACAATTTCCATTGGTTGTGACTTCAATAAAAATCTTAATTGAAGATATGTTCAAAACACGAAAACACATTTGTAGTCGTTTAGAACGTCTAATAATAAGACTTCAAAAAATATTTTTGTCCGTTACAGATTAAATAGTTCAAGATATTTTTTTTGTAAATTCTGTTGGGGTAAGGCCTAATAACTGAAAACCCTATTAATTATTTGCCGACGTTTCGACTTTCATAAAGTCATCTTCAGGACACTACAATTAAAATGGGAATATAAAATACATAAAAATGAAATATTGACCGATTAAAATGGTGATAACAAAATAAGAGATACATATACAGTGACAAAAAGAGTATAAATAAAATATACACATTGTAAAATATGAATGAATATACATACATACACATACATACATACCCACATGTATTTTATACTCACATAAACACTTGGTTTCCTTGTCGAAGAAATAATAAAAAAATTAAATTAATAGGGCTTTTACATTCATGTTAACTGGGTACTGTATATGTATCTTATTTTGTATCACCATTTTAATCGGTCAACATTTTATTTTTATATAATTTATATTCCCATTTCAATTGTAGTGTCCTGAAGACCTCAGAAACTGAAGCTGGGTGGAATGAGTCAGGCCTTTCCAGAACGACTTTTTCGGCCAACTTAGCTAAACTGCAAAGCAGACTGATCGGTCGATAATTTTGCGGGAAGGTAGGGTTTCGTTTTTGTTTTGGAATCATAACCACAATGGCATGCTCCCACCTCCTCGGGAATCTTTTAAGGCGTAGAGCGTTGTTGATTATATTTAAAAGTGACTGTATCTGGTTATCCGGGAAATATTTAATTAACGATTAGTAATTCCGTCGTAACCAGGTGCTTTTTCAGGATTTAATCCTTCAATATCTGCCTCAAGTTCATCCATCGAAGCCGGACGAATGACATCATGATTGGGTTCTCTTAGAGTAGGACGAACCCAATCTTTCAGCAAAAGTTCTCGATCCAAATCATCGTCTGGATGCTTAATCAATCTGAATTGCCTTTCCATCGTATCTGCATAGGCTTGAGCTTTGGACTCGTAGCACATACCGACCGAATCGGAGGGAAATCAGACTTTTTTTTATTTTAAATGTCGATGAAATTTACAAAGCTGATCACTGTTGTCTAAATTTTGAAGTGTTGTGCCAAATTTCTCATTCCTAAACTAAGATATATTATCTCTTACATCCCTATTCATTTCATTAGCTCGGATTCTGTCCGCAGGGAACAGACTCCTTTGATATGCTCTCTTGGCAAGGTTTCTTTTCCGAATGGGATTTTTTATTCTCTGCGGGAATGCATCATGAATTAAGCTCAATAAGTGATAATAGTGCAATGGTAGCATTAATTGAATGTTAGAAACAACTTAAGTGCCTTTGAGACCCAATCGCTGTTAGATCAATCCCAATTTCTTTCTTTTTCGGTTCACATATAACTAGTAAATAATAGCATTTGATCGGGAAAATTAAAATTGGAACTTGTGTACAGTCGATCCGACCTCTGCCCCCCGATATCGGGTCCGATAAATTGGTACGTCTGTAGTCGGTCCAAAACGAATCCTAAAAAAGCCCCTACAGACATAAACGGAACACACAAAACGCATTACAAATAACGCACTTACTTCAAACATCGGCATAAACGCAAGTTGGAGGCCGAATACACTCACACAGGCAAACGTAACCTAAAACTGCAGACTCAGAGAACAGCGTCAAAATTAGCTGGGTGGGGCACATCCCTCGCTCTTTCGAAGGGAGCAGCCCGTCTTTGGGCCGGGGCGTCGTTCGGAGGGCTTGCAAAGGCCCTCTGCAAGTGGGCTTGGCTCTCTCCGGACTGCGGGTTACGAGAATAACCCGCGATCTGTATACTTGTATATATTGTTCATAATGTATATATTATAATTAGTTAGTTTATAGTATTAGGCATGAAATGTACCTTTGAAAAATTTAAATAAATCTTATTTGATTGGATTGGCACATCGCGCTTGTATTACTATACATACGCTTCCCCGCGTCTACTGCTCTACCCCCACTACTCAGCCGCTTTCACGCACTTGCCCATTCTCGGTCATGTTTGCAAGTATGTTTCACCAGTTTTGCAGAATTTTAACGCAAAATGAGTATATACGTTTTGCAGTACTATACCTCTACTCTCGAAATCTTTTTGAGAAATTGGAATCGGACCACCTACGACGCATCCAGGTCTGCTGTGATAAAGTGCATTGAAAAATTCAGATTGCAATTATGCCAAAAGTAATGATCCGACAACGCCTGAGTTTTTCACACATAAAGTACATATCAATCACTACTATGTCGTGGAAAGTTACCACTACATCTTGAAAAGTGGCAGAGTAATGATTTTTTTTTTAAAAGCTCATTTTTCCGGTTTTTCCTATTTTCTTTGTTACTAATAATCCGATGGAGTTGTACTAGATCTCATTTTCTTTGCATTTAGATTCTCTACAATTAGTCCATTGAAAGTATCGACATTGCATCTTTGGTTTTCAAGTTACAAGTCAAAAACGATAAAAATAAAATGTTTTTAAATGTTAATAACAAATTAAGCAATGACAGGTGGGAGTAGGAAACATAACAGGAAGAATATTGAATTGTTTATATCAGTGTGGAAAATCGTAAATATTTATTAAAAAAAATTGTCAATCGACCTTTTTTTCTTTCATAGATTGATTGTAAGCGCATTCTCGTGGCGACACGTTCACGCAGTGTTTCCATAAACGCTCACTCGTTCATTTATTATACGCGCACTTTCGACACTGGGACTCTCTTTGATTCGAAGCTTTTAACCGACGAATTACAACACGAACTTTGTAAGCACCCTTTATATCAAAGCGGAAAATTCGGATAAGTGGCACTATACGCACGAGTCCGTCACTGCGGCGCTGCACGTTAAACTCATTCTCAGCGGTCCCAAGCGCGTGGCTGTTCCCAGAATGAATGAGAAAATCCCGCAATTGCATGATCGTTAATACAAGATTGGATTCATTTCGAATATACTCTTGAAGAACATTGGTGAAATAAATTCCATAGTTCTATTCATTTCTAAATTGACTATTTCGCTGGCAGAATCTCACTTCAGGCAAGACAATAATTTTTTACGAACCTTTTGGCTAGTAGGTTTGTTTCCCCTTCAAAAGTGGTAGCGAGTGTTCCATCACTTTTGGTGAGAGGGGAAAAAGAGGTTTTTATTCCGAATAACCCAAATCAAATAATAGATATGAATCTATTACTACCATGGAACAAACTTCAACCGTTCGAAATCTTTTGAATGAAATAATATATGCTTCAAACTCGCAAATGCTCCATTTTCACATTTTCACATTTTGTCTATATTTCGATAAGTTTTCAACGCCACTCGCAATCGCACAATTGCGAGACAAGCGTTCTTGTCGAATGCAATTCAAACTGAGAGGCGCCAACAAACGCAGTTTCCTGCATATCGCACAATTCTCGTCAATATCACGTCGTGACATGCTGCAGGAGTATGCCACTTGATGCAACTACATAGTACTTCAGGATCAAGGGAATTTCGAACTGAATTCTCATCATATCATATATGAGATACGTTACTTTCTCAATATTATCAGCAGCCATTACCAACTGAAAACCATAGACTCTTCGAAAGTGTCTATATATATATATATATATATATATATATATATATATATATATATATATATATATACATATATATGAATAATATCGAGGGGACTGTTAAATAAAATTTAAGAAATGTAATGGACATAGCTCTCAAGAGAAATGTTAACCGTACTGATGAGGGTCGAGAGCCCGAAACAGTTGTCTACGGTTAACAGTTCTCTTGAGGGCTATGTCCATTGAATTTCTTCCATTATATATATACAGTGCTCCTCAAAAGTCCCCTATATATATATATATATATATACAGTGCTCCTCAAAAGTCCCCTCCCCCCCTCTTATTTTTGGAACGATTATACATAAACAAGTGAAATTTGGAAACTGAATATTGAAGGTTGTAAACTTGCCTACTAGTGATGATAGATGACGAAATCGTCAAAGATGACGTCACGAGGCCATTGTGACCAATAATTTTAAATGGAACCCTACGGCAAGCGACACCTCTTTTAGAAGGTATCGAAAACACCTATTCAATGATACTAATTTTGTTTGTGTTTATGGCAGTTTCAATGGCTCATTGGTAAACATTAAAATTTAAATTCCATTCAGTATGATATTAATTACAGATTCAAGAATCAGTATCTACTTAAAGAAATTGCTAGAAGTGACCTCCATTCACTTCCTGACAGTGAAATATCCTATTTTTAAACTCTTCTCGTACTTTTGCAAATGTGTCTGAGGAAACAGCCTCACATTCTGCAACAATACGTTGTTTTGAAACGTCAATATTGTCAGGTTCAGTGGCGCGAACCTTCGATTTAAGGTACCCCCACAGAAAAAAGTCCAAAGGTGTGAGGTCCGGTGATCGAGCTGGCCATTCCGTTGAACCTCGTCGTCCAATCCATCTACCACGATACTCCTCATCCAAATACCGTCTTACTGCACCGTAATAGTGTGGAGGAGCACCATTCTGTTGGGATGTTATTTCCAAATTGCCGAATTCATCTGGATTATCTTCCAAAATTTCATGGATTAACGGTTCTATTGCGTTTTGCAACAGCTCCAGATAAACCTCACCAGTTTAATTAGCATCTAGAAAAAGAGGCCCAACGATGTGATTTCCCAGGATACCTGCCCAAACATTCACCTTCTGGGGAAATTGGGTATGTGTTTCACGAAACAGGTGAGGATTTGCGTCACTACAATACCTCACACTCTGTGTATTTACATTTCCATTTAGATAGAAAGTACTTTCGTCACTAAAACAAATTGTTTTGACATAGTCTGGCTGTTGGTTAATTTTAGTTTCCATATTTTCACAAAATTCTAGTCTGCGGGCTGGGTCGCCGTCTGAGAGTTGATGAACCATTTTTAATTTGTATGGATGAAATTAATTTTTTTTTCACCCTGTGTACTGTACTTCGACTGACTTCACAGGTAGATGCAACGTGAGTTGTTGAAGAAGTAGGATTAACTATTACTTCTGCCAGTATATCAATTTTTTTCTCATCAGAAATTTGGGGTCTGTTAGATCGTTTCGCATCATTAATATTACCCGTTGTTTCAAACTTACGAAGAAGCTCCCTTAAATAAGTCCTCGAAACGGGGCGATCGGGAAACCTTCTGCTGCATTAATATTTTGTCCAGTTTCACCAAGAATTAGGATCGCTGCTACTTTATCACCTAAAGCACGTACCCTTTCGTTTCTTGAAGCACTTAAACGTTCGGCTCACAACAGTTTAACAAATTATTAAAATGTACAAAAATATTAAAAGTACCAAAAGCTGCTAAAACAGTTAAACGTTCGATCAACAATACACAAATTATTAAATGTACAAAAACTTGGACAATTACAAATGCGTCGAATTAGGGAGACTAACAAAATCGTCAGCTTATTTGACAACTATCCAGAGGCGTAGCTTGAATTTGGAATTTTAGTATTAACTGATTTAATTCATCACAGCTTTGCGTTTTTTAAAAGCGAGTTGCCAAAACTGCCATAAGCACAAACAAAATTAGTATCATTGAATAGGTTTTTTCGATACCTTTTAAAAGAGGTGTCGCTTGCCGTAGGGTTCCATTTAAAATTATTGGTCACAATGGCCTTGTGTTTCAAATTCATTTTTGAATTCCTCGTTCAATTTGTGACAAAAAATCTTTCTTGCCTTTTTTTTTCGTATGGGTCGCGGTTTTTATGCAAAAAAATAAAACATCTTAACGCGTATTTGTCATTACTTTAATACATTATCTAATAGCGATGCTAGTAGGATACTGTCAATATTCTGTTAAATACGAATATTTCAACGAAATGTCAAATTAGCGTTTTTTCATTTTCAAGCTTTTAGTTTGGTATAACATTGATGATAATAAGTAATATATTTTTTTTTTTGATCGAAAAGAATGAAAAATTATACAAATGCGGAATTGTCAGACATGCATTTTATCTATGGTCGAAGTAATGGAAATGGTCGGCAAGCTCGACGATTGTATGATGAGTTGTATCCAGGACGTAGGGTACCCCATCACACAATATTTGCTCGCCTTCACCAACGTTTGCGCGAAAATGGTACATTTAAGAAACAAACGGCTTACTGCGTGCGCCCTCGAGAAGTACGAACTGTGTAACTAGAAGAAGCAGTTCTCGAGTTAATTGCGGAGTCACCTGAAACCAGCACTCGAAAAATTGCCAACATACTGAATGTAAGCAACTTAACTGTATTTAAAATTCTTAAAGAACAGCAATTGTATCCGTTTCATATTCAACGTGTCCAAGCTCTACTTCCTAGAGACTTTTTTCTGCGCCTAGTTTTTTGCCATTGGATTCTTCATCAAATCGCTCAAATTCTTAATTTTTTAAATTGCGTTTTGTTAACTGACGAGGCTAATTTTGGACGACAGTGTATACGGAATTTCCATAACAATCACCTCTGGGCTGAGAAAAACCCACATGGAATCTTTGAAGCTCATTTTCAGCATCAGTTTTCAGTAAATGTATGGCTTGGAGTACTTGATCATTCAATCGGTCCATATTTCCTCCCACAACGACTAGCAGGCGGCTCTTACCTTAATTTCCTACAGAAAGAGTTACCTGTTCTTCTTGAAGAAATTCCTCTACAGCTGAGACAACACTTCTGGTTCATGCATGATGATGCACCAATCCATTTTAGCATCATTGTACGTAGTCACTTAGATACAGTATGTTCAAATCGTTGGATAGGTAGGGGAGGAACGAAACATTGGCCTGCTCGATCTCCGGATTTAAATCCTCTAGATTCTTGCATTTGGGTTTTTTTTAAGTCATTAGTTTATTGAACTCCCGTCGAAAATGTTGAAGACCTGAGGAATCGAATTAAAGCCGGCTGTGAGACAATAAGAAATACAGCAGGAATATTTGCGCGAATACGACAATCAATGAGGCTAAAAATTGAATCTTGTATCGCGTCTGAGGGAAGTCATTCTGAACATTTGTTATAGCTTTGCGCCTATTTATTCATTACATAGTGTTATTTTCTGTTATTGTTCTGGTTTAACGTTATTGTATAAGATTAGATAGTTCCTGATAATGCATTAAAGAAATGAAAAATACGCGTTAAGATGTTTTATTTTTTTGCATAAAAATGGCGCTCCATAGGAAAAAAGACCAAATAGATTTTTTGTTACAAATTGAACAAGGAATTCAAAACTGATTTTTTACTTGAAATATTTCAGTGGCGTAACATTTTTTCTTTAAAAAAATTGAGATCATTACCCGTATGCGCGCCAATAATGAACATAAAATTCAAAAATTGCGCAATAACTACCTCTTAAATCTCACCAAATTTCATTTGCATATATCGACCAGTTTCAGAGCAATAAATAAATGGTCAGTTTTTAAGAAAAACACCCGTATCTCGGAAAACGAAGGCATTTGCGGACAAAAGCTATATAGCAAACTGTCATTATTTTTTCGTGCAGAATCACCCCCTGAAGTTTGTCGTACTTATTCACTAACACCCTGTATATATACCGGGTATCCACGGAAGGTGGCTCGCCACTATGAATTTATTGTTCTCGGACATAATGGAATGAAATTTGGAGTATCTGTTTAATGCATAAAACTGCATTTTTTGACAAGTAACTCAACTACATGAAAATTCCGGATTCACCGGAAGTGACATAAACTTTCGATTTTTAAATGGGACACCTGTATATTTTCAGTTTTATTGGCACCATATGACATACATACCATGTATCATTTGTAACTGCTTGTAACCGTTTTTTTATTTTATTTTCGGAATAAACTTTTATCGAAAGTTTTCTTACAACCTAATACGGTGCGGTATCAAATTAATCGTAATAAAATGCTCTTTTTTTCTAAACCGACGAGCCACCACGTTGCCATTTGAAAAAAAATAGAAATGAAAATTTTAAAATCAAACGTCACATAGCTGAAACATTTTGATCAAAAACAGTAAAGTTGTATTTTAACAAACAGTTTAGGACTGAAATTAGTTATTTGAACGTATCCATAGCCCTTTGGAATGAAAATGTATTTCGAAAAAAAAAAAACAAAACTGTCACAAACAGTAACAAATGATACATGGTTGTATTCTAAATGCCATATGGAGACAAAAAACTGAAAATATACCAGGTGTCCCATTTGAAAATCGAAAGTTTATGTCACTTCCGGTGAATCCGGAATTTGCATGAAGTTAAGTTACCTGTCAAAAAAATGCACTTTTATGCATTAAACAGATGCTCCAAATTTCATTCCATTATCTACGAAAACAAAAAAGTTATAGGGGCGAGCCACCTTCCGTGGTATGTATATATATATATATATATATATATATATATATATATATATATATATATATATATATATATATATATATATATATATATATTCTCCAATTCCTCGGAATAATGGCTTCAGTCAGTCTATGTATTTTTTATTCCATGCGACGTTTCGACATTGTTCATGTCATCTTCAGGTGAATTCTTAAAATAATGTAAAACATTTAAGAATTTACCTGAAGATGACAAAAACAATGTCGAAACGTCACATGGAATAAAAATACATAGGCTGACTAAGGCACTTATTCCGATAAATTAAAGAATATAAACATATGTGGTCAAGAAATTAGGATATACATATATATATATATATATATATATATATATATATATATATATATATATATATATATATATTGGTTTGGGTGGTTCTTGAATCCTGTTTGATATGTTATATATATATATATATATATATATTTTTTCCCTAGTTTCTTGGGTTATTGGATTCCACAATTATTGATACGTGTATTTGTTAAAAGACGTTTCGTCCCGGGCCTGGGACTTCTTCAGTTTTATTTATTTCATAATTCTCTATAATAAACAATAACAATTTTCAGATTTTTTTTGTGACAAGAACAATTTTGTTATTTTGTATGAAAACATATCATCATTGATATGGGGGTACGTACCTGAGTGATGTGTAGCGGTCAATTTATATTAAAAGAGTTTTCCTATTTTTGGAATTTTTCCACATAATGGAGTCCTATCAACATGTTTCTTGTTCTATAAGGAGGTCGGTAGTCGCGATTGCGCTGATTCAAGACATGCGCCGTTTGTGGTGTCGGTATTCAGAATTTGCAGATTGTTTCAATGGGGAGATAGGATCAACATTAGGTTTAGTTTGACATTGATATTTTCCGTTCGTTTTAACTAGGAGTTGTTTTATTATTATGAAAGGTTCAAGAATCTAGAATTTGTTAATTATATGAGGGTGTAATAGATTTGGCTGAGGTTGTTGATGTCAGTTCTGTCGTTCATGGCATTACTATTTTTTTTAATGTGTATCATTTCTTTTAGTTGTCTTTTATAGATGTTGCTATCATTATCTAGTATTTTAGTATTTTTAAAATTAGGGTTGTGATTTTCTGAAATAATATGTTTATTCAGGGCTGTACTGTTTTTCATGTACTTGTGTCCTTTGATTCTATTCTCTAATAATTGGGATGTCATTCCAATGTACACTTCATTACAATCATTGCAAGGGATGCTGTAAATAACATTTGATTTTTTATTTGTCGGGACTCTACTTTTTAGGGGGGTGTACCATTTTTTCAGTAGATTATGAGACTTGTAGCATACTAGTATGTCATGTTTTTTGAGAATGTTGCTTATTTCCTCTGAGAGATTGGCGACATATGGTAAGGTGATAATTTTTTCTGGATGTACCTTTGTTTTTTTTTTAAATTTTGATTTATTGTAAAATTTATAAGTTCGCTGTTTAATGATTTTGTTAATGAGGTGTGGGGGTAGTTATTATATTAAAGTTTTCCTCACTTTCTAGAGCTGAGAATCTCAGTTCAGGGCTACTAAGGAAATTGCACGATCAGTTAAGCCAATTATGACGCTTTTTTTTGTGAGAATGGGTGATTTGAGTTGAAATTTAAGTACCTGCCTGACCAGGTTTCTTTGGTGTGCCATTCAGTTAAAATTTTATTATTTTGTTTTATTAGGATAGATCTAAAAAGTTAATTTTGTTGTTATTTTCTATTTCTATGGTAAATTGTATTTTGGGATGAAATGAGTTGAATGAGTTGAGGATATTCTGAATTTTATCAGTGGGTACAGCAGTGATGCAATCATCAACGTAACGTTTGAAGAAGGGTATGTCAAATTGGAGTTTGTGTATGATGTTTTCTTCTAGGTCTTCCATAACTAGTTGTGCGATGTAGCTGGAGATAGGAGAACCCATCGCACATCCTTCAATTTGTTGATAATAATAATCTTTGTACTGGAAAAATTTGTTGATAGGGTTAGTTCTATGCCTTTTGAAACTCTTCTAGAGGTAGTGGGTGTGATTTTTCAAAATAGGCCATTTTTTCGGATCACGTCTTTAACTAGACTGATAGGGATATTGGTGTAGAGTGAAATGACATCCAATGAAATTAGGGAATAGTTGTCTGGAATAACCACGTCGTTGATGAAGTTTTTGAATTCAAAGGAATCTTTATGTAATACTCATTTTGTCCGGTGATATGTGATATGCAGTTTGCTAGGTATTTTGAAAGGTTATAAAAGGGGATTGAATACATGATACGATTGGTCTTAATGGAACATTTTTTTGTGTAGTTTGGGAGTCCGTATATTTTGGTGCGGTTGCATTATGAAGTGTTAATTTTTGTATTCTTGTTCTGAGATAAAATTTTTGTTTTCCATTTTTATGAGGTTGTTGTTACTATTTTGAAAGTTAGTAGTGGGTCTCTTTTCAATTTTGTATAAGTAGTATTGTCATTAAGTAATGCTTCCATTTTTGTTTCGTATTCACTTGTATTCATGATTACCGTTTTGTTGCTTTTATCGGGTTTTAAAACAATTATTTGGGGGTTATTTTTTAAAAAAAGTGCAGTTCTTTTACTATTTTTCAAAATGTCTTTCTGTGTTTGGTTTAATTGAATTTTGTCGTTTTTAATTTTTAATTTATGTTTATCAATGGAGTTGACAATTTTAGTTCTAATTTCATTTGTGATTTCGTTGGGTTTATTTTTCAAGTTTGTTTCGATATTGGTTATATATTCAATGACTGGTAATTCTTGTACTTTGGTTATAGGTATAGCGAATTTGTCCCCAAATGCTAATGTTGATTCGATTTCTTTGGTATGTTAGTGTCCGATAAATTAGTGATCCATTCAGAAGTATCATTTTTTATTCCAGGAGATTGATTGGTGTTTGTAAAATGGTTGATTTTTTTAATATTTTTATTTTTAATTTTGAGAAATAAGTGTTCATTTTTAGTTTTTTCAAATGCTAGAAATGTGTTGACGTCCTCATTTGAAACATTGTTATTTAAGATCTCAATTAGTTTTTTTGATTCTTTGTGTAATTTGTTTAGCTCCTGGGTTGTGTCAGTAATCGTTAAATTTAGAATTTTCATTTTGAATTTTGCTACAAAGGACTTCATTTTGGCTTACCTGTAATTTGAATATGGTTTTAAATTTGAAATGTTGGAAATATATTGAGATTTTTGCATTGTAGAAGAAAAATCCTGCGGTTTTTCTGTCTGATGATTGATGTGAGGATTTTGGATAATTTTTTGAAGTTGTTCGTGGTGGTATATCCATATTCTTCGTCAATTCGTTTGTAGAATGGCATTTTGTTTATCGCTAGCAATTTTTTCACCCTTGCTTATAATATTTGTAATAGTTTTCTTGAATCCTTCCTGTATATTTTTTTTCCCTAGTTTTTTTTTTGTGACAAGAACAATTTTGTTATTTTGTATGAAAACATATCATCATTGATATGGGGGTACGTACCTGAGTGATGTGTAGCGGTCAATTTATATTAAAAGAGTTTTCCTATTTTTGGAATTTTTCCACATAATGGAGTCCTATCAACATGTTTCTTGTTCTATAAGGAGGTCGGTAGTCGCGATTGCGCTGATTCAAGACATGCGCCGTTTGTGGTGTCGGTATTCAGAATTTGCAGATTGTTTCAATGGGGGAGATAGGATCAACATTTAGGTTTAGTTTGACATTGATATTTTCCGTTCGTTTTTAACTAGGAGTTGTTTTATTATTATGAAAGGTTCAAGAATCTAGAATTTGTTAATTATATGAGGGTGTAATAGATTTGGCTGAGGTTGTTGATGTCAGTTCTGTCGTTCATGGCATTACTATTTTTTTTAATGTGTATTACACCCTCATATAATTAACAAATTCTAGATTCTTGAACCTTTCATAATAATAAAACAACTCCTAGTTAAAACGAACGGAAAATATCAATGTCAAACTAAACCTAAATGTTGATCCTATCTCCCCCATTGAAACAATCTGCAAATTCTGAATACCGACATCCACAAACGGCGCATGTCTTGAATCAGCAATCGCGACTACCGACCTCCTTATAGAACAAGAAACATGTTGATAGGACTCCATTATGTGGAAAAATTCCAAAAATAGGAAAACTCTTTTAATATAAATTGACCGCTACACATCACTCAGGTACGTACCCCCATATCAATGATGATATGTTTTCATACAAAATAACAAAATTGTTCTTGTCACAAAAAAAAAATCTGAAAATTGTTATTGTTTATTATAGAGAATTATGAAATAAATAAAACTGAAGAAGTCCCAGGCCCGGGACGAAACGTCTTTTAACAAATACACGTATCAATAATTGTGGAATCCAATAACCCAAGAAACTAGGGAAAAAAAATATACAGGAAGGATTCAAGAAAACTATTACAAATATTATAAGCAAGGGTGAAAAAATTGCTAGCGATAAACAAAATGCCATTCTACAAACGAATTGACGAAGAATATGGATATACCACCACGAACAACTTCAAAAAATTATCCAAAATCCTCACATCAATCATCAGACAGAAAAACCGCAGGATTTTTTCTTCTACAATGCAAAAATCTCAATATATTTCCAACATTTCTAAACTTTAATATGAACCATATTCAAATTACAGGTAAGTACCTGAGTGACAAAATGAAGTCCTTTGTAGCAAAATTCAAAATGAAAATTCTAAATTTAACGATTACTGACACAACCCAGGAGCTAAACAAATTACACAAAGAATCAAAAAAACTAATTGAGATCTTAAATAACAATGTTTCAAATGAGGACGTCAACACATTTCTAGCATTTGAAAAAACTAAAAATGAACACTTATTTCTCAAAATTAAAAATAAAAATATTAAAAAATCAACCATTTTACAAACACCAATCAATCTCCTGAATAAAAATGATACTTTGAATGGATCACTAATTTATCGGACACTAACATACCAAAAGAAATCGAATCAACATTAGCATTTGGGGACAAATTCGCTATACCTATAACCAAAGTACAAGAATTACCAGTCATTGAATATATAACCAATATCGAAACAAACTTGAAAAATAAACCCAACGAAATCACAAATGAAATTAGAACTAAAATTGTCAACTCCATTGATAAACATAAATTAAAAATTAAAAACGACAAAATTCAATTAAACCAAACACAGAAAGACATTTTGAAAAATAGTAAAAGAACTGCACTTTTTAAAAAATAACCCCAAATAATTGTTTTAAAACCCGATAAAAGCAACAAAACGGTAATCATGAATACAAGTGAATACGAAACAAAAATGGAAGCATTACTTAATGACAATACTACTTATACAAAATTGAAAAGAGACCCCACTACTAACTTTCAAAATAGTAACAACAACCTCATAAAAAATGGAAAACAAAAAATTTTATCTCAGAACAAGAATACAAAAATTAACACTTCATAATGCAACCGCACCAAAAATATACGGACTCCCCAAACTACACAAAAAAAATGTTCCATTAAGACCAATCGTATCATGTATTCAATCCCCCTTTTATAACCTTTCAAAATACCTAGCAAACTGCATATCACATATCACCGGACAAAATGAGTATTACATAAAAGATTCCTTTGAATTCAAAAACTTCATCAACGACGTGGTTATTCCAGACAACTATTCCCTAATTTCATTGGATGTCATTTCACTCTACACCAATATCCCTATCAGTCTAGTTAAAGACGTGATCCGAAAAAAATGGCCTATTTTGAAAAATCACACCCCACTACCTCTAGAAGAGTTTCAAAAAGGCATAGAACTAACCCTATCAACAAATTTTTTCCAGTACAAAGATTATTATTATCAACAAATTGAAGGATGTGCGATGGGTTCTCCTATCTCCAGCTACATCGCACAACTAGTTATGGAAGACCTAGAAGAAAACATCATACACAAACTCCAATTTGACATACCCTTCTTCAAACGTTACGTTGATGATTGCATCACTGCTGTACCCACTGATAAAATTCAGAATATCCTCAACTCATTCAACTCATTTCATCCCAAAATACAATTTACCATAGAAATAGAAAATAACAACAAAATTAACTTTTTAGATCTATCCCTAATAAAACAAAATAATAAAATTTTAACTGAATGGCACACCAAAGAAACCTGGTCAGGCAGGTACTTAAATTTCAATTCAAATCACCCATTCTCACAAAAAAAAGCGTCATAATTGGCTTAACTGATCGTGCAATTTCCCTTAGTAGCCCTGAACTGAGATTCTCAGCTCTAGAGAAAGTGAGGAAAACTTTAATTAATAATAACTACCCCCACACCTCATTAACAAAATCATTAAACAGCGAACTTATAAATTTTACAATAAATCAAAATTTAAAAAAAAAACAAAGGTACATCCAGAAAAAATTATCACCTTACCATATGTCGCCAATCTCTCAGAGGAAATAAGCAACATTCTCAAAAAACATGACATACTAGTATGCTACAAGTCTCATAATCTACTGAAAAAATGGTACACCCCCCTAAAAAGTAGAGTCCCGACAAATAAAAAATCAAATGTTATTTACAGCATCCCTTGCAATGATTGTAATGAAGTGTACATTGGAATGACATCCCAATTATTAGAGAATAGAATCAAAGGACACAAGTACATGAAAAACAGTACAGCCCTGAATAAACATATTATTTCAGAAAATCACAACCCTAATTTTAAAAATACTAAAATACTAGATAATGATAGCAACATCTATAAAAGACAACTAAAAGAAATGATACACATTAAAAAAATAGTAATGCCATGAACGACAGAACTGACATCAACAACCTCAGCCAAATCTATTACACCCTCATATAATTAACAAATTCTAGATTCTTGAACCTTTCATAATAATAAAACAACTCCTAGTTAAAACGAACGGAAAATATCAATGTCAAACTAAACCTAAATGTTGATCCTATCTCCCCCATTGAAACAATCTGCAAATTCTGAATACCGACACCACAAACGGCGCATGTCTTGAATCAGCGCAATCGCGACTACCGACCTCCTTATAGAACAAGAAACATGTTGATAGGACTCCATTATGTGGAAAAATTCCAAAAATAGGAAAACTCTTTTAATATAAATTGACCGCTACACATCACTCAGGTACGTACCCCCATATCAATGATGATATGTTTTCATACAAAATAACAAAATTGTTCTTGTCACAAAAAAAAAATCTGAAAATTGTTATTGTTTATTATAGAGAATTATGAAATAAATAAAACTGAAGAAGTCCCAGGCCCGGGACGAAACGTCTTTTAACAAATACACGTATCAATAATTGTGGAATCCAATAACCCAAGAAACTAGGGAAAAAAAATATACAGGAAGGATTCAAGAAAACTATTACAAATATATATATATATATACACTATATATATATATATATATATATACATATATATATATATAAATATATACATTAGTTTCTTTGGAGTTCTTGACTCCTGGTGTATATGAAATAAGTTTAAGTCATCAAAGCTTGTCGCGCGAACTGTAATAAAATTAATACTTCGACAAGTTGTTACTTACCAACCAATCATTGTCCAATGAAATTCATTGGTATAGTATTTCTAATCCCAATTGGACCGACATAAAAAGTTTCGAGAAGGAATTCTCTTCCACACGACTGAACTTTTTTATGATTGTACCAGGAACGCTTTGAAAGTAAAAACACTGGTAGTATATAAATTTCCCATTTACCGGGCAGTGCATATGAACACTCCTCGTAGTGTTCTTATTTTTATTGCCGTTCCCATTGGGATTAGAATAACTATACCTACTTTTATGAACACTTCGCGCGGCAAGGTTTTTATCAGCCCAAGTTAAAAAACTAGACAGTTCAAGATAAGTTGGTACCAAAAAAACACAAATTCATCCGAGTTATTTTATTTTATTACCTACCTTTAGATGCCGTTCTGCTGTGTCGTATTTTATGATTTCAAAGCGATTGAAATGTATATAATCCCAAACAATGACACCTCTTGTGAAAATTATATATATATATATATATATATATATATATATATATATATATATATATATATATATATATATTAAATATATAAATATATATATATATATATATATAAATATATATATACAATATATATATATATATATACAATATATATATATATATACATATATATATAATATATATATATATATATATATATATATATATATATATATATATATATATATACAATATATACCTACTTTTATGAACACTTCGCGCGGCAAGGTTTTCATCAGCCCAAGTTAAAAAACTAGACAGTTCAAGATAAGTTGGTACCAAAAAAACACAAATTCATCCGAGTTATTGTATTTCAATAATACCTACCTTTAGATGCCGTTCTGCTGTGTCGTATTTTATGGTTTCAAAGCGATTGAAATGTATATAATCCCAAACAATGACACCTCTTGTGAAAATTCATGTAAATATCACTAATATATATATAGACACTGATACTCAGATTACATTTGAGATGAGTAAACTTAATGAGAATCGTTACATTTGGAGTATTTCTGGTATATGTCTTTTGTGTTGTTTGTTGTGTATGTATTATATTTAATGTTTCTGTCATGTCACATCCCCCTCTTGTAGCCCTGAAGAAGGCGCGAAATATTCGCAGAAACGTTGGCATTTGAAGTGTAAAACACAGAGTTTTGTGTTTCAATAGTCCACCTGCTCATGAAAAAAACAAGACATAAATTTCCTTCTTGCACGTAGCAAGAAATGATGGAATATTCACTGGGAACGATTCAATGATGTTGTGTAATATGTTCATTAGCTCTGAGATTACTTGTTGATTTTGTTAACGCTCAAAAAGCATGTGACTATTGAATCAGATGTGGAATCATCTGCGACTGAAAGATAAACTTTAGTTATTATCTTCCATCATTCAATATAACATATTGTGGGGTATTCATGTTGAAAATGAATTTGGATTTATTTCTCTCATACAATTAGAAGATTTTCAGGTCTTCGTAGATAAAATATATCAAGTTTATCGAAATGAAAATGCGGATTTCCGTTGCTTCGCCTGAAAGAGCGGAAGATTTTTTCTTTTATTTATTTTTTTTTATCCGGATTTCAAAGAATACTACAGGGATATTGTGGAGCTTTAACCAGTAATTTCATTGTATATTTATCGATTTTTATTACTTCATAACCTCATTTCATATGATAATATCTTTTTTTCTTTATCTCAATCTATTTTTTATTGAAATTTCTGTAGCATTTTTTATATTTCTGCTTGAATTCTTCATCTTAGAATTTTCAGAAACAGAAAATCATTAGATATATTCTTGATGATCTTTCCTAATGACATTCAGACACCTCCGGAAGAAGGAACTCGCACCGATCAAGTATTGAAAATCTCGTTCCCGGCTTGAACGACCCCTTGATGCGGAAATGGGATCTCATCTTTAGAGCTTTTGCTGTCCGAAGAAAGGCAAATTAGCTTTCTATCTGTCAGACACTTCCGAAAAGGGTCCTTAGTTCATGAAAAAAGCAGATATTGCAGTCATTGAACGCAGTGTTGGAATTCAGTTATTGATAAGACACACTCACATTAATTCAACTAAGAGTCCGAAAATTCCGAATGTTTCCATTTAATTATCCTTTACTTTTCAGAATTCCCTTTCGTTTTCTTCATGCATTTGTACATGAGAAAAAGTATTGTTCGTAATCGCAAAAAAATCGATCGATAATATACCATTTAAATGATCTAAACATACGGAATTAGAGAATGTATGTTAATATCTTGACGAAAATCTAACCATGTAATACATGACGATGCATTAGATATTTTTGTTTCGATGAGAGCTTGTTTGAAAAATATTTATGGGTACATATGTCCAGTTTCCTATCGAAAGCTAATTGTCTGAACTCTGTCACGCACCCTTGTATTTCATAACTCACGTCATCAAAATCTCCCGTTAGTTGATTCTAAATAGAATTGTTTCATGAATCACACAAAGTTAACGTCATTTTGGACTTTCTATCATGATTTTTTTAATTTTGATACGTGATATTCATAATTCTCTACTAGTACTTGCCCCCCAGGAAATCAATGAATTTCTCGAAAACCGCTTGAGGTAGGTATAGGGAAGTAACATACAAAAATGTCGTGAAGCAATAGCAAAGCAAAAAATGAAATAATATACAGGGTGTCTCATTTAAAAAATCAAAGTTTTTGCTACTTTCCAATATAAGCGGCAACGCCGCAGCGCTGATCGATCGAGCAGAAATAATTACCCAAAAAACCAAATTTTCAAAATTATCCTGTGTCCCGTTCTCCAGAAACGTCTAATAGACCATCGAGTGTGGGACACCGTGTAGTTTCTGCCCCGAATGCGACCATTAGTTTTTGGCTATCATCTGTCGAACGAAAGTGTTACTATTAAAAAATGACAGAAACTGTAGCGCACGGGACTATACTTGCAATATGTCATTTGAGAGCCCTTGAAAAACTGTATCTAGAACAGTCAAAATTATTTCCCCAACTGATATCTGACAAAAATAAAAAAATGGCAAAGTTCGAAATTTACCATTCAATTATTCCTAATCTGTCCGATGGATTAGAAATAAATTCGGCAGGGAGCAACGGAACAAAAAAAACAAATTAAGTCTACAGTTGGAGCTTTCCACCGTTTTCCAGTCTGGCGCTACGAATGTTTAATTTTTCTCCTAGGCGCTCACCCGGGTTCTGACTAGGACGACCCGCGTTTGGTGCAGGACCGCTCACTTGGTCAATTAACCGATAAATTGACTGTTTTATCAATGTTTCATTTTAAAATAACCCCATTCTCCCGAGATCCGTGCCGGTCAAGTTCTGGGGTGTCTCACATATACTTTTTGTTGTTTAGAGGAATTGATCATTATTCACGATCTTTGAAACCACGAGCTGCTGGTTAGTGTAACAAAATTAACGTTGAGGAGCAATTTTACTTGGTTGACTGCCAATATGCCCCACAGCTTTATGTAATGCTGCACTTGCAATCACTTGTCTTCCATTGTTGCGATTGTCACATGCAGAATGGTTATGAATTAAATTCGATTTCGATATTGTGTTCTCCGGGACCACTATATAAATATTTGCTAGACACTTGGCAGTCTGGCACATCCACTTTTTCCCGTCACTTTTGAGTTCTTTAAAAGAAAAATTTTAGTTATCTACCAAGAGCATAGCGTTTCCTCGCTGACTAACTATTTCTTTGACACTCTGCAATGTACGTACTGGTACTTCAACAGCAGTTTTATAAATAATAGTTTGTTGGGTAAATTTGTTTGAAGAAAATGATTAAAGTTATACGCCACCCCTTCATAATGCAAGGCAACCAAAGAAAGTGTTTAAACTAATTATTTTGTAAAGGAGGTTGTTTTCAATGGGCCACATATCAGGTAGGTGGGCGTAGTTGACCTATAAAGATTAGGGTATCCATAAATTGAACGCTGAGAATTCAGTTAATACTTTTTGTGCACGTATAGCTGTTAGGAGTGCCATAAATTAGACTCTAGTATTTCTTACCTGCACAAATTCGTAGTTGCTTACTGTTACCAAATGTTATTGAGTCACTTAAATATTAAATTTAAAAAATATTTCTATATTTTCATGTTTCATTCCATTATTAGTTTAGTAATTTCCAAATTTACGTATTAACATACATTCCACAAAATGAATTTCCCTCAAATCATAGCGTCGTGCTAAAACAAACATACAAATTATGTATGCTTACGTACAGCTGGGTGCCTAATTTCTACTCTTTCGGTTAACTTTGTTTCACATACATCTAGGTATAAAATTATTCAAGCCCTTCTATAAACGTAAATATGTTGGAGGATATAATAAAAATTAGAATTAAATCCAGAGTGGAAAGACTCACACGCATTCGCGACAACCGATTGCCATACTGCCTGCATTATTAATTACCCTTTCAGAATTTGCTACTACTTTTTTGGGCTTAAAATCAAGCCAACACTCTCGCTATTAATTTTTAATAACCAAAGAGCACTCTCATAAAAGATTTCACGTTTTTATCAGGAAGTAAATGCAATGCCAGTGACATTGTGTGTCCATTTTGAAGCGCATGGATGGTGAATTATTTTAAAAAATCTTGTGCGCTATAAATGTCCCATCCAAGTAACTTTTTCTCTACTACATAAACAGCGAAGATTTGTCAAGAACGAACACACAACAATCTTTGAATATTGATCGTTAATGAACAGAAAATTGTGTTCTACAATTGTCGAAATATTAACTTTTCCTTAGATATCCATAACATCATCGATGGGTTTTGGTAGCGGCACTGTATTCATTGGTTCACTATGTTTTTTCAACACTGAATGTATTATTTTAGCAGGTGTTTCGGATGATTCTTCTATTGCCTTCCTCTTCACGCTGTTGCTGATTATTTGACGATTTAACTTCTTAACGTCTTCAGGATGATTAAAGTAAATTGGGGTAATGGTAAACGATTAAAAAAAAAACTGCGAACTCTGTTAAAATGTAAAGTTGAATATTTAGGGTATCACATAATTTTTTAAGTGCAGTTACTTTGGAGGTTTGTGAATATGTGCTCAATACCAAGAATACGGTTAGAGAATTTATTGAAATATTGGATGTTTACAATTACCCATTTTTTTTTAATAATTATTGAAATTTTGGGGAAATCATTAACATATTGTTTCTCGTTAATATGAGTCCTGTTTAACTTTATAGAGGGTATTTGTGGAATTTCGAGAACCCCCCTAGGAATATAAAAATAAAATAATTTGTGAAAAAATTCAAAAATTTTACTCGTAAGAAAAAAGTTTAAATAGGTGATTTCAGTATTTCACAAGTTTTTCTATAATGTCTATTCTTCCAGGAAATGAGCCTATACGTCCCACAAATTTTGTACCGGGTTTAGGAAGAATAGCAGGTATCTCATCAATTGTAATGTAATAATAATAATAATAGATTATTGCCTCTCAAAAAATACATTTTATGGCAAGGGTGCGAGTTATCATTAAACAGGATGAATAAGTGGATGTGTGTTGAACCTAATAGTTAATAATGATAATGTTAACCTGATATTACAGTAAACTGGTAATTGATGCATACATAAATAAATATACATATGTATATCAGTACGCCTATGGCACATGTAGTGTAAGTCGTACTAAAAGTGAGCTCCCAAACACTATCAAATATCTTTAACAAAACAGCGGCAGAAAGCCTGACGAACATATTTAGAACAAGTGAGTTTGAATTTACACGAGAAGTGCGGGAAGTAATCGAAAACGCAGTTACCAAAGCAGTAAGTAATTGCCTGAACTCAGAATTACTCATGAAAACAATCACAAACAATGTAGCCAGCGCAGTTATAAAAACAATTGAAAATAACATAGCATTGCTGGAAATCTCAGTGGCGGATCTGAAAGAGCAAGTGAAGACAACAAATGAACAACAAGAAAATAAAATACAAACATTGGAGAAAGCGTTAAGAGAGGAAAAACTTGAGAATGGAAAAATGAAGGAGAATATTGATAGATTGAATCAAGCGAGGCGCTCAAACTGTTTAAGAATTTTCAACATGAATGAGAAAAATAAAGAAAATACAAGGGAGGAAATTAAAAACATGATAAACTGTAAAATGAACCTAGGGATTACCACGAATGAAATCATGATCTGCTATAGAATTGGGAAAAGAAATGACGTCAAATCCAGAGGAATTTATCTCAAATTGAAGAACCATGAGGTCAAGCAACAGATATACTCTAAAAAGAAGCTTCTAAAGGGCATAGGAATAATAATACGTGAGGATCTAACCAAATCAAGAGTCGAACTCCTCAATGATACAATCTCCAAATTCGGACTGAAGCAAGTATGGACTGAGTCAGGAAAAATATACCTGAACACCGACAATAAGGTCACAATGATACAAGGTGAAATAGACTTAGAAAAATGTTCTCAACATTAAATTCCCAATTGTTTCAATTGAGCAAATTGTTACTATTTTTTTTCTTTTTTTTTTTCTTTCTCCTGCTTCTTTTCCCTTCAAAATTGTACCTACCACTATTTATAGTTTTTCAATAATATGCCATAACCTTCATTTCTCTATTTATATGTTCTGATACATTTTATGTATAGTATGCAAATATGAATAAAAAAGTATTCTTTATGGGGCATCACGTCTCCTTTCCAATTTGTAAGTGAGAGTAATGCTCGAATTCATCAACGAATTGGATAACCAAACTATCGAGATTGAAATATGTGATAATTTTCATGATTATTTTCGAATGAGATTGGATAAGGAAAATCACACCTTGGGAGTGATACATTTCAACATACGGAGTCTAAGAAAGCATATGGATGAACTACTTGTATATATACAAATGGCCAAAGACTCACTGGACATAATTGTACTTTCAGAAACAAGAATAATTGATTCGGTGAGTAACTTTTCGATTCCTAACTTCACCCAATATTACAACGAATCAACTATAAATAAATGTGATGAGACCATGATTTACATTAAAAGCAACATATCAGCAGATGTAACAACAGTGAAAATAAATGACAGTCGTTTCCTAAGAGCAACTTTCTCCACTAATCATCTATCAAAACAGAACAAAATAGGACTAACAGCATATTACAGACCTCTCGCGACAAACAGTAGTGAATATATTAAAGATTTGGAAAACTACCTATCCACCTTAAATAAAAAAAACATAGAAAATTTTCTAGGGGACATAAACATAAATTTATTAAATATCCATACTAATGAAACAAACTACTAATTCCAATGATTTTATCTAGTACATAAGCAAACCAACCAGAGTAACTAAAGATACAAAATCCGCTATTAATCATATTTTCATAAGGACAGAAACTTGTTTGAAAAACAACGTATCAATTACACCAATCATTTTTTGTACAGACATGACAGACCACTTTACCCCATTTGTAAACCTTACTTTCCCAGAAAACAAAAACCAGAAACAATCCAAACAAAATAAAATAAGGCAAAATATCCACAATAAAAAATTGAACTCATTACTCAACAGAAACATGGGAAAGTATTTTACTTGAAACGAACCCTTAGCAAAGCTATGACATTTTCATTAGTAAACTAGTAAATCACATAAATTCATCCACTTCTAATCAGTCATTAAAGAACAACAAATCAATCATCAACATCAAACCTTGGATTACCACAGGGCTAGTGAACTCCATGGAGCATCGAGATAACCTAAAAAAACAACTCTTGAAAGAATATTCAATAGAGTTAGTATCGGAATATAAAACTTACAGAAATAAATTAAACTCCCTGTTAAAAAACACAAAAAACGAGTACTACAAAACACAAATAAATCAGGCAGGTTCAAACTATAAAAAAATATGGAACATAATAAACAAATACGAGGTGGGATAAAAAAAAAACATCGAAAATAATGACATCATACTTGAAAACAAAAAAACGATCAGTAATAATGCAGCAAAAGCAAACGAATTTAATAGATTTTTTGTTGACATAGGTAAAAACATGAGCCAAAAAATACCAAAGACAAACTCACCCAAAAACTTTTTATCAGATATTAAACTAAATCAATCCTTATTTTTGGACCCTACAACAAATAATGAATTGGTCATAATAATAGCAAATCTAAAGAATAACTCCGCACCAGGACCAGATAGGATAAATTCAAAAACATTGAAAACCTATATTTTAATGCCGCTTGTCCACATAATTAATCAAATTTTCTCTACGGGGGTCATACCGTGGCAATGGAAAATTACCAATGTAACACCAATTTTCAAAGCAGGAAAAAATCGCGAATCAATATCTATAGACCTATATCTATCATGAATACTTTAGCGACAGTATTCGAACAATGTGTCAAGAAAAGACTGATTGAATTTCTTGATAAGCACCATATAATAACAGACAGACAATTCGGTTTCTTGAAAAACTCGAACACAGAAAATGCCATTACGGATTTTCTCGAAAATGCCGTGAAGGCCATGGACAGGTCAACCAAATGCTTAGCCATTTTTTTGGACCTGGCCAAGGCCTTCGATACGGTTGATCACGAATTATTTATGGAAATTTTACATAACTATGGCATTCGAGGAAATGCATATGTGATGATGGAAAACTACCTATCCAATCGAATCCAACGGGTTGAAAATTGGGAACGAAATAAGTGAGGAACAAACTGTAAAAACGGGTATACCACAAGGGACCGTTTTGGGACCGACACTCTTCCTAGTTTACATAAACAGCATAACAACTTTGTAGGCGATATAATATGTTACGCCGATGATAGTGTAGTAATTTACACGGGACCATCATGGCAGGAAATAAGAAATATAACAGAAACAAACTTAAAAAAAATATACTTATGGCTGAATATTAACAAGTTATCGATTAATGTGGATAAGACAAAGTATCTGACCTTTTCCCCCACCCTCCATGACCAACCAAAATAATTCAATTTGAAAATGCACAAACCGCTCTGTGATAATCAGAACACTTGTGACTGTCAGACCATAGATCACACTACTTCAACAAATTACCTTGGAGTCATACTAGACCAACACTTAAAATGGACGGAGCATATTAACTTCGTTACAAAACGGCTCCGGGTACTAATGCACACCTTTTATGAACTACGCGACATACTATCAAAAAAAAATCATGTTGTACTTATACGTCTCTTACCGAATCTATTATCAAATATTGTATTCCTGCATGGGGTGCAACATTCAAAGAAGCCATCAGTCCGTTACAAACCGCCCAAAACATTTCACTGAGAATAATTTTCCAAAAAAATAGACTGTTTTCCACAAATAAGTTATATCAAGAAACTAACATTTTCAATATTCACTCACTGTACACTTATAACTGCCTATTAAGAATGTTCCATACACAAAAAATTAACTTGGAGGTACAAACCGAATTTTTCAATAAAACTTTCACACAAAATTATTTTCTTTTCTATGTCCCAAACATATTCAACACTCTTCCAAAAAATCTGAAAGTTATAAAATCCCTTAAAATATTCAAAAAAGAAATAAAAAAGTATGTACAAAATCACCCTGACAAATCTCCACTTTTTTACGGAATTACATATTAGTGAATGTGTGTCGTGCATACAAATAAGTTTGCACCTTCTTTCACAATAATTACATACCAAATTGTAAATGTTGTTCAAGCAAAACCATTGTCCAATCTCATTCGAATCCTTATTCTGTAATCTAAATCTTCACCCTGCATGTAATGCCATTCTTAAAAACATACATGGTAAATGCCTTACTGAATTAGATATCACAACATAGGCTTCTAAGCCTAGCGTGATTCTGCTCCAGTAATGCATCTAAATATAGAATTCCATTTGTTAAATGAAAAATAGCCATTATAGATATTAGAATTGTAAACTAAATTGAGATAGGTTCTAATGACATATATTGTATTATATATTGAATAAATTTTGATTTGTTTTGATTACAAAGCAAGAAAAATATTCGGGAGGTATCATAAAAACAAGTTGGAAAAGAAACAAATATAAAGAAGAAGTAATAGAGACTATTATACTGGTGAGCACAGAAATACTTTCATTCATTGATAAGGAAAGATCGTAGCTTTAGAACGTTCCATAGGTATGTAGCAATGGTTTTAGGTTTATCAACTCAAAGTATTGAGAGCATGGGCCAAATCAGTCATATTTGTTAAGGAGTTCAGGAAAGGAGGTTTCATTACACAATATATGGGGCAATTAAAGAAAATGTGATCGAGTGTCTTCATCTGAGATTGGTTACAAACTGTGCACAGCTCGTTTGGATTAATGTCTTAGCTGTGCAATGGTTCTTGTGTACTTGATGGGCATCGTCAGAGAAATATATTGCTGAGGGGAATTATGTAGAATCGAGAAAGAGTTATACATGGTCAGGAATGATGACCGTTGCAAAAGTAATAGATCAGCCTCATACAGGTTTCAAAAAGGAGATATTTATTCTTGGATTTGATATATTCCAGGGAAAGGTTGTCCCAGATAGATGAAAGACACGTTCCTTTCGTTGATGTAGGAGTTAGAACAGGTTTTGTCGAATGACTTGAGCCCTACAATTTCACCCTCATCTTCATCGTTTTGTGAGCCACACAAACATATTTATATTTAATTGAGCTCTTGCCTATCCCAGTGAATTTGGCACTTTCAGTATCAGTAGGAGTGAATGTTGTGGTTTTTTACCCCTCTTTTCTGTAACTTTGCTCTTTTCTATTTTCGAGACCTCTTGGCCACATTTGCTATGACCTTCTTCTTTTCCTCAGCTTCTTCAAGTTTTCTTTCGGATGTTTCATTGATCAACGTGATCAGTGGTAGATCTTCGTCGTATCTCTCATATTCTTCGAATAAATTTGTGTCTTTCTTACTTTCAGTAGGATCAGATGCAGTGAATTTTAAGGGTTTTTCCCCTTTTTTTGTACTTTTGCTCTTTTCCATTTTCCGAGGCTTCTGGTAACATTTCCTTTGACCTTTTTTCCCTTAAAACGTAAGGTAGTACCGCCACGAGACAGTTGAATTAGGAAATTATTAAAATTTGGCAAACGTATTGTTTAACATGTGAACAACACCTCTATAAATTTCAACAAGTTTCACCATCCCGAACCCGAGATATATATATAATTGAAGTTAACTTAATTAACACGTAACATATGGACCATGCATAGGCAAACAGCACATTATTAATTCTACCGTTAGTACTAAAATTAAGAAGTTTATGAAAAATGAGGAGGAGCTAGAGCAGGATATCACAGATATTGTGAAAAAAATATCAAAGTGATTGACCATCTAGTTTGACAGATATAATCAAAACTACTCTCGTTATTCAGAATAGTCCACGGGGAAGCGCACATTATTAATTCTACCGTTAGTACTAAAATTGAGAAGTTTGTGAAAAACGAGGAGGAGCTAGAGCAGGATATCACAGATATTGAGAAAAAAATCAAAGTGACCATCTAGTTTGACAGATATGATCAAAACTACTCTCGTTATTCAAAATAGTTTACGGGGAAGCGCCCAGCCTAAAGGGGGGTCGTAGAAATGCGGATTGTGCCAGGGGCCTTTTTAAAGAAGGACGGGGGACCATTTGAGGGTCTGAACGCGAAAAAAAAACTCCTTCTCCTAGTTGACCCCATCAATTTTAACGAAACCCCCCCCTAAAAAAAGTTCAAAAAGAGTACTACAAAAAAGTCCATTGAAGTTTTATCGAAAAACGATAATTTTTTCTCATGACGTATCATTTCTAGTGAGGGGAGGGGGATGGGTCTGTTTTTTTTTGCTGCGCTTTTCGGGGACATAAATTTTTTGAGTCGCCGACTTTCTATAACGAAGAAATTTTCTAGAGTCGATTGAGGGAGCAAGTGCCCCCCTTCAAAAAAATTTTTTTTTGCGTTTCAAATCGGAAAGTCCTTTGAAATTTTTCGATTCCGTCGAAAATAATTTCCTAATTCAACTGTCTCGTGGCGAAACTACCTTAGGACTTCTCCTTAAGTAAGTAGACTGTCTCAAACGAGGAACAACTTTTCTTGAAGGGGCACTGGCAACAACATCTGACGAAGTGTTAATACATGCCAAACAATTGAAGTGTTCACAATTCTACCAAAAATCCGTTAACTATTACCCCGACTTTATTTACCTGGACCAATTGAAAACTCACCTAAACTGATCAATCCGTGATGGATAACCTCAAAATAAGCCAATGAGCCATTCATTTATAATAAATACAAATACATATACAGTGCGTTCATAAAGTGTGGAAACGCTCCATTATCTTACGAGTCATTTGCGGAGGTAAAGTCGATTCGGTATTTTAGTTTTCCACCTTTGTTTAAAAAAAAGATTTTTCACCCACCCCTTACAAGATATGACTTCATCGATTTTGTTTTAATCAACAGGGTATATTTTTATATAAAAAATTTAAAGCTCCTATTTTTCTGGGTTCAACCATACCACATACGTCATATATAACACTTTAATTTACGAGTATAAAGGAAACCAGTGTTCATTTATCTCAACATTGATTTAGTTAGTTATTTTGCAATGAAAATATCATAAGTAGGTAGTAAAAATAAACAAATAACAACAAATGCTCGAACTGGGTTAGTTGACAAGACGTCTGATGAATTCTTGGGTTACGTTTGATAACATCTCTGTTGTAATTCGTTGAATTTCAGTTCGAATTCTCTCTTCAAGGTCTTCCAAATTGGCTGGTCGATTTATATACACTTTACGTTTCAAGTAACCCCAAAGAAAAAAGTCCATGGGAGGTAAATCTGGGGACCTAGCAGGCCATTCAATCTCACCGCGTTGTCCAATCCAGCGATTGGCAAAGGTTTCATTGAGAAAATGTATAACCACTCGAGCATAATTTGGACCTGCTCCATCCTGATGGAACCAAATAGTGGAAACTATTCAGCCAGGTTGTCTGGAAATGTTACAGTTAAATATGGAACTACATAAGTTCATAACATTTCCAAATAATTTTCAACGGTCATAGTACCGTAAGAAAATATGGTCCTACAATGGCATTCCTAAGAATCCCAGCCCACAAAATTACGTTTTTGGGATAATGGGTATAAGCTTGCATCGTCCAATTGGGATTTTCTGTTGCCCAATAACGACAATTCACGGTACCATTTCTACAAAAAGTTGATTCGTCGGAAAATAAGACATTAAATTGAAAGCCATTATTTTGATTACACACTTCTTGCATAATTTCACAAAACTCCATGCGTCTGTCGAAGTCGTCTTCATCAAGTTCATTAAGTTCATGTATAAGTTTAACTTTATATGGATCGAATTTGGCTTTTCTTAGAATTTTCTGCACAGCACCATGACAGATCTCTTTGTTGTCAGATAAAGTTGTAATTGAACAATGAGGTTTGCACAACTCGATCGAAATATTAGTAACAGAGAAAAACCGGAAAACCGGAAAAAAAAACTTTTAAAAAAAAAATCATAACTCCACCACTTTTCAAGTTGTAGTGCAAACTTTCCACGATATAGTAGTGATTAATAAGTACTCAATATGTGAAAAACTCAGGCGCTTGCAACAGTAGATTATATTGTCAAAGAAGTTAGTTTAGGTACGTAGGGATTAATTTGAGCAATTATACGAAACGCAAAAACGGGTTACTGTAATAGCTTTCAAAAATCATTTCGACATCGGAAATCAATTTAAGAATGTTTGCCCACCTTGTAGGTAGGAGAAACCGATATTTTATTTAAAACCTCAGAAGGAGGCGCCGCCGAGAAAAAAGATCCCAAATTATTTTTCTGTAGAACCGATACCGAAGTCATTTTCTGTTGAACGTCGTCGAAGCTATGTGTCCCCGTAAATGTTTGGTGAATGTGTGAAAATGGCCAATTAGTTGTTGAAGGTAGGAATTTTCGTTTTGTCTTAATCTTGAGCAGCCCCTTTTGGGGAGTTGAACTTTGTAAACTTATTGAAGGACTGATAACAATGTAGCTGAACTTTAATTTTAGATTTGCCGGCCTTTTTCCTCAACCCTATCTCAAATTTCATATTGGGAAGAGTTACGTATGTAACGTATCCAGTTCATATTCGATTGCTAGAACTTCCGATGGGATAGGATCCCACACACGTGGGAAAATTATTTGGGGAAGAAATAAAAACTGTCTTCACCCAGAATCGGGCCCCAAAGCAACAGTCGTTGCCCACCATACCAGTCAAAAGAAAGGTAAGGGCGGCGAAAGCCCATACGGTTAGATCTTTCCATTTAATGTCACCAAAGTGCCAGTCCTACCAGTCCAATAATTTCGCGGCGAGATATCCAGACGGTCCAGTATTATATTTTTTCCTATCAATCTTCGTAACAGTTTAGAACGAAAATTATATTTTTCAGCTAAACCGGTAGCACAAACAATCGGTCTGAACAGTGGAATGCAGATGAAGGTTGCAGTGTATCTGTCGTTGCTCGACGTCCTTCGTAGACGCCAAATTCAAATGATATTAAACGTCTTTGCAATTGCACCTGTTTATGTTCACCAACTAATGTTGCGCCTCACTTCATGCAATAAGGTCTCCCCTACGTAGGGTTAAAATTTAGCGTTACTATTTTTTTAAATTTTACCTGCCAAATTTCAAGTCGATTGGATGAATGGAAATGGGTCATATATTCATACATACTTGTTGAGTTAAATAACAGTTGAAAGGCAAAACCTGGCATTCGCAGAAAATGAAGAAAATATATTGAAACGTTAGATATTCGGTTTGGTTTGTGTATTATTCTGCAACTTATCAAAAAATGAACTTTCAGCATGTGTGTTTCTTTGAATACGTCTTTTCTTGCTTGATAGAGAACTTAATTATGGAAGGGATCGAGACCGTCGACATGAAAGATATCTTATCTCCAGATTAAAGGGAATTTCACTGACTGGTACACGAACTTTCAATCTAATATCCGCTATATATTTCTTTTTTCTTTCCGGTTCTGTTTTATCCTCCCACAACCCTTCGTAGGCGAAGATCGCAACCCCAGGTTTTTGCGCTTTCAACGATAGAAGACCAAATGAAGAGTGAATTGAACAGTTCAATGAGCCTTCTGATAGTTGATACTTTTCAATTATGAAGGAATAGTTCGGACACAATGGTTTTCATATCCGTATCTATTGCAGCAAATTGGAACTTGAAAAATCAACAGAGTATTATCAAAGATAACATTAATAAATAGATGACGTGAAACAATGTGACAAGCGAAAGAGGAAATCTGGAGTTTGCGAAATAAAAAAAGACAATTATTTTTTGCCAGAAGTAATAGAAATTTTTTGAAAAAATCATTTTATACGATTTATAATCAACTTGAAAAATACACCAACACTGAAGAAAAAGCATCCAAGATGTTGGAATATGTAATATGAGATAATGAGATGGGTATCAAACATTGTTTTTATTGAATTGAATCCAGTTATCAATTTATGAAAAATACTGGAAATACCAATATGGTCTCGTGCGTGTCAAAGACACCGAATATAGCATAGAAACAATTTTAATTACAATTTGAACACCTTTTAAAACGTAAATCAACTTTTATCACCAACCACTCTTAGAGTATTACCTGAAAAATTGTTTATGCAATTGAATAACAAAATAGCATGGCATGGTTTTTTTTTTGTTTTCGTGTTCGTTTAAGTATTCAAGAATCCTAACGCTATTTATATCTATTAGAAGTGTGATTGAAATAAAAATGAATAAACATGAATCAACAAAAATATTACTTTAAAATAACTGCTCAGTATATAAACAATTTTTAATCTATATAACAAAAATGATTCTCGATTCATTGTAAGCGCAACACGTGAGTACGGCTGGTTGATGTGGAAAAAAAATTAGAAAAAATGCCCGGAAATTGCAAAATTCGGGTATTTAAAAAAAATTTGGAGAAGAAAAAGACTATCGAGTCGTTTATTACCAAAGAGGGAATAGCTTAGCGGTTATACTGTCGCCTACCAAGCAGAAGGTCACAGGAACGAATCACGGTCAGGGAAACATTTTATTTAATAAAAACAACGGCAGGACCGATTTGGCTAATTGTTTTTTTGAATGTTCGTAATACTCCGAATAAGGCTTTTAGAGAAAGAACGGATTTTTAAAAAAGTGATTGGAAATAACTTTGTCCTGAAAATATTTTCAGGAATATAAGATATATAGGTAAAAAAAAATAACGTGTTTGTGTTGCTAAGCTCATAACTTGAGAAAGGCTAGACCGATTTGGCTACTTTCTAACGGGAAAACGGGATAACGGAAAAACTGTATAAGGGGCAAACGGTATGAAGGAAAACAGGATAACACGAAAATGAGAAATCGGTATAACGGAAAAATGGGATAATCGGGTAACGGGAAGTCGAAATAACGGGAGAAAGCGATAACAGGATAACGAGAAAATGGGATAACGAGAAAACGGGATGATGGAAAAACCGTATAACGGGAAAACGGGATAACTGGAAAATGGAATAAAGGGGAAACGGGATAATTCGGTAACTAGATCACGGAAAATGGGATAAAGGGAAAACGGAATGACGAGATAACGGAATGCGGGCAGAGTCAAAGGCATAACCTAGATGGAACAACACAAAAAAACATAGGAAAAAAGAAATTCTACGCGAACGAGAGTTTTTAGGAAAAAATATGGGGAATATAGGAATTTGGACGGGTCAGCTAGATTATCAGTAAATATTAATTAACAATCTGTATATATATATATATATATATATATATATATATATACTAGCGAACCCGACAGACGTTGTCCTGTCCAAATTTCTATGTTCCCTAAAATTTTTTTCCCGCAAACTCTCGTAGAATTTCTTTTTTTCTATGTTTTCCTTTATGTTGTTCCATCTAGATTATGCTTTTGACTCCTTCCGCTCCCTGTTGTCCCGTTATCTCGTTTTCCCGTTATCCCATTATGCTGTTACCCGTTTTTTATTTATCCCGTTATCCCGTTATCCGTCATCCCGTTATCCCGTTATTCCCGTTATCCCATTATCCCGTTTTCCTCTTATCCCATTTTTTCTTTATCCCGTTATCCCGTTTTCCCCTTATCCCCTTATCCTGTCATCCCGTTATCCCGTTTTTTCGTTATCCCGTTATTCCCGTTCTCCCGTTTTCCTGTTATCCCGTTTTTTATTCATCCCGTTATTCTGTTTTCCCGTTATTCCCTTATCCTGTCATCCCGTTATCCCGTTTTTTCGTTATCCCGTTATCCCGTTATCCCATTTCCTGTTATCCCGTTATCCCGTTTCCCTGTTATCCCTTATCCCGTTTTCCCCTTATCCTTTATCCTGTCATCCCGTTTTTTCGTTATCCCCTTATTCCCGTTATCCCGTTTTCCTGTTATCCCGTTTTTTCTATGGAATAAAAAAAAATTAAAAATAGGAATTGATCGTAGAAGGGTGAAAATTAAGAGTGATATGCATTTTTTCATTCTAAGTCATGACAAAATAAAAACAAAAATCTTGCAAAAAAAATAGGGGTTGATCGTAGAAGAGTGAAACTTTAGGGTTGTATGTATTTTTGAATGCTGTATCATAAAAAAATAAAAACAAAAAAAAATCTAAAAAATAAAATTAAGGGATGGACCACCCTTAACATTTAGGGAGATGATTTGTGAATATAAACCATCCAGGGCGCCACACAAACGCATACATAAAAATTCATTCAAATCGGTCCAGCCGTTTATGATACCGACTGCAGCGCCATCTGCAGGGCTGATTTGTGAATCTAAACCATCCAGGGCACCACCCAAACGCATACAAAAAAAATTCATCCATATTATATATATATAAATATTTTATATACCATCAGGGCGCCACCAAACCATACAAAAAAAATTCATCATATCGGTCCAGCCGTTTAGGAGGAGTTCAGTGCCACACACGTACAGTAAAATATATATATATATATATATAAATATATATATATATATAATATATATATATATATATATATATATATTATATATATATAAAGATATATAAACATTACTATATATATATATATATATGTATATATATATATATATAAAGATATATAAACATTACTCACTGTTGAAATACGTGAACATAAACAAATTAATTTATTAATACACCTTCACTACAAAATGCAAGACCCTCACAGCCAACTGTGTAGGATATATATTTCCTGAAACACGTAAGTGGCGTGAGTGGGGAAACGAATAAGGAGAACAAAAACGAGCCCTGCAACGTATATAGCATATTTTCTCTCTCTGGCCAAGTAATAAATACCTGCATTTTTGAGTCAGAAGCGTTTTGTGACCTACAGTCAAATTATATTTTTGTCAAAAACTATTTCAATGTACCTTATTTGCTAATAAATCATATAAATTGATATTTTCGACAGAATTTAAATTTTCTTATCATTACATGGCCCAGTTAGAGTATATCGGTACAGTCATGCCAAACTTAGATATAAAATTATAAAAGAAATGTTCGAAAAGTAACCTTCTGTGGTACATTGGATTCAGAAAATCATGCAGAATAAAGAAACGATAATATACCATTTCAAAATTGAAACCACACATTTTTACCACTTCCGATGATATCGGAAATTAAATTCAGAGCAATGTTTTCTTACTATATTAAAGAATACAATCTATTTTTGTACACGCTCCACAAAATGCCTACTTTGGATACTGGAAAGAGTCCCCAAAATTACTTGAAGTTGTCATGGCAACACTGTAGCGGACTGAAATTTGTTTACTCAGAAATCTTATAATGAATATTCTAAGAACGTTCCAGGAGACGTGATGAACTATAGATTATCAGAAATTTTGTTGTGCACACGTTTTCTTCGAAATATTGATATACTCATTTCAGGGACGATAAACACGAATACAACACTTGAAAAACGTGTCATTGATAAACAATCGCTTGCTACATCTTTGACAGCTTCCTTACACTACCGTATACATGTAATTGAAAATGTAAATCATAATGCAATAGTTTTTTTGACTTACCAGCGATTCTGAAGGAGCAATTATGAAAACAAAAAATATATTTATGTACGAAGGCGTGCCACATTTTTTTTTATTTTACAATTCCGACTTATAAGTCGGAATTCCGACTTGTATCTCGGAATCCCGACTTAAAAGTCGCGTCTAGAAATTTGATAATTTCGGCTCCCATTTTGAAGCCATTTTCAATAAAATATATTTGAATATAAGTTATTGATAACAGCAAAAGGGGGAAGTGATTTCCAACAAAGGCTACTCCTAGGCTATAGTCACTGAGGTAGGAATGTGATTTACCCTGAGGTCTCAATCTGCCTACTCATCAGGTGTTGTCACTTAGGAAATAAAATGATTTTCAACCGAGGTCTCAATCTTCCTACTCCTAGGTAGTAGTCTCTTTGGTGGGGTTCGGGATTTTGTAACTCGACACTGGGGTCTCAATCTGCCTACTCCCCAGGTTTCGCCACTAGCTTCCTCTAAGGTCTCTCAATCTGCCTATTCCTTCGAGGAAACTGAGGATCAGAGAGTGTATGTGGAGTATTTAACCTAGGTGAATTCAGTGGAGCGGAACTTAGGCCACGGCTTGGTTTGGCAGTAAGCCGGGAAAGTAGATGTTTCCAAGTATTGGGTAGTCTGCTTCTATCATCGCGTTTGTTGAGGCAGTTTGGGAGCTTCTCGATCTCAAGGGCTTCACGAATGACCCTCGCTTGCAGTGTTCTCTCAGTGGCAATGGTCCTGGTGTGGTCGACATCCATTCTGTGGCCTGTCTCTTCATAGTGCTTGGAGATTGCCGAAAGAGTTCCACAGCAAGTTGATGTTCGTTAACTCGACTAGTGACTCGCCTGTTAGTTTGTCCTATATGTGCCCTAGGGCATTCGGAGTATAGTATTTCCTTTGAGACTTATTAGCTATGTTATCTTTAGGAGGCCTGAGAAAATCGGAGATTCTATTATTTGCTGTGAAAATTGTTTTAATGTCGCGTTTCCCTAAGATTCTGCCAATTTCGATTGAAAAAAATTCTAGACGCGGTTCAACCCGAACTTTCAATATTCATATATTTATATATATATATATATATATATGTTATGATAATCTCATTTGTTCAATGTTTTTTTCATTGTTATGACCTCTATGTCGGAATTCCGACTTATAAGTCGAAATTCCGACTTATGAGTCGGAATTCCGTCTTACATAAATGTTTAGTCAATCAAGTGATTATTTAATATAATAGGTGGAAAAATAACTAATATTACATTCATTGTTGTTTATATTTTTTGTAGATTTATACGTTTTATTTTATTAGCCTGTTGGAAATCTTAATCATTTTTGTTTATGTGAAAGAGAGTTGGCGGCGTGCAGACAAGAATCTTCAAATTCGATTCCTGCCCGAGGATATCTTTTTCTAGAATTTGAAAATTCTTGTCTTTACACCGCCAACTCTCTTTCATAGTATATATTACAGACACAAAAATTTCCCTTCTTAAAATGTTTGTTTAAGTTTAAAAATATTAGATTTATGTTATACGTACATGTGTTGTGCAAATGTATAAATAAAATAAAGTTTATGCACTGTTGTTTGCCGTTTCTCGCTGGAACTACATTTTATTTTATATCTATTCCTATTTTAAAATGTTTAAAATGCATCAGTAGATATCAATGCAATTATTCACAATTATTATTCATAAATATGTGGATTCCAAAACATAGTTCAATTCAAACCCCCACTATCTTGCACTTCTCATACGCAATAATTTAGAAACTTCTTATGGCAATAGCTAAATAACTGTATGGCTACGAGTGTTCAATTTTTTTATAAAATGTGTTACTTACCTTTTAATAATATACTAGTTTCTCAAAAAGATCTGAATGGAGTGTTTTTAGTTATGCCTTGAAATGTGGTGTCCGCGGTAGCTCACTATAGGGATAACGTGTTAAACGTTGCAACTTTGAAGCCTTATATCTCGCTTTCGGTGTGGTAAATCATTCCAAAAATTTAATATGTTACAGGTATTAATGTTAACTGAAAGTGGTATGAATATAAACGAAATCTGATTGGAAGTGGATTTCAGGACAACTACCTCAATCTATGCATGTTTGTTGAAGCATCGTTATTATGAGTTCTGAGCTATCTAGTACTGGGAGACCATCTAAAGATTAAGTCATCCACCATCTTGGAGTTGCCATCTTCAATTTATGAATTTTAACGTAAAATCAATAATCTTTGACTATATTCATAATCTCCGTCCCCAAAAACCCCGACTTTGAATCGAATCGGGCCATAATTACAAAACTCGCCCGCCATCTTAAATTTGTGAATCTTGATAAAAAATTCATAATTTCCGACCCCGAAAACCCCCACATACTAATTTTGAATAGATTCGGATCATAAACACAGATCGTCGGCCATCTTGGAGCCGCCATTTTGATTTCATGAATTTTGAAGAAAAATTCATAATCTTTGATCCTGAAAACCCCACATACAAATTTTGAATAGAATCGGGACATAATTTTTTTATTTTTATTTATTCATTTATTATTCGGGTTTTCAACAGGTTAAGTTAACAACCCAGTAACAGAAAACCGCACAATACATTAAACACAGATCATGTAATTTCGGTACAATCACTATTCAAAAATCATTAAATTAGGTATATGTGACCTGAAAACAATCATTATTGCTAAAATAGATACACCATTCTGACTTTGCTATACAATAATTGAGTTTAATATAATTCTACTTAATTAGAAAACAGAAAAACAATGAATGTACGACTTTGAACCATCCTAATACAAGTCACCAAAAAATAGAATAAGCAGCATGTCTAGCTACTAGGAGTGAACAATGGAATATATCAACATGACAAGAAAATAAATCAAATAAGCTCTGCAAAGCAATTATAGGTGAGTTCTCCGACGCATTTGTTCTATATTTCTGAGGGTAGAACAGATTTGGTAATCGTAAGCAACGTCTTCCAACATTGAACTGTAATTTACTCAATATATCTGAGCAGTCAATGAAACCAGATACCAGTTTGTGCAAAAAAAATATGTAGCTAACAGTCCTTCTAGAGAAGAGTTTAGACATGCCACACTTCACAATATTATTGTCATACGAATGTTGATGATACAATCTGTTAAATCGGAAATTCAAATAATTCACGAATTTAATCTGGACTCTCTCAATTCTCTCAATATATTTTACATATTGAGGATTCCAAATGAACTACGCATATTCGAGAGAAAAATTCATAATCAACAGAAAACCGCACAATACATTAAACACAGATCATGTAATTTCGGTAGAATCACTATTCAAAAATAATTAAATTAGGTATATGTGACCTGAAAACAATCATTATTGCTAAAATATATACACCATTCTGACTTTGCTATACAATAATTGAATTTAATATAATTCTACTCAATTAGAGAACAGAAAAACAATGAATGTACAACTTTGAACCATCCTAATACAAGTCACCAAAATATAGAATAAGCAGCATGTCTAGCTACTAGGAGTGAACAATGGAATATATCAACATGACAAAAAAATAAATCATATAACCTCTGCAAAGCAATTATGGGTGAGTTCTCCCACGCATTTGTACTATATTTCTGAGGGTAGAACAGATTTGGTGATCGTAAGCAACGTCTTCCAACATTTAACTGTAATTTACTCAATTTAGTCAATGAAACCAGATACCAGTTTCTGCAAAAAAAAATATGTAGCTAACAGTCCTTCTAGAGGAGAGTTTAGACATGCCATACTTCACAATATTATTGTCATACGAATTTTGATGATACAATCTGTTAAATCGTAAATTCAAATAATTCACGAATTCAATCTGGACTCTCTCAATTCTCTCAAAATATTTTACATATTGGGGATTCCAAATGAACTACGCATATTCAAGATGAGAGCGGACCAGAGAGTTGTAAAGTAGTATCAAACATTTATGAGATCAAAATTGCCTACTTACCCTCATTATGAAACCCAGATTACGCAGACCCTTCCTAACGATATGTTTAATGTGCAAATCAAAGGAGAGTATTTAATCTAAATATACCCCCAGATCCTTAATGTTTGAAACATTAGTCAAATTCTGATTTCCAATGCGATAATTGAAGTCCAATTCACCATGTGACCTAGAGAATGTTATTTTCATACATTTGTCTACGTTTAGCGAAAGGTAATTTGTTAATCTCGTGATATCATCCTGTAATTTTTTGACAGTCAGATAGGCTCGTAACTGGTCTATATATCTTGAGATCGTCGGCATATAGACTAAGCCTGGAAATTTCAAAGCGTGTGGTAATATCATCAATGAGGATCAGAAATAACAACGGGCCCAGGTGTGACCCCTGTGGAACACCCAAGTTCACATCAACAAACGACGATCTGGAAATTCCAACTTGGACACATTGCATACGATCAATTAGATATGATATTATTATGCGAGCAGATTACCGTGTACACCGATCCCGCCCAACTTCACTTTGAGTGTTTCATGATGAACTTTATCGAATGCTTTGGAGAAATCGGTGAACACTGCATCAATCTGTTCATGTCGATCCATGCTGTTGTAGACATCTTGAATGAAAGGGGCTAGATTGGTTACAGTATAGAGCGTCCGGAGAAGAAGCCGTGTTGTTGTTCGATGATCAGATGCTTTATATCGTAAAACAGAGCTTTATATCACAAAACTCCTTCGCCATTTTGGAGCCGCCATCTTAAATTCATAAATTTTGACAAAAAATTCACAATCTCCGGCCTTGAAAACCCCCATAGCAATTTTGAATCGAATCGTACCATAATCACAAAACTCGTCCGCCATATTGAAGCCGCCATTTTGTGTTTTCTAAAAAAAATTCATAATGCATTGTCACCGAAATTATGAACACCTGATGAACCGTAAAGAATGACAGAATGACATACGAACGAAGAAAGTTAAATAAAAGCTTGTGGAAATAACAATACGCTTTTCTCAATTTTTGCAAATTTTCTTCGACTGACACTATGTCACAAAATTATTACATTGCTTCGTGTATGTCTTCAATTGTTTTGGCAACAAATTCAAACAGCTCCTGATTTTCATTGCTTTTCATCATTTTATTCCAATCAACTGATCTATACCAGTCATAACTGGATAGAACAACAAAAACTTCAGCAACGTTATGCAAAAAGGTATATAAAAAAACCCGAAGACTGGGCCTTCAGCTATTTACTGGTCCACTTTTGTTTTTCTTTCAAGCAGAGGTTTACGCAATCATCCAATGTGATGTATATGAACTTAGCGAAATAACACTGGCGAATCGGGTGGCGATATATGCCATAATTTGCTGCTAATTAATCGTGGAAAAATTAAATGTACCGCTATTGTTATTTAACAAAAAATCGTTGTTGTTCAACAAACAACTTTTGAGAGATTCCGCGCGAAACAAATTATAAGAGCTGATAATTTGCGGCTAATTTGCCTCTAATTAGTGTTCTCGCTATTGTTGTTCAACGAAAAACTGTGTTTTCATTAAGTTCATATACAGAGATAGTTATAACAACTTTCAATCGAATTCACGAAAAACGGGAATTGTTAGCTGATAAGTCGCCAGTGATTTGCCGATGACAATTCAACTCATGTATAAAAACTCGCATATGCCACAGTGCAATTGTCAGTTTGGCAGCGGCAAAAGTTAGCTGCAACTTTTACAGCGACAAATGCACTAGTGGTTTTTTAACTTATTCATTTGTTTATCAATTATCGCGGTGTTGGTTGCCAAAATAAATAAAGTTTGCATTGATATGTTTCCGAATTTCTTATTCATTAAATTGTCCTGCCGAATTACACTCGATGTTTGTATTGATATCGGGTAAATTCGTGTTGTTCAATTTCTAAACTGTTCCCTTTAGCAATTTGACTCGAAAAACTGTCAATGTGTCGGGGTGTCGCGTTTTTAATAGTTGACAGTTTTTCTTGTCTAATTGCTAGGCAACAGTTTCTCATTAAACAACCCAAATTTACCCGATAAAATATAAACCTCTCGTGCAATTATAAGTGATAAAGAATGCAAGAACTTTCAGAATTTTTGTTTTTTTATATACCCGATAGTTCAAATTAAGTTGGCAAAAGAACTTTCGACAAAATTCACCGAAAACAAAAAAGAGCTCATAATCTACCGCTCATATGCCGCTTATTAGTTGTGGAAAAGTTTAATTCGTCGCTATTGTTGTTGAACAAAAAAACCCTTTTCATCACTAAGTTCATACAGAGATATCGACATAATTCACGGAAAACGAAAGAAGTAGGCCAATAATTTGGATCTAATTTGCTGTTAATGTATCATGCAAAAACTTTGAAAAAAAAATCTTTCAAATACCTGATGTTTTGCAAAGTTCACATGAAGTAAGCAGCACAACTTCTGATTAAATTCGCGAAAATCAGAAAAAAGGGTTCATAGTTTGCAGTAAATTTCGCAATAATGCACAATTTCATTTGGCTATGTCAATATTCAAATACGATTGTCTCAACAAGAAATGATATTGGAATAGTTCTGGGTAAAGAATGTTACATAGCTGTTTCTCTCGAAACCCTCTGTACCCGCCTTCGTACCTCCCTAGCATACAATGGGTTGATTCACACAAAATTTCTCGAAAATCTAGAAACATATCTAGTAATTACAATTCGTTACAAATTCTCTTTTATTTTTAAATTCTTTCCATAATAAAAAATGGCCATAGTTTGAAGCAGATGTTTCATTCTTAATCAATATTCGTTTTTGATTAAAAAATTAAACACGAAAATTGATCCACTGTACCGTACATTCTCCTATTAATCATTTCAGAAAATTTATAGAAATTAATAACACCAATTTTCAGGAATTATCACGATTTCTGTATATAGTCGATAATGTTACGTGTAATTGAATAATACTGTTATTGAAAAAAGAAAAGCGGAACATTGTCGTCATGGAAATATTAGTGTTTTTCTGTGATCTCTGAAAAAGTGCCAGAATTTTTCACTGTTTAGAGTGTAAAAAGTGACGGTTGTGACTTGTAGAAAAAGAAAATATTTTTTTCGCTTTTGCGAAGACGGAAGAAATTAGTATTGTGAAAAATATATGCTTTTTTTCACTCCTGAAAAATAATTGTTTTCCACACCCAAAAAAGTGGGAAAAAATGGCATTTTTTTGTGAATTATAAAAAAATTATCGTATGCAACCTGTTGAAAAAGCGCGATTTTGAATTCGTATGAAAGCTTGGAATAACTTACCCCACACTCATCCAAAATCTGTCGGTTTTGCAACTTGTAGTATAATATACTATGAATGGAAATGGTATAGTAGTTTGATATGAACAGTTTCAAAAATATAAATTATAAAGAAAAACATTTTTAAAGACAAGATTTTATACAAATGTTCTAAAAAGGAGAAAATTATTTCTTTCATTGTTTGATCTAGGTTATTCTGTGAGTAAGAGATTCAAAATATTTCCTCGCAAGATTACCTATTTGGCGGTAAGCTTTTGAATCTGTTACTCACATATCAAACAATGAAAGAAATTATTTTTCCGTTTTTAATGCATTTGTATAAAAGCTTGTCTTTAAAAATGTTTTTTTAACTTTTTAGTTTTGCTTTTATTAACTAATGAAAGCTTGTTTCAAAAAAAATTCGTTCATTTATTTTTTAGTATATATGATGTTAAATAACTAGTTTGGTAATTTCTATATAATTTATTTTTGAATTTTGACAAAAAAATCATAATCTCCGATTCCGAAAACCCCTAGATACCAATTTTGAATAGAATCTGACCATAATCATAAAAATTGTCCGCCATATTGGAGCCGCCATTTTGTTTTTTCCCTAACAAAAATTTCATAATGCATTGTCACCGGAATTATGTGCACCTGCCAAATTTTGAATCAATCGGACGATTATAAGTGGGTCAAATTTAACTTGCAAGATTTGATCACAGAAAGACACACAGACAGACAACGGGACAGGTGAAACTAAATAAAAGCTTTTAATTGTAATGAGTCCATGTTGAGTTAGCGAAACCATAACTGATTAAACTTGTTAACAAGGAGTAGAGTAAACCAATTTTTCATTGCTACTTAGATGTTGGTAAGTAGTGCACAAGTTTTCCAAAATTTCATTACGAAATGAAAAAACATGACGTTTTGGTAACTCCGCATAAAGTTAGCGGAGAAATTGCTCAAACATCAAACAAAATAGCTTCGAGTATGCCATTCCTCAGGCGCTATTAGTTTCGTCGATATCAATTTTGACGTTTATTCATACAATGACTTATCAAGAGAGAATACGTAGGAGACAGTCTGAAATAAATGGATTGAGCTTCCCAACAAAGTGAATACAAATCAGTATTTTTATTCTCTCTCAAGAATTACTCGCACCAGATTTGTATTCGAGTGGAGTAGACGAAACACAGTTTAACTACTAACTAATTAACGGCAAATTCGCGATAAATGATTGGCCTTTTGATTTCCGCGGATTCTTTCAGAATTTGTTTCGCTTAATTCATATGAACTTAGCAAAACATCGATTTTTTATTGAACAACAATAGCGAGAAATTTAATTTTTCCAGAACTAATTAGCGGCAAATCATGGTATATTTCGCCGTGTTGTTTCGCTAAGTTCATATACATTCCAATGGGCAGAAGAAAAGAAACAACAAGGGAGCCAAATAATGTCTGTAGATATAAAGAAGAACTGGCAACTCATTTGAGTTCCAGAGCTTCAAAGAATTGAAGGCAATGACATGCCGGACTTGCTAAAAGAATGTCAAAAATAATCCACAGTTACTAGCAAAACATACCAGGAAACAGAAACAAAATAAATTACAACAATAGACCACGTTCGAAAAAAATTACAGAACTGTGAAAAAATCATGATAGTAAAATATAATGGAAGAACACGAAGTTTCATAGGAGCCTGTACAGTCAGACTAGCAGGAGGGGGTATAGTTAAACCATTCACAATTGCAGAAGCATAAAAACAAATTTGGCAGTCTTGAGACGGTATCCTTTGAGCAGCATAGTTGAAATAATGAAAAATATGCGATAAGCGAGTAAGTATGTATTAATAGGCAATCGCATCATCATAATTTCATTTTCCCAGGGTCGAAAAGAAGCCATATTTTCCAACAAAACACAACAGCACTATAAAATATTTCAAAACCTATTTCGATCCCAGACCAGAGACGCTTCTAGCTTCTATTTATTCAGACCTCTTGAAACACATATATAACTCGTGATTTATTAGTTTTGACCTCTCAACGTATCGACACACCTACACGCAATATCATTGGCTTGCGGTTCGTCTTGATTGGCTCAGGCGAATCTGCTGTAGAACTAGACAGCTGTCACTCAAACCCACGTTGACTGTCGGCTCTTTTGATCTTCCGTTTGGCGACGGAGAATGTTTGCGACTAGTACACGTTATTTTTCGTTCCGTAAGCGAAGTGAGTTTTTGATTTGCTCCTTATAGAAACATCTTCTGCAATTGAAAATGGTTAAACATATAACAACTAGGCAGAATTTTGTAGACCATAATTAAATATAATGTACTGATGAAGTACTGAAAGACTGAATGAGGTACTGAAAACTACTGAAATGTCTAACATATCAGAAAACTTGTCTTACTCAATAAGACGATGATAGCAATCAGCACCTAACTTATTTCTTACTTTATAGTTTATTTTATTTATCCCTAGTTGGGTTAAACGTATTGGAGCTAGTCGGGTCACAGTTTTTTAACCTTTCTCTTTTATTTTAAACTTTTCCGTTTTAACCTTGGATGCGACAACAAAACAAAACGATATAATAGCGTGAATAGAAGATACTTAATAATTAAACAATCTAGACTAGGACATTCATGATAAAACAATTGTTCAGTATATACCGAATAGAATAAATGTACAATTCGAGAAGGATAATTTTTATTAATAATAAAATTAATGTCTATCTAAAAGAAACACGAAACAGGTGGGGTGGTGATTCGGTTCTTTTGACACGATTGATATTCAGAACTGCTGATAGATAACGTTAGTAATATTCATAAACGCTGAAATTTGGTATAAAATTATTTTATTGTCGCTTGGTTTATTTATTTTAATAACTAATCGATAGATACCGCATTCGTCAAAATCGGATGGGTAGTTTAGGCGCTACGGTGGAACACACTTAAATACAAACATACATACATAGACTGCTAAAAACATAACCCTTCCTTTTGGCTCTGCGTAGTCGGGTGAAAAAGATAAATTTCGAAGAATAATACCAATTTATTGGACATATTTGTGGGTTATGTAACAAAAACCTCGCAATTACATGAATGAGATAACAGAGATTGTCCATAATACATCAAATAAAATAAAAATATAAATAATAATAATCAACTAGATTGTGAATCAAAATGAGGATTGAAAAAAAATTATTTCTTCTTAATTTGTTTGCGACTGCCTTTGTAGAATTAAATGGGTGCTAACCTTGCAGATATATTGGTCCCTCAAAAATTAAAACTTTTTCTACAAATTTAGTATCTTGTTAAACTTAAGTCGGCTTTCTCTCAAGTATTGTTTCACGATTCGTCGATGATTTATTATACAAAAACAAATATCTAAATGCAAAATCCACATGAAAGGCTTCCTATTGAAATAATTGAAAAATCTAGATATTGATATTTTAAACTAACTTTGATCAATACCTATATGATTTCATGTTATTGGTATTCAATGTGTAATGAAAATAAATACAAACGGCACCAATTCAACTTACCTTCATCATTTGATTTAGTTGATCTTGACATTCTTCCGATTTTTCTCAAAACTAAACTAAACAATCGCGAAATAATACCAGATACCAGACACCTGACAATACTATTGTAATCGTTATATGGTTATGCAATGACAAACGCTTGTCCAGCTTTACTCCCAGGTATTTCACGGAGCTCTTCCCGTCAACCTGGTCATTCTTTACCCTTAACTTATCGAGGATCTTCACGTTGGTTCGTTTCCTCGAGAAGTTGATAACCTCTGCCTTTGAAGGATTTATCTTCATCTTTTTTTTTTATTTCAACCAAAATGACCCCGCATCAACTGCTGAGAGTTATTAGCAGGGGAAAACAAACACAAGTTGATTAGAAATCAGATTTTACAATATATATTAATGTCTTTTAGGAACTTCAGCACTTTCTGTAGATCGTTGTTGAGGATATATTTGATGTTGACTCCTAGGTTGTTTGAACTTCTTTCTTCGTTGTATAATGGGCATTCTACCAAGATTTGTTTAACTGTGATTTGTGTGGCACAGTTGTGACAAATGGGGCATGGATCTTTATTCATTATATGTTGGTGAGTTAGGAGCGTATGTCCTAACCGGAGACGGTTAATAACGACTTGGTCTCTCCTTCTCGTGGGTAATGATAACTTTTTGTTGACTATTTCATTGATTTCTCGGAGTTTGGATGTTGCATGAGTCCAAGTGTATTGCCAGATGCTGAGTATAAAGTTTCGGATCGAGTGTTTGTGATCCGAGGACAGGAGCTCATTTTTAAGAATTGTATTCTCTTCAGATGCTCTTTTATAGGCTAGGGCATCAGCTTCTTCGTTACCCTTAATCCCTACGTGAGAGGGTACCCATAGAAATGAGATATTTTTTGCTTCGATTTGTAGTTGGTAAAGTTCTTCTTTGATTGATATGAGATTTGGATGATGCGGACATTTTGAAGAATTGTATTCTCTTCAGATGCTCTTTTATAGGCTAGGGCATCAGCTTCTTCGTTACCCTTAATCCCTACGTGAGAGGGTACCCATAGAAATGAGATATTTTTTGCTTCGATTTGTAGTTGGTAAAGTTCTTCTTTGATTGATATGAGATTTGGATGATACGGATATAAGGAAGTTCAGTCCTTGAATTGCACTCAGAGAGTCTGTAATGATAATAAAGTTTTTTCTGGGGTCTTCTCTACACATTCTGAGTGATGCCATTATGGCTGTCGTTTCACCTGTAAAGATGCTGCATTTTTGAGGTAGGCGTATGGAGAATTTACTGTCGCCGCATATGTAAGCTGCTGCATGTCCTTGTGTGGTCTTGGATGCGTCAGTGAATATTTGATGGAAATTAGGGTATTTGGAGGAGGATTCTTGGAAAGCACATTTTATGATGTAAGGGTTTGTGGAGTTTTTGTGGAAGATGGTGAGGGATATATCGATTTTAGGTAGGATGATTTTCCAAGGTTATTTTTTCTACTGGGAGTTGAGTATTTGAATTGTTCGACATCATAACCACTACGCTTTATTCTTTCCCGGAAAGGGATACGTTTTATCGGCTTATTATCGTAGACATCCTGACGAACTGCACTCGATTTGAATATGGTCGAAAAAATGAAATGACTTTCGTTTGAAGAGATTCTGGCTGCATAATGTAGGGGTAGCATTTGACGACGTAGTTGTAGTGGAGGTTCATTAGCAGCTACCTGGAGGCTAGTTATAGGAGTGGTTCGGAAGGCACCGAGGGCTAGTCTTAGGGCTGAGTTTTGGATGGGGTCGAGTTTTCTCAATAAGGTTCTATTTGCAGTGTCATAACAGATTGAGCCGTAATCCAGTTTACTTCCAATTAGGGACCTATAGAGATTGAGAATAATCGATGTATCGGCGCCCCATCTAATGTTAGATAATATTTTCAGGATGTTTTCATTCTTTGTTGACAGGATCGTTGTAAATTTTCAATGTGAGACTTCCATTTCAGTGCATAGTCAATGGTCAGACCGAGGAAATTGATTTTTTCGACTTTTTTCAAAGGGGAACCGTGTAGCGTTAGGTTGATATTGCTTGCATTATTCCTCTTGCTGAAAACCATAAATCGAGATTTTTCGTTGGAGAGGAGGAATCCTGTTTTCAGTGACCAGTTTTCTATTTCGTAGATGAAGTTCTGTAGTAATTGAGTGGCTGAGGAGACATACTTGCTTTTTGTGAATATGACTAGATCGTCGGCATATAAGTTGGCTTTTACGGGAGACCTCAGCTTGCTGAGTATACTGTTTATGGCTATTAGAAATAGGTCCTTGGGGGATCTTCATCTTTTGTTATTCTCTATATAGGGTATATCCAACCGATCCAGATGAATCTGGAGCTGTTTCGCAGCCACTCCACTCGCAAACGAATGGGCGTATATGGCGGTGTCATCCGCATACACGGCGGCATTCGTGCGAGCAAAGGTCGGGAAGTCGTCGTCCAGATAAAAAAACGTGTTGAAACAAAAAGGACACAACAATGAATCGTATCGCTCTTTCTTTTTGGGATAATTAAAGTTGCAAAAAACATAATTTTCAGTGTTCGTGCCACTCGCCTACTGATCCGGACTCAGTTCTACCGTTGGTAACACTGCAAGATGCCGGACTTTCATAAAGTGTAATAACTAAGTTGGCGAACTGTGCTCTCGGGTCCATACTGCACGGAAAATGTGTTATTAGATGATGTGCTTCTCCTTGGAAAATTGTTTATTGGATTCGCCGGGATACTTTTTCATGGAGGGTTAGAAGGGAAAAGAAGACATTTCTAGTAATAACGTTTGAACGGGATTGCGCAACATGCCGGAAGTTTCCGGAAGAAATCCATTTGTTTGTGAGTCCATTATTTCCACTATATTACAGAAATGAAGTGATGTGAAAAGTATATGGGTTATACAAATTCCAACGAATGAGGGCTCATTTCGAGTCAGTTGTTGAGTACAACGAAAATATAATTAACATGGCAATGCAGTATGAAAGCACATATAGGTACCTACAGAATGCAAGCTGAAAACAAATCAATCTGTAGAGTTTACCCGAGTAAAAAACTGAATGTATGCGTAAAAAATGGAACGGCTATAACCAGCCGACATTTCAAAAACTAAAAAGCAGCATGATCTTTCTTTCATTCCAGCAGTGACCTTAATTCAAAATTAAATTTTCAGATAGATATCATAGAAGTATTACCTATTGTGGACGTCTCGACTTGACCAATTCGAAATAAGTTCAGTGGGAATATATTCGCCGATCTAGGTCCTCAAAGTCCAAACTACTATACTTATTGAAGTTTTTTGGAGCTGTGTGCACGTAATGAAATAGTAGGTTTGAAAGAAATTTGTATTTCGTGCAAAATTATTTTTATTTTCAAAATTGTAGCAGAGCGCTTTCGACTATATAATAGTCATCATCAGTGCGTACCTGCAAGTGAGTAATACCTCATGAAATCGTGTATAAAATATTTTGACATTTTGAAAGATGAAAATTTTAGGTTACTTACTCGTCAGGTTTACAAAAAGTCCATCAAAACAGTTTCCAGTTTGTATAAAATAGGTAAAAACCTAAGGTACATATAATATGTTAAAACATTTCTTAAAAAACACTCAAGTGTTATAAATTGATGTAATTCATTATTTTAAAATTGAATTCCACATGGTTTCATGGAGGTCAATGTTGAAGTGAAGAAGGAAACGAATGTTGTCGTTGACAATGACAAGAGTGACATATGACATTGAACCTTAGAAACCTATTATACAGAAGGTGGTAAACGTAGATGGCGTTCTATTCCATTTTGGAGTGAAGAAGAGTGACTCTAGAGTGAAAAAGTGTTCTCAGAGTGGAAGTTGGCTAGGAACAAATGCTTAAGTATTTCTGAAGTGAACCATCATCGAGAAATAAGAGATTGATGAAATGATATTGAAATTCTTTTATTTATTTATTGCAGACGTCTGTGAAGTGGGATAAAAGATCTGTTTAAATTGACTTGTGAATTCAGACAAAGATCATTGTTTTTCAATTCTTTGTTAATGTAAAGGTCTTCCATGAAATATAACTTAGTGTTGTTCTTTTGTCTGATTTCATGTAGAATTCTTGAATTTCTATTCGGGCTAAAATTGTGTTTATTGACTCTAAGATGATGGCTAAAGGCTGATTTTTTATTTTCATTAAGGTGTTCGGATATTCGAACTTCCAAAGGTCTACAGGTCCTACCGATGTATGTCGCTGTACAATCTTCACAATTTAGTTTGTGAATACCACTTTTAGAAAGTTTATCAATTTTGTCTTCAAGGTTGACAAGATGTCTATTTAAGTTGTTCGTTGTTTTGAATGCCACTTTGACATTTTCCTTACAATTTTTGGTTATGCAACCTGCAATTTTATTTGAAATGTGATCATTTACGAAAGGAAGTGAAATAAATTTTGTATGTTCAGTTTTTGAAAATGCTAAATTTAATTCTTTTTTGTTTTTAATTTTCTGAATAAGAGAATCAATCAAATTAGGGTTGTAGACTTTTAAAACACACCTCTCTCCACAGTCAACTACCGAGCAGAGATGAACACTTTGAAACAAATAGCTTCCAATAACTACTACAACCCTTCTCCTAGAGGGCGCTTTATTTCTGAGATACAGGATGATGAAATTTAACAAAAAAATCAGTTCTTCCCCAATATCTCTGAAGCCGCTTTGTCTTTTTTTTCAATTTTGGTACTTGCAAAGTAGGCATGAAAATACATTTTTTCCATGATAAAGGATTTCTTAATTTTCATCAGTGGCGTCCCTGTTAACATACCCTGCCATGTTTTTGATCAAAATAATGATACGCCACTGTCTTTCTTCCAAATAAATATCATTTTTGTAATTGTCCTCTATCTTCTCATGAAATGGTCTGTTGCTTTTTTTTCATCCGGAGAACACTTTTTGAGTTAGAAAATAAAATGCATTAATTTGCTTATCCCTATGCGAAATTAGCTTTTGAAGAGTAGTAGGATTATATTGTGGGCTAGAAACATCTTGTATGCTAAGAACACATTTCGTTGTTTTCAACATAAACAATTTTGAGACTTCTTTAGCTAGATACGTAATATTATTTACGTTATAAAAACTTGTTTACTAAAAAAAACATGGTAAATTTTACAAATACCGAATTAGCAGACATGTATTGTATGTATTGTATGGGCTTGCTGACGGAAACGCATATGAAGCCAGGCGACTGTATCAAGAGCGCTTCCCGAATAAAATGGTTCCTGAATCTCGAACGATTTCAAGCACCCACAGAAGGTTATGTGAAACAGGAAGTTTAGACCAAATCATCACTTGAAAGGAGCACATCGGACTGCAAGAACTCCAGCAATTGAGGTAGCTGTTTTGAATTCAATTGACGAAAATCCTGAAATAAGTACGAGGCGAGTTGCCAATAATTCGAATAGAGCCAATATTCTAGTATGGAGGATTCTTCATGATTATTTATTATATCTCTATCACATTCAACATGTTCAGGCCCTACTTCCTCGAGACTTTCCATTACGAGTGAATTTCTGCCAATGGTTTCTCTAAAAAGTTACCGAAAATCCTTCATTTGACAGGGAAATTTTATTCACGGACGAAGCTAGTTTCACTAAAAACAGGATCAAAAATGTTCATAATCATTTTTGGACCGAGGAAAATCCTCATGCAATCGTGGAATCTCATCACCAGGAGCAGTTCTCATCAAATGTCTGGGCTGGAATTATTGGAGATTACCTAATTGGACCTTTTTCACCACGCAGATCAAATGGACATAATTATTGCCGATTTCTTGAAGATAATTTGCCAATTCTGTTGGAAGATGTTCCTATTTTAATGCGAAATCGCATGTGGTTTATGCACGATGGTGCATCTGCTCATTTTAGTGCTCTGGCACGCGAATATTTAAAGCAAAACTTTTATAATCGCTGGATAGGTCGTGGGGGAACAGAGTCATGGCCAGCTAGATCTCCAGGCTTAAACAGTCGTGATTATTTTCTTTGGGGTCATCTTAAGACTTTGATTTACAGTCAACCAATTCTAACAGAGGTAGAATTGCGAAAACGCGTAATAGCTTCCTGTGAAGCAATAAGGAATACTCCAGAAATTTTCCAAAGAGTACGCGAGTCAATGACAAGGAGGGCTGAAGCGTGCATACTTGCAGGAGGCGGACATTTTGAACAGTTAATTTGATTTTAGTATTTTTTGTTCATAATAGTTTTGTTCTTAAAATAAAAAAAATTATTTTTATACGTATTCATTACAAAAACTAAATAATAGTTACCATAAAATTATAAAAATATTACCTAGATCCTTTGGTTACCACAATTGTGAAATTAGGACTAAGAGAAAAAATCGAATAGGGACAAGCAAATGAATTTATTTTATTTTCTAAATCGAAAACCGTCCGCCGGACGAAAATAAGGCAGGAGACCATTTCTATGAGAAGATAGAGGCCAATTACAAAAATAATATTCATTTGGAAAAAAGACAGTGGCGTATCATAATTTTGATCAAAAATATGACAGGGCATGTTAACAGGGACGCCACTGATGAAAATTAAGAAATCCTTTATTATGGAAAATGTATTTTTATGCGTACTTTGCATGTATCAAAATTGAAAAAAAAGCCAAAGCGGTTTCAGAGATATTTTTTTGTTAAATTTCAACATCCTGTATCTATGTTCATATGAATTATTTTTTTTTAATCATTCAAGGATTATCGCCCTTTCGAATCAGCATTCAATTATGAAACACCCTGTATAGCAGGGTCATCAGACCCATGATAGCATACGGTTCGGTGACTCACGGTTACGCCGATGACCTGGTCGTCACTATTAGGGGCAAAGATGACGGGATAATATCCAATCGCATGCAGACAGCCCTAAATATAATCAGAAGCTGGTGCGCAAAGAAGAGACTAACTGTAAATCCTAGCAAAACAGTGCTGGTTCGTTCCACAAATGGCGTAAGTATGAACTGGAAGCCTCAACCCTGAATGGAACTCAGCAATTTTTTTCCAATGAAGTCAAATTCCTGGGCGTCATAGTCGACCAGAGACTAACATGGAACAGTCACATTAACAATATTGTTTCCAAGATTACAGCGACAAACTGGACGTGCCGCGGAGTTTTTGGGGTTTGAAGCCAAAAATGATATACTGGTTATATCAAACGATTATCAAACCCATGGTCACCTATGCCTCATTAGTATTTGATTGAAATACGGTGGATTTTTATCGAGTAGAAACGACAATGTAAATCTCAAGTGCATGGGCACATCTGAAAATAATTCACGTGAAGTGGATAAACTGGATAAACAACTCAACGTCCAAGTATAGAGAGAAAGAGATATTTCCTGTAGGCCGCTCCAGTGAGATAATCTCGGTTCGACCATCCTCAGACAGTCGATGCTCTTGATCCGACAACAAGTATGGTGTTGCAGGACCGGTGTGTTGATTCATAACACCCTGTATATGGCCGGGCTAAACAATATACCACCAAATTCCATCAAATAGTTGAATGCACAAAACGATATGTGTTGTGTGAAAAAACAGGAGGTATTTGTGCTCTATTTTTTTGTAGTGTTCCAATGAGGGTGACATCTTTTTCAAGAAGACTTCGTCCTAGAAGAACAGAAGTATACCAAAATCCAAAAATCCAAAAATATATATTACTATCACAGTTTCTGATACATTAAAAACTTAGCTACTATGTACAATTCATAAAATTAAATCATCAATCTCTTCCTGGATCCTTTTCCCGGATAGGAGGGTGGGAGAGGGGAAGGGATTTGAGCTCTTAGTTAGGGGAGATGTTGACTGTTCTCTTGCCTTCCCTAGGGGGCGAAGAGACAGCCCCTGCTGTTGTTGGCAGGTGAGCTATTCTTGAGAACATACTAGTTCGTTTCTTTTTGGCTATTCGTCGTTGTACGCGCCTCCTGCTTGAAGCTTATGCGCCTTTTTCTATTTTACTTAGTCCGATATTTCTTTAGTAGTTGGTTATATGGTCTGACAGTTTTTCAACTTTGGCCAGCCCGCGCAGGTCGTCCAACCGGGTGTACCTACTACTATTTGTAGCTATACGAAGTGCTTTATTCTGCAGTCTCTCAAGTCTCAATATTTGAGTTTTTGACAGACTGCAGAATATTGGAATGGCGTATATCATCGCCGGTCTGATTATTTGTTTATAGATTCGTGTCTTATTATCTAGCGATAGTCTGGAATTGCTTGCAATGAGGGGGTAGGTTCGCTTAATTGCGGCTCCCCCCCCTCTGCAATTTCAGCACTATATGTTTGTGCAGATTCATACGCGTGTCCAATTGCACTCCCAGGTATCTCACTGAGGGCTTCTCAATCACTCTGTTGTTTTCAATCCTCAAATTTCCCAAGGATCTTCACGTTGGTTCGCTTCCTTGTGAAATTAATGACCTCCGTCCGTCCTATTAGGATTCAACTTGATCTTGTTCTTCCCCATGTACGGTATAACCAACCGATCCAGATGAATATGGAGCTGCCTGGCAGCCACTTCGCTATGAAACGAGTGGGCATAGATCGCGGTGTCATCCGCGAACATAGCCGTGCTCGTTTGAGCGAAGGTCGGAAAGTCATGAGTATAACCAGTTATCAGTGGTTAACTTTCGGCCTGTATTATGTATTGGTTGCGAGATTTCCATAAAGTGCACCATATCCTTTGCAACTCTGTTGCCTTCCTTACCGGCATATACTCTTCCTCCCGAGCAATATAAGGTACGAGTTGAAAAGGGAAACATTCTCAATTGGATATTGATAAAAATATTTTTCTGTGAATTGAAAAATCCACGATAAAAATTAAGTTTTTTTTTGTGAATGTCTAACAGAAAACAACTACTTTCCCGGCTGAAGCCACGCTGGACATTGGACTACATCTGATATATATATATATATATATATATTCTGAAAAACCCCTAACTCAAAAGAAAAAATATAAAATTGAAAATTTGCATTTTCATTCAGATAGTTATTTGATTTTCTATTCCAGTCTCAATTAAAAACTCATAAAGATGAATGAGGCAGAGAAGAATGTTTTCCAAAAGAGAGTACTCACCAGAAATCATTCGTAACATTGACGCAAGAGAGACATCGCATTCACCAGGTCTTCAATTCATTTTTGTCGACGAAAATCTATTTCACGCTTCCACGATCATCAGGAAGACCGGAAGAAATGGAAAACACATTTTCAAGAAGCAATCTCACTTTGCAAAGAAGGAAAAAGTTAGAATCATTTCGTTTCGAGAGACACTTTGAAATTAGTGTTTTCTGACATTAAAACCTGTCATGGGGTATGATAGATTGATTTGTCGAAAATATGAACAGGATGTTCATAAAATCAGATGTGGAATCATCTGCGACTGAAAGATAAACTTTAGCCAGGGAAGTAGTTGTCTTCTGCATTTTGGTTGGTATGGATAAAATTCCATTATTCTCGATAACATCAGCCATTTTGTGTGGTACAGGCCACTTCCTATGTCCTCCTCGTTGCTCCTTTAAACACAACATGTCGAAATTCACATACATTCGCGATATTTTTCGACACTTTCATAAATTCAAAAACTGTGAACAACTGTTTTCGAGAACATGTGCCATTTTTGAAAAACCATAGAACGAAAAACAACCGACAGTTTCAAATCAATGATATGTCCATTATTATGCAATGTTCATATAGATGAATTTTGGTAAAATCGACAATTTTCACGGGTTTCGCATCCTTTTTCAAAATGCCTGGCACCGAAGATTTTTTGGTTCTGGAGACCATGGTCGGTGAAGTTAAACCTATTTTTCCATAGACAGCATAATTTTGGTTTATCCTGTATGTTCCCCTGTTATGAAACACGTTCGTTTATGATATTTGGAGGCCTTGTGACAACAGGTTCTCTTTATTCAATTCATATTTTCTAGAATTTGATGTAGTAGGAAGATCTGTGCTGAATGAATGAGACTAATATGATCATAAGAACAGTCGAAACATTCATCAATGAATTATAAAATTTGCCTTCTCGAGGGACCATGTGATATTTTTTTTGAATTTGAACTTCAATAAGAAAAATACTTTCTCATTTATTTCATCATTTATTAGTGAGCTGGAAAAATATCCGGAAATAATTGAAGCATTTGTGATTAAGTATTTTTTTTGCAATCGTTAATATGAAATACCTTTTTTTATGGAATGCAATTAGACCAACTCTACAATGGTATCATAAAATAAATCATGTTTTTCGACGTTTGTAGCTGCGTGTTTCGTTGAAATACATAAGGTCCACGGTAATCTACACCACTAATTGTGTTGCAACCGTTTGGTTATCTGATCAACCATAAATTCCAATGAAAAACAATGATGTTGCTTTTCCATGTCGGTAGACGCTAATACGCTTTTCGAATCCAGCAATAATCCTTCCATCATTCAAGAGTAGGCGCAACATTGTAAATGCTTCGGAAGTGAACTATTTTTACTTTTCAGAACAAAAATATATTTTACTTGAAATTTAAACTCAAACATATAAAAAATGTATTTATTTAATATGATTTCCAAAAACTGCTTCCAACATCCTGATCGGTTTTTGTGCCATCGGTGTATATTTTGATGCTATTCGGGTTAGTGCTGTTGATATTGTTCTGGAATCATTCAATTAATTTTTTCTAAAACTTGAGCATTCAATGTGGGAGTTTGGTTAAATTAATTTCCAACGAGGAACCTCAGATGTGCCAACGCTGTATAGTTCGTCTATGTTATAGTTCATCTTTTCGATGACACCCCTGATGGTCTTGTTATTGTTGGGCGTCCTTTATACATGTTGTTCCGTTAACCCCACTGAAAAAAATCATAGGGTGGAGAGGTTGTGCTCGAGCTCCTATGCCGTGGTTAATTAGCAATCGCTCACTTCTGTACTTCTGTGGTGGAATCCCGGTAATGCAATAAGCCACATTGTCCGGAATGCTCATGTTGACAGTCTCAATGCAGTTCGTTGAATAAAATACAGGGATTTCAAATGAGAGTTTCGAGCCGAAGAATAAGCAATACATCCGTAATCCAACTTAGGTAATATTGAAGTTGAATACATTATCAAGAGTAATGCTCGATCGTGCTTTGAGGATGTTCAATATCTTCTTAAGCCGGAGCGAGACTTGACGAGCTCGGCTTGGGGATTGTCGAGTTTCGCGTCGTGAGAACGGTCGACTCGCGTAAGATCGAGACTTATCAAGCGGAAGCTCGACGCGGCTCGACCGTTCCCATGAAATGTCGGTAAATTGCGAGACATCAAAGGCGCGAGGCTCGACCAGCTGGCTCGTGCTGTATGGCTTATTGAGCGATCACACGGCGCGAGGGTGTCTTTTCACAGTGTCGGCCACGGCAGAACATAGTTGAGTGTTGCTTTTATGATTGTGAATTAACATGGAATTGAATTCAGAAGCTATTATTATATGAGAAAGGAAAAATATGTATATAAAAATACGCTGCTGCACATGCTATCCTCTCATCAGCGCTATCTATAGCTACTGCACAGGACAATGATTTTCTTCCTAGGCTCGTGTACCAACTTCTAGCCACTGATACACGCCGTGAGACCGATAATCCTTGAGATTGCACGAACCACACACCTGTGCCCCGAGCACAATCCTCCAAGCCAAGCTCGTTAAGTCTCGCGCCGTGAGATGCAGGCTTTATACTTCAAAGTAACGTTCTCGATAAGATCCTTCCAATATCGTTTTTGTCAAAGGTGATTCCTAGATATTTGAACGTATCGACAACTTCAATTGTTTTGTTGTATATTGTGATATTTGCTTCATTATGTGGGGTTCTGGGGCGGCATAAATTGATAGATTTTGTTTTTGTTGTCGTTAATTTGAAGCCAAGACGGTCAAGTTGGATAGAAATATTGTTATCACTACTCCAAACAGCAGGTGAGGTTAGCAGGACAGTGGTTCCCAAAATTCGGTTGAATTTAACGAAAATTAATTAAAATTTCTTCAGGAAAAGTGCAACAAGTTAGTTTACACCCTGTATATATCATATTGATACATTCTAGTAGACATGAGATGCAAGTATCTAAACGAAAAACATTTTTTTTTCAAGAAATGAATTCTGCAAAAAATGTTGATATGAGTTATTATCAAATTTGAATACAATCTAATTTCAATCTAACGTAAAATAGGCCGTATGTTGAGGCATCCAGTAAAGACTAAATATAAAAATTTGCACACTCATCCGGTGACCGAAAATTACTCAAATTTGCATAAAACGTTAATTAGCAATATCTCCTTGGACAAAATTGCGAACATTTCGAAAATTGCAGGTATATTCCTTAACTTGTTTTCTACATCCCTTGTAAAATTTGCACATGCAATTTTCAACCGGAAATACGAATAATCCTTGATAATGTTATAATTAGCGCTAATTCTGGTTACAAAATTGAAAACATTGTGCAAATTTGTGGTAAAATCATGGTTCCCTCACCCCTAAAATGCTTTGAATTTGCAAACTTGTCATGTGTACGGAACATCCAAAAATCATGGAAAACGTTAAGAACAGCCTCAGGGGCAAAGTTTTAGGGGTCTCGAAATTGCAAACAATGTTTTCGTGATTGGCAAACTTTGTTGGCATAATTTTAAGTCGCCAATTTAGTTTGCACCTTTTTCAGTATCCCGGAAAATTATTGTTAGAAGCAATTTTCGGAAATGCCACAAAATTCCAAACGTTGTGCATTTTTGTCTTAGAGTTCTGCTATGGCAAACAAGTCCACGTATAAATTTGCAACCCTATAAAATGTCGGAAAAGCCGGGCAATAGAATATTATCAATTGAGTCGATTTTCGCGGATGACACAAAATTCCAAACTTTGTGCAATTTTTTCTCAAAGTTCTGGAATGGCAAACAAGTCTACCTATAAATTTGCAATTCTATAAACCGCCATGAAAGCAGTGCAATGGAATATTGTCAATTGAGTCGATTTTCGCGAGCGACACAAAATTCCAAACTTTGTGCATTTTTTTCTCAAAGTTCTGGAGAGGCAAACAAGTTGACGTATGAATTTGCAAACCCAGGAAACGTCGGGAAAGCAGGGAAATGGAATATTATCAATTAAGGCGAGTTATACGTAGACTTGTTTGCCATAGCAGAACTTTGAGAAAAAAAATGCGCAAAGCTTGTAATTATGTGGCATTTGCGAAAATTGCTTTTAACAATAATGTTCATTTCCACCATCTTCCGGGATATTGAAAAAGGTGCAAACTCAATTGGCGACTTTAAATTATGTCAACAAAGTTTGCAAATCACGAAAACATTGTTTGCAATTTCGTGACCCCTAAAACTTTGCCCCTGAGACTGGTTTTAGCTTTATCCATGATTTTTGGATATTCCGTACACATGACAAGTTTGCAAATTCAAAGCATTTTAGGGGTGACGGAACCATGATTTTACCACAAATTTGCACAATGTTTGCAATGTTGTTACCAGAATTAGCGCTAATTACAATATAATCAAGGATTATCCGAATTTCCGGTTGAAAATTGCGTGTGCAAATTTAACAAGGCATGTAGAAAAAAAGTTAGGGAATACACTTGCATGTTTGCAATTTCGACCAAGGAGATATTGCTAATGACCGTTTCATGCGAATTTGAGTAATCTCCGGTCACCAGATGAGTGTGCAAATTTTTATATTTAGTCTTTACTGGATGCCTCAACATACGGCAGTGCTAAAGAAATCTTTGTAATTATTGTGAATGACGGTCTATTTTGACTGGCCTAAAAGGAGACACTCTTACAAACAGTTTTGCCGGGCACTCGCCCAGTTTTATTTACTCCATAATCAATTGCAGCGAAGCATTATAAACCCACCCCACATTACATTTTCCCCAGTATAGTCAATGATAAACAATGATCATGGCTCATTTTTAATAATTTTCGATTCGTTTTTATTTAAATAATTGACACCAACATTATTGAAATGGACGTTTGCAGTGCATGAAACATGTTTTAGAAGCATGGAATTAATTCACTAGTTTGTGAAATACAAATATATATTCACGTGAGGAGAGAGTGAGCAGTTATTGAGCTTGGGAGAAAAAAGTTAAAGCCCTACAGCATCTTATACAGTATTTTCGATATGAATTCGTTAAAAAGTAACTCAGTGGGAAAAACTCTCGGACCCGTCAAATTTTATTTTCAGTTGCTTTTTTTTTAATTGTGATTTATGCAAGAGGAATGACGTTATCGATAGATTTTGTAATGGCAACCCTTTTTTATATAACGGAATGTGGAAGAGCACATTTTTTGAGTCACGACACAATCATAATTACGTTATCGTGAGTGTAGGTTAAATAATAAGTAATTGTAATTAATTATAAAAAATCAACTGGATTAAATGTTCGAATCGTGCACTGTTAGAAGGTAAGCGACTGATAATGGTTTTTTTTGCTGTCAGATTAGAACTTGAAACACTTTTTTTTGTTTTTTGAATTATTCATTAAAATAATATATTTCTTACGTTTCGTTGGCATCGTGGAATTAATCGAACGAATTGTTATTCTTTGCATGCTTGAATTAGGATTACAGAATGGGCGCCCATAGAGAAGTAGTTGAGTTCAATGCGACTCGTCCTGATCGGCAACCCATTATCCAAAGCACAGTAATAGTTCGGGAGCACGTGACATCGAAAGGAGCGTCATCGCAGATTCGTAACATTCTAGTGAAAATTGACTGTAGAAAACCATAGGAACCAAATGAGCCCAGTATGACGAGGTTTATTTGCCGAAAATATTTTCAATTAAATCAATTATCATTAAAAACAATAAATGTATTTTAATTCAACCCCCACTCTGCCGAAAATTTCTGTCATACCTATTTGAAGGAAGTGACAGGTAACAAAGTTTTGCGGCTATAGCGCTATTGTATACTTTTTTCTGTGCCTTTTCGGAATAACCTAGTGTGACGGTACAAAAATTGCCAGAAATACCTGTCATACCGGTTGTATCGACTTGACTGCCTGAGTAGATACAAAAAAAATAACACCTCAATGATCTTCATATCAATAATTTCAAATTATTTAAAAAATATAATAACTCTTTCCAATCATTCCAAAATTATTATGTATATTATAAAAATAAAATTTAAGAAAAAAAATGTTATTAAATCAAAAGGGAAATAGTCTCAATTGAATATTGAATAGAATTATTTTCGTGAATAGTAGTTGTTTACAATATTCAAAGGAAATGTTTTCCCTTTCCAAAAACCAATGCTTTTGCTACCAAAAGGGGTAGCCAAGGTTATATAATTTATAATTGTTCATTTTTTGAGAAATAACATTCATTAATAATCGTCGAAGTTTATATAACGTCCATCTATCGTCTTCCGATTCTTCACTTTTGTCTTCATTTCTTCATATATAAATAACCGTACATTTTCTTCGAAAACTTTAAAATAAAAGGTAAGAGCGTAAATTGACTCGACATACAATATCAAATCATTTCAAATGATGTACGTTTATATGAAAATTAATTAAAATTTCTCAAGATTTTATTTTGGCTTTTTAACCACTGTAATTCGTCCTTCAAGAGAGTGTAACAAGTTGGTTTACACCCTGTATATATCATATGAATACATTCTAGTAGACATAAGAAACGAAAAAGTATTACACGTTTTTTTTTCAAGAAATGGATTATGCAAAAAAAATTGATATGGGTTATTATCAAATTTGAATACGATCCAATTTCAATCTAACGTAAGAAGGAGACACTCTTACAAACACTTTTCCCGGGCACACGCCCAGTTTTATTTACTCCATAATCAATTGCAGCGAAGCATTATAAACCCACCCACATTACATTTTCCCCAGTATAGTCAATGATAAACAATGATCATGGATCATTTTTATTAATTTTCGATTCGTTTTTATTTAAATAATTGAAACCAACATTATTGAAATGGACGTTTGCAGTGCATAAAACATATTTTAGAAGCTTGGAAAGAAAATGGTTTGTATATTAATTAACTAGTTTGTGAAATAAAAATCGATATTCACGTGAAAGAGTGAGCAGTTATTCAGCTGGGGCGAAAAAAGTTAAAGCCCTCCAGCATCTTATACAGTATTTTCGATAAGTATTTAATGAATTCGTTAGAAAGTAACTTGTGGGAAAAACTCTCGGACCCGTCAAATTTTATTTTTAGTTGCTTTTTTTTTAATCGTGATTTGTGTAAGAGCAATGACGTTATCGATAGTATTGGCAACCCTTTTTTATATAACGGAATGTGGAAGACATTTTTTGAGTCACGACACTAACATTATAACGTTATCGTGAGTGAAGGTTAAATAAAAAAGTAATGGCAATTATTAATTAAATGTTCGAATCGTGCACTGTTAGCTGCCTTAGCGACTGATAATGTTTTTTTTTTGCTGTCGGATTAGAACTTGAAACATATTTTTTTGTTTTTGGAATTATTCGTTGAAATAATTTATTTCTAATGTTTCGTTGAATGAATCGAACGAGAAAGAATTGTTATTATTTGTATGCTTGACTTAGGATACAGTATGGGCGCCCATAGAGAAGTAGTTTTCAATGCGACTCGTCCTGATCGGCAACCTATTATCCAAAGCACAGTAATAGTTCGGGAGCACGTGTCATCGAAAGAACCGTCATCGCAAATTCGTAAAATTCTAGTCAAAATTGACCGTAGAAAACCATAGGAATCAAATGAGCCCAGTATGACAAGGTTTCTTTGTCGGAAATATTTTCAATTAAATTAATTATCATTGAAAAACAATAAATTTATTTTAATTCAAACCCCTACTCTGCCGAAAATGTTTGTCATACCTATATGAAGGAAGTGACAGGTAACAAAGTTTTGCCGCTATAACGTTATTGGGTACTTTTTTCTGTGCCTTTTCTGAATATCCTGGTATAACGGTACAAAAATTGCCAGAAATACCTGTCATACCGGTTGTATCGACTGGATTGCCTGAGTAGATACAAAAATAAATAACACCTCAGTGATCTTCTTATCAATAATTTCAAATTATTTGAAAAATATAATAACTCTTCCCAATCATTCCAAAATTATCATATAAATTATAACAATGAAATTTAAGGAAAAAAATTAACTAAATCAAAAGGGAAACATTCTCAATCGAATATTGAATAGGATGATTTTCGTGAATAGTAGTTGTTTACAATATTCAATAGAGAATGTTTCCCTTTTCAAAAACCAATGATCTTGCTACCAAAAGGGGTAGCCAAGGTTATAATTCATAATTGTTCATTTTTGGAGAAATAACATTTATTAATAATTGTCGAAGTTTATATAGCGTCTTCCAATTCTTCACTTTTGTCTTCATTATATATATATATATACATGTACATTTTTTTCGAAAACTTTAAAATAAACGTTGAGAGCGTAAATTGACACGACATACCGTATCAAATCAATTCAAATGATGTACGTATATATGAAAATTATGGAAATGTCATCTTCGGATCTTTTTTAACGTACATGAATGAAATTGTGCTTTGTTACACTAGAGTGCTGGGCTAGCTATATATGTATATATATATATATATATATATATATATATATATATATATATATATATATATATATATATATATAATATATATATTTATATATATATATAAATTAATATAAATATAATACACATATTAATAAAATACAATAAATATCAATGGCCCACAGTTAAGTACTATAAAATAGAATAGAATAAAATACAATAATACAATTAGATGTGTAAAAGGCAGGGTACATTTATATATATTTGCAATCAACCTTTAGATTCTATCATGGTAGTAAAATATGTTCTGGGAGTCTGTAGTAAGGACTTTTTCAGGTACGATTTTTTTGTTCTTAATAGATTTTATGCTTTCAGAGATGGTGTTATACATTTCAGTGCCAATATAGGAGTAGGTCCTCAGTGACAGTGATTTTTTTAATAATAGGTATGTAATAAGTTGGCGCCCTATAGTCATATACTGATGACAGGGATGAGGTGCTTTATCCATACTGAAGTGATATGTTATATACGTGTTGAAATAGAAAAGCTGACGAATATCCATAGTATGTGATGTACTATACAGGACTTCAGTAGAATATCTACGTGGTTTTGACATAATTACTTTCAGGAACCTTTTTTGTAGGCTTTCGAGAGGGTTGCCCCATACCTGTATTTCATATCTGAGGTGACTCTCTACAAGTGCAAAATACAAAGTTTTCAGTTTTCCGACGGTAGGTACCCTTTCATGCGTTTGAAGGTAAAAATTATATTTTGTAATTTTTTTATCACGTAGTTGATATGCTGTTTCAAACCTCAAATCAGTTTTTCATTCAAAATGATTGAGAGAGAGAGAGAGAGAGAGAACTAAGAAGAAAATCTTGAACTTATTTAGTATAAAAAGTTACAGTTTTAGAAAATAATTCACAAGATTTTCAGCAGTAAAAACATAATTCATGTAGAAGCAGTGAAAGTGCCAAGTATCCAGAGTTCTTCCAGTCTAGGGATGGTCCATGCTCATCAAAGTTTGAATTTGAGTTGAGAAAAACATTAGGGTGTTTCTATGACAATTCTTTTGGAGCATTTATGGTAAAGTAAAATTTCAGGAACTATGTTAAGGATATTTTTCTATTTAAATAATTAAGAGATCAGTGATACATTAACGTATCTTCTGGCACAATTCCAATAATCATATTTTTAGTAACCTTGAAGCGCCATTTCTCCCAATGTAACTTTTTTCGCGCCAAATTTCCATTTGCTAAGGTGATTTTAATATTTTCAAGTTTTATCATAATCCGGCTTGGCCCCATTCCTTGAAAATATCCAGAAGATGCTTGGAAATGTCTTCGAAACATTCGTTCACCACGGTTATTGCATTATAGACTTCCGCAACTCGTTTACCTCTGTGACCTGCCCAAAGTGGGCATCATAACCCTCTGTTCATCACTTGCCCTAATATCAGAGGGTGGAGGTAAGCATGAAGGGAAAACGCAAACAAGCTAAAAGGATAATGAAGGGTTCCACCGTAACCTTGTTTCTCGGGTTGGTTTATGAGAATGTTTCATTTTCGACGCGAGCCAAATGACTGATAATGCAATACAAGGTGGTTGTTCATAACGATAACAATCCAAAATTGTTAAATGATCAATTGACATAGACGGGTGTGACAGCAGAAATGGTTTTCCAGCTACGGTTTTTTATCGTCATTTATAGAATTTGTTGGTTTTTGAACTGAAAATGGCCATTGTTGGAAATGTTTTGATGAATAACTATATATTTTTTTATTTTGACATTTAAAAAAACTGAAGAACACGCTTTTAACTCACTGAAAATAAAAAAAGTATGTTAATTTTCAACGACTATGCCGGAAAGCATGGGGTGCTTTTTGGTTACGTATCTTTGAGAAACAATACTTTTAGAGTAAGATCCCAGAGACGGCAAACCTACGTCATTTTAGCAAAGCTGAAATGTTCAGTATGAATAATGTGATATGCAGTTGAGAGTATGCGTACTTGCTAGCTTGGAAGCGGGGCCCTGTTACAGGTAGCAGGTACAAAAGTACATAAAAAACTTTTTCTACGGCTATAATACTAAACTGCCTTTTTCAAACTGTTTTTGACTAAACAATGAAGTACATTGTATGTTTTCAATTTCATTTCCTTATCTGATAACACAATGAAGTCATTGTGTTATTGTTGGTCATTAAATCGCGTCTCCCATGGAAAGCAAGGAAAACTGAAGACATCTGTCAATTCAAATTCATCAAAACTTGTCAAAGTTTAAAGGTATGATGAGCAGTGAAATTGACGAACTAACTCCTCCAGACATAATTGCAGCCGCAAATCAGGCATGTATAAACTTGATTCCGGAAGTATCGAAAGAGAAATATGAAAAAGCCTACAAATCCTTCACATATTGGCGAAAGGAAAAGGTCACCGCGTCAACTTCAGAAAATGTATTACTTGCATACTTTGATGAATTGTCTCAGAAATTTAAATCCTCAACTTTATGGGCGCAATATTCCATGTTAAGGACCATGATAAATATCAACAGAACTGTAGACATTGGCAACTATTCAAAACTTAGAGCATTCCTAAAGAGAAAATCAAACGGATACAGGCCGAAGAAATCGAAAATTTTCTCCACTGATGAAATCGCTAAGTTTATAAAAAACGCTCCTGATGACATACATTTACTTGATAAGGTAAGTTATTATTTTTGTGAGTGAATTGGCTCAGATTGAAAAAAATCACAGTTAATACTTTATTACTCATATCATGTCTGCACGTTATATGACATTAAGCAAAGTAGCTCAGCGGTACAACGCTAGCGCAATTATCACTTTTACTAGAAGTTGAAGGTTCGAGCAGACGCAGTGCATTTTTTTTTAATTCAATAGGTTATTATTTATTTTATTTTTTCAGTCCTTTTAATCATGCGGATTATGGGTGCTTCTAGAAGGGATGAACTTTACAAAATGAAAACAACAGATTGTAGAGATTTGGGTTCCACAGCAATTCTTGTACAAATACCAAATACAAAAACCAAAGTTCCAAGAAAATTCACTATAACAGGTGTTTTTTATGATATTTATAAGAAGTACAGGGAGCTCCGTCCTGGACACGTTGGACAAGATTATCTTTTTCTAAATTATCAAAAAGGAAAATGCTCAATACAAAGAGTTCAGCAACAATCCTAATAGACGCTGGCGAAGATATCACCTCACTTAAGCGACATGGAGGTTGGAAATCAACCACAGTTGCGGAGAGTTATATTGACGAGTCAATGAAAAATAAATATGACATCGCCAATAAAATTGTGAGTTCGATTAATAAATCTGAAAACCTGCCATCTACTTCAAAGTCATATAATTTTGAAAATGAAGAAATATCAAATGTGCCATTGCAATGCCCAAATGCTTCACAGATCACATTTGATCATTGTAACAATATAACTGTAAATAATACGAACAAGTCAATTTAAAAAAATGTGAATCAGAACATTGTGCAGTTATTCAATATGTTTCCAATTGTAAATGAAAATGTTCTATATCATTAAAATTGAGGTTCAAGTATCTGTTGTAAATTCATTTCACTATTTTATGTTAAAGCCGTAGAAAAAGTATAGTATATAACTCACACGGAATGTTCATTTCCCACTCGTATGATTTGCAGCACTCGCCTACGGCTCATGCTGCAAACATCATACTCGTGGGAAATGAGTATCATTCCGTGCTTGTTAAACAATATACTATTCTCACTTACATTAAAGTATGGTAATGCGTTTGGCAATAGCCGAGCGGTCTAAGGCGCGAGATGCAAGCTATGGATCTCAAAAGTTTGCGGCGGTTCGAATTCCCACGCCTGATGATTTTTTTTTTCCTTTTTCACTTCTAAATTGAGAAATGATTTGTTTTGGGATGAATATTCAAATAAAAAAAAACAAATCATTTCTCAATTTCGATGGGAAAAATAAAAAATAAATCGTCAGGCGTGGGGATTCGAACCCTCGCCAGTTTTTGAAATCAGAGCTTAGATCTTGCGCCTTAGACCGCTCGGCCAACTGGACGATATCAATTGTCAAACACATTACCATACTTCAACGTGAGTGAGAAAGTTTTTTTTTACTTTTCAGTGGAGCGACTTTCATGGAAAAAACGGAAATTAATGCTACATAGAAAACTACGTTGTCAGCTGGGGTCAATAACACCAATTGTTCAAATTATGTTATTAATATTGATAATTAGTTTTTACCATACATATATTATGTATTGAATTCGAATAAAATTTAATTCATAATATGTACAGAGAATATATATAATAACAATGAAGAAGTACCTCAAGTAGTTTAGTCTTAAAATTTGAACTAATTTTTTCCTGCACTTTTTGCAACTGGTGGTGAAATTTACTTTGTCTACGACAATCTCGATAAATGTTCATTTTATAACCGTAACTTCAATCATAAACAAGCACATTTTGTACAGAATTTCATTTTTGCATCGGTTGCTAGGCAAGTTGCTAAGCAACAAATGCGAAATGGAATATTTCGTGTTAGGTCTAGGTTCACTCTAAAATCACGACGACTACGGCTTGTCAAATTATGACGTCCAGCGACAAATTGATGAATTGTCAGCAGATCGTTTCTGTCAAAGTTTTAGTAGGTAACGAGTAATTTCATAGTTGTTTTCTATAAAAACTATTAATTAAAATGGAAACTGATAGTGATATTGACTTAGATTTGACACCTCCGAACATAATAGAAGCAGCGAAGGTAACAACACTGAATTTATTACCGGAAACGTCGAAGAGTATGTATCAACGCGCTTATAACCTTTTTTTGGAATGGAAGGTAGATCAAAAGGCAAAATCGTTTTCCGAGAACGTTTTAATGGCTAATTTTGGCGACTTAGCCAAAAAATTTAAAAGTTCCACTTTGTGGTCACACTTCTCAATGCTGAGAACGACTCTTAGTATCTATAATGATATAGATATTGCCAAATATTTGAAACTGAAAGCATTCCTCAAGCGGCAGTCTAACGGCTACAACCCCAAAAAGTCAAAGATCTTTACAGCAAATGACATCGATAATTTCGTCGAACAGGCTCCAGATGAAATATATTTGGCAACAAAAGTAAGTTTTATATTTCCATTTGATGAAAAATATGTTTAAGTAAACTGATTTACATTGTAGGTTGCATTAGTTATGGGATGGGTGCATGTAGAAGACATGAATTACATCAAATGAAAATTACTCATTTCAATGATCTTGGTTCAGCTGTTTTACTAACAATACCAGACAGTAAAACCAAAATAGTACGAAATTTTACTGTAACTGGCAAATTCTACGAAATTTATAAAAAATATGCAAATCTTCGCCCTCAAGATGCTAATGGTCTATGGTTTTTCATTAATTATCAAAAAGGAAAGTGAACCATTCAGAGAATAGGTCTGAATAAGTTTGGAGCTATGGGAAAAGACATTGCCAAGTATTTAAAATTGCCAAATTATGAATTATATACTGGGCACTGCTTTCGCCGATCCTCCATAACAATTCTTGTTGATGCTGGAGGTGACATAACCACGTTAAAACGCCACGGTGGCTGGAAATCTACTACAGTCGCTGAGGGATATATTGATGAATCGAAGAAAAGTAAGCTTTACATAGCAAATAAAATTGCAAATGCAATACAGAACATACCATCAGGCATACCAACGAATTTAGAAATGGAAAATCGCGAGAAGCCGTCTACTTCAACGTCGACAAATTATCAATTTCGAAAAGAATTAAGTATTCAGCAATCAAGTTCTCCAAATATGATATTCAATAATTGCACATTCAACTTCAATCAGATACATACATACATTTGTAGGCTTCTATTTCTGTGTACCTATTAGAAATAGCAATAAAGAAAATATTTAAATATTTCTTTAATTTATATTTTAATTCTGATAGAAAGCCCATTAGCGGGAATTCGGAGTAATGGAATATTATCAGTTTATTTCTTTCAAAGGTTTTGTAATGTAGGCATGTATTAAACGTGAACGATATGTTGTCATTGAAAAAGTATAGTATGCAACTTGCAACAAAATGGCCATTTTGCACTCGTATGAATTGCAGCACTTGCCTTCTGCTCGTGCTGCAAATTTCATACTCGTGCAAAATGGGCATCATTTCGTGCTCATTGCATAATATACTATTTCATCACCAGCGAAAAAATTTACTTTTCGCAACTGGTGATGAGAAGTAAAAGATTTGGTAACGTCAACAAGTTTTGAAAAGTGTCACTTCCAATGTCAAAATTAGAAAAAGTAAATTTCACCACCAGTTCCAAAAAATACTGGAATAAAATTTGTTATAATTTTGAGGCTAAACTACTTGAAGTACTTCTTCATTGATATTATATTCCCTGTACATATTATGAAGATTAAATTTCATTCGAATTCATAATATGTCTGGTTGGTAGAAACTAATTATAAATATTAATAACATAATTTGAACAATTGGTGATATTGACCCCAGCTGACAACGTAGTTTTCTATGTAGCATTAATTTCCGTTTTTTCCATGGAAGTCTCTCCAAGGATGAGAACACGCTTTTAACGCACTAAAAAGTAAAAAATAATTTTAATATTCAATGACTATGCCAAAAAGCGTGGGGTGCTTTGTCAAAATCAATTTAAATAGTCCAAGATCCCAGAGCCGGCAAACCTACGTCATTTTAGCAACGCTGAAATTTTGAGTATGAGTAGTGTGATATGTAGTTGAGAACGTATGCATACTTGCTAGCTTGAGAGAAGGGCCCTTTCACGGGTACCAGGTATAAAAGTACATAAAAAACTCTCTCACTTACGTTGAAGTAACGTAATGCGTTTGACTATTAATATCGTTCAGTTGGCCAAGCGGTCTAAGCCGCAAAATCTAAGCTCTAATATCAAAAACTGGCAAGGGTTCGAATCCCCACTCCTGACGATTTTTTTCTCATTTTTCCCATCGAAATTGAGAAATGATTGGTTTTTTTTTCATTTGAATATTCATCCCAAAACTAAATCATTTCTCAATTTCAAAGTGAGAAATAAAAAAAAATCGTCAGGCGTGGGGATTCGAACCCTCGCAAACTTTTGAGATCCAGAGCTTAGATCTCGCGCCTTAGACCGCTCGGCTAACTGGATGATATTGATTACCAAACGCATTACCATACTTCAACGTGAGTAAGAAAAATTTTTAGGTACTTTTGTACCTGATACCTGTAAAAGGGCCCCGAATTCAAGCTATCAAGTACGCATTCGTTCTCAATTACATATCACACTATTCAACCTAATATTTCAACTTTGCTAAAATGAGGTAGGTTTGCCAGCTCTGGGATCTTACTCTAAAAGTATTATGTTTCTCAAAGATACGTTACCAAAAAGCACCCCATGCTTTTCGGCATAGTCGTTGAATATTAATATTATTTTTCAATTTTTAGTGCGTTAAAAGCGTGTTCTTCAGTCTTCTTAAATATATATGTTTAATATTTTCAACTTGAATTGGAAAGAATTTCATATGAAAATTAGAAAAAGTATTGTGTGAAACACGTTGGGAAACCCTATTTTTCGTAACTCGCTTTCTTTTGCGGAACTCGCTTCGCTGGTTCCGCAGAAATTCGCTTATTACGAAAATTAGTGCTTTTCCCAACTGGTTGTACAACTAACTGTTGGCACATTCTTGACACGTTCCATCAAACGAATTGATTTGTGACCAAAATACTACCCCAATAAATCACCCCAAATTAAAATATTCACGAATAGAACAAATTAATCGTTGCTGGGGATTGGTTCATGAAAATACGTTACTAGGAACTTCCTGGACACGCTCCATATGATAAAATAATTTGTGACCAAAAAACTACTCCAATATCTAATCCCCAAATTGAAATATTCGCAAATAGAACAAATTAATCGTTGCTGGGGATTTTTTCATGCGAAAACATCACAAAGAACTTCCTAAACACGCTCCATATGATGAAATGACCCAAAAACACCCATTCTCACCCCAAATTAATAAACAAATAAATCATTGCTGGCGAATTTTTCATTCAGATACATCACAAAGAACTTGCTAGACACGTCCATATGATGAAATAATTTGTGACCCAAAAAGTACCCCAATCTCTCACCCACAATTCGAAATATTCGCAAATAGAATACATTAATCATTGCTGTTAATTTTTCATGCAATTACATTATTAGAAACCAGCTCTACTTGATCAATATAGAAAAATAATTTGTAACCCAAACCCCCCAGCAACAATTAAACTAAACATGTTGGCATTTTTTCAGCTGAGAAGGTAGTAGAAGGGTAGTTTGCGAATAATTGGAGGGGAGATATTGGAGTAGTTTTTGGGTAACAAATTATTTCATCATATGGAGCGTGACTAGTGAGTTCCTAGTGATGTATTTGCAAGGAAAAATCCCCAGCAATGATTATTTCGTTCTATTTGCGAATATTTCAATTTGGTGGTGAGATATTGGGGTAGTTTTTGGGTCGCAAATTATTTCATCATAGGGAGCGTTTCTAGCAAGTTCCTAATAATGTATTTGCATAAAAAAAATCCCCAGAAACGATTACTTTGTTCTATTTGCGAATATTTCAATTCGGAGGAGAGATATTGGGGTAGTTTTCAGGACACAAATTATTTCGTCATATGGAGCATGTCTGGCAAATTATATATGATGTATTTGAATGGAAAAATCACCAGCAACGACTAATTACTTCTATTTGCGGATATTTCAGTATGGGAGTAGTTTTTGTGTCACAAATTATTTCATAATATGGAGCATGTCAAGACAGTTCTTTGTGATGTAGTTCCTTGAAAAAATCACCAGCAAGAGTTGACTTGTTCTATTTGCGAATATTTCAATTTCACAAATTATTTCATAATATAAAGCGTTTCTAGTAAGTTCTTCATGGTGTACTTGCATGAAAAAATCAACAGCAACGGGTAATTTTTGTATTTGCGAATATTTAAATTTGACGGAGAGATATTGGGGTGGTTTTTGGGTCACAAGTTATTTCATCATAAAGCGTTCTAGAGTTTTTTGTGTATTTGCATTTTTGGGGTGTTTTTGGGTCACAAATTATTTCATAATATAAATCGTGTCTAGCAAGTTCTTTATGGTGTGGGTATTTGCTTGAAAAAATCAACAGCAACGGTTGATTTGTCGTGATTTCAATTAGGGATTGAGATATTGGAGCAGTTTCTGGGTCACAAATTATTACATAATATGGAGCATGTCTAGCAAATTCCTAATATTGTATTTGCATGAAAAAATCCCCAGCAAAATTTAATATAAAATGATTTGATTTCTCTCATGATTCTGATTCAAATTCATGCATCATACCCTATACCCAAAATGAACCGTTTTCGAATTATTCCAGTTTTTCTAGAAAAAGTGACAAATGCAGACGCCATTTTTATGTGAATTACAATTTTCAGTGATATGTAGTGACTGAATCATGAATATCGAAGGTTGAACGGATCACTCACCATTATCACATCCACCGAATAATTTACAGGGTGCGCAAAAAAGTGGGTCCAGAAAGTGAATGCGACACATTGAAAATCTCAATCTTTCCAAATTAAACCCCATTTTTTCTTCTCGTGATTCAATCCTATTATGAAAATAGGCCGTAGTTCTAAACCTTTATTGAAAAAATGGTTCAGTGAACAATTGTTACCAAATATACCACCAAATTACGTGATAGTGATAGATTTTTTGTTTCTATTTTCAATTTCAGTTCATATTTTCTTTCCTTTTTCAACAGAGTTTCCAACATCAAAGGATTATCAGTAGAGCCATCAAAATTCCATCGGCACTAATATGAATTATTTTCGATCAACTTACGTTGACGAACGAAAATTGTTAACTTGGTGCCATATTTATCAAAATTATATTTGGCATATTTCTTGCATTGAATTAAAAAAGTTTATATACTGGCATAACCTTCTCGAAATCCACGCGGGTAAACCCACAGGCATAAGCTAGATGGATCGACACGAAAAAAAAACATTGGAAAAATTATGAATTTCTCGCGGTAGAAGTCGCGGGTAACAACTAGTAAATTAAATAATTTCATAGAAATACATGATTGTGATAGTATAGGGTTAATTTTTGCCTGACAAAATCGAGCATCTCCGAGAGTCTTGGAGATACATTCATGATAAAAAATCCCGATATTAGTTTTTTCAACCGAAACTGAATAATTTAACGGAACCCTAAGAACAGGTGGGCGCTCATTAGTGCGACCAGTATTCATTATATCTACAATTCGCTCGACACATATATATCGATTTGGTGAACACGTTTCGAAATGAAGCAAACAATCCTCCAGCGGACGAATAGATATTCTACCTTGGTGCCATATTTATCAAAATTATATTTCGCATATTTCTTGCATTGAATTAAAAAAGTTTATATACTGGCATAACCTTCTCGAAATCCACGCGGGTAAAGCATAAGCATAAGCTGTTGAAATATGCAATTTTTCTGTCGATTTTTCTCTTCGATCGATTTTAAACTTCGTAACAAGACTAACTTGACCCTTCTGAATCGATTGGCGTTCACAGAATCGCTTTATCTATCACCGTTCTCGAATTAAAAAGTTTTCCGGTTTTGCATTTCACGGCTAATCGATCGATCTGGCTACGCTACCACATAGGCCACATTTTCGGAATCTACGTCGAATTTTGATCATTTTGATGAAAACCGCAGATCGATAGGATCACTTTGAGTTTTCAAAGATTTACCAGGTACCTTATGCAATTTTTCTGTAGATATTTTTTTCGATCGATTTTAAACTCCGTACTAGGACTAACTTTACCCTTCTGAATCGATTGGCGTTCGCAGAATCGCTTTATCTATCACCGTTCTCGAATTAGAAAAAAGTTTTTCCGGTTTTTTGAATTTCACGGCCAATCGATCGATTTGGCTACCACATGGGCCACATTTTCGGAATATACGTCGAATTTAGATCATTTTGGTGAAAACCGCAGATCGATAGGATCACTTTGAGTTTTCGAAGATTTACCACTTACTATGCAATTTTTCTGTAGATATTTTTTTCGATCGATTTCAGCTAGATGGGTCGACACAAAAAAAACATTGGAAAAAATACGAATTCCTCGCGGAAGAAGTCGCGGGTAACAACTAGTAAATTAAATTATTTCATAGAAATACATGATTGTGATAGTATAAGGTTAATTTTTGCCTGACAAAATCGAGCATCTCCGATAGTCTTGGAGATACATTCATGATAAAAAATCCCGATAGGTATTAGTTTTTTCAACCGAAACTGAATAATTTAACGGAACCCTAAGAACAGGTGGGCGCTCATTAATGCGACCAGTATAAATTATATCTTCAATTCGCATATCGATTTGGTGAACACGTTTCGAAATGAAGCAAACAATCCTCCAGCGGACGAATATGTATTCGGTATAAGCTACCCAACCAGTAGACTGGTCCCGAAAGGCAAACAAACTGAATTAGACCCCATCGTCATCGTGTACGTCATAACAAATTTATAGGAGTGTAAAATGCAGCACCCGAAACGATCAGTACAAAATGAATTAATGTTAGCCAACCCTAGAAATAATGATTCAAAAAGGTTTATGTAAGTCAACCCCTGAAAGTGAACTGGTGGTTAAAATACTGCGAAAATGGATCCTTAAACTTAATTAAGTACATGACATTTAATCCTAGTAGAACAGTTCTGTGACTATTTTGTTTCTCATTGAAACATATATTACATACGTTCACATTTTATTTGGCTATAAAATTCATTAGAATTGAGCCCTTTATACGCATGTCAATAAGTCTCAAGTATCCTTTTGATGTTAGGAATATTGGTATTTTCATGTGCTCTGTTGCCAACAATTTAAAAAACCAGAGGTTTTCAAGTTATTTATTTTCTTAGCTTTCCACCACGCTAATAGCTGAACCGATCCGCTGGTCAATTTTTAAGTTTCAATTTCAAATATTTTATTCTCCTATTCTGTCGAAATGGGTAAATTCGATAAAACCCAAGCCAATATTTGTCGAACTATTTAGTTTCTTTATAGGGAGTGATATTGAGTTAGAAGTGCCACTGCAGTAAATAAAGTCGAAAATTTGTTGTTTATACTCGTGTATATACATAATTGTCAAAAACCATTTAACATGATAAAAAGGAACTGAAATGTATTTTAAAGAAAATATACGACTTTTTATGGATATTTCCTGGAGTCCGTGAAAATTCGTGTCTTGGCAACATCGCATTCATATAAATAAAAGTAATTCATGCATTTTACATGGAAAGGCAAAGTATAAGTGTCTCACAAATTTGTATATGAATTTTCAGAAGTTTTGTTGTAAATTAATTATAAAATTCCAATTTTTTCAACAATCTATTTCATATACTTAAAATTTTTCTTTCAATCAAAAATTCAATTAATGACTATAACATAATTGTCGTGCAAATTTTGAATTTTATGAAAAAAAAAAGTTGGGAACGATGAATTAATTTTTACCCTGATTGTGATATATTTTCCAGCAAAACTCTTTTATTTCTTCAAAACGATAAACAATGGTCCATTCATTTTCAGTGATAGTGTGAGTTAGTAAATAGTATCAATGGAAACTATTTTTTTATGTATTAATTTGCATTTTCTGGTTCTTTTATAATTTCTATTCGAAATGCTTTTCAGCACATTTTACTTATTTTATTACAATGATAAACAACAAAGCATTATCCGTTCATTTTGAGTGATCTTGCTGGAGTTATTGAATAGTAGGGCCACGAAACCGAATTTCTATATATTAATCTGCAGTTTCTGGCTCTATATTATGTTTTCTATTTGAAGTGCCACTGCAGTAAATAAAGTCGAAAATTTGTTGTTTATACTCGTGTATATACATAATTGTCAAAAACCATTTAACATGATAAAAAGGAACTGAAATGTATTTTAAAGAAAATATACGACTTTTTATGGATATTTCCTGGAGTCCGTGAAAATTCGTGTCTTGGCAACATCGCATTCATATAAATAAAAGTAATTCATGCATTTTACATGGAAAGGCAAAGTATAAGTGTCTCACAAATTTGTATATGAATTTTCAGAAGTTTTGTTGTAAACGATGATTAATTATAAAATTCCAATTTTTTCAACAAAGCTCATTTCATATCACTTAATAATTTTTCTTTCAATCAAAAATTCAATTATTGACTATAACAAAGTTGTCGTGCAAATTTTGAATTTTATGAATAAAAAAAGTTGGGAACGATGAATTAATTTTTACCCTGATTGTGATATATTTTCCAGCAAAACTCTTTTATTTCTTCAAAACGATAAACAATGGTCCATTCATTTTCAGTGATAGTGTGAGTTAGTAAATAGTATCAATGGAAACTATTTTTTTATGTATTAATTTGCATTTTCTGGTTCTTTTATAATTTCTATTCGAAATGCTTTTCAGCACATTTTACTTATTTTATTACAATGATAAACAACAAAGCATTATCCGTTCATTTTGAGTGATCTTGCTGGAGTTATTGAATAGTAGGGCCACGAAACCGAATTTCTATATATTAATCTGCAGTTTCTGGCTCTATATTATGTTTTCTATTTGAAGTGCCACTGCAGTAAATAAAGTCGAAAATTTGTTGTTTATACTCGTGTATATACATAATTGTCAAAAACCATTTAACATGATAAAAAGGAACTGAAATGTATTTTAAAGAAAATATACGACTTTTTATGGATATTTCCTGGAGTCCGTGAAAATTCGTGTCTTGGCAACATCGCATTCATATAAATAAAAGTAATTCATGCATTTTACATGGAAAGGCAAAGTATAAGTGTCTCACAAATTTGTATATGAATTTTCAGAAGTTTTGTTGTAAACGATGATTAATTATAAAATTCCAATTTTTTCAACAATGTCATTTCATATCACTTGAATAATTTTTCTTTCAATCAAAAATTCAATTAATGACTATAACATAATTGTCGTGCAAATTTTGAATTTTATGAAAAAAAAAAGTTGGGAACGATGAATTAATTTTTACCCTGATTGTGATATATTTTCCAGCAAAACTCTTTTATTTCTTCAAAACGATAAACAATGGTCCATTCATTTTCAGTGATAGTGTGAGTTAGTAAATAGTATCAATGGAAACTATTTTTTTATGTATTAATTTGCATTTTCTGGTTCTTTTATAATTTCTATTCGAAATGCTTTTCAGCACATTTTACTTATTTTATTACAATGATAAACAACAAAGCATTATCCGTTCATTTTGAGTGATCTTGCTGGAGTTATTGAATAGTAGGGCCACGAAACCGAATTTCTATATATTAATCTGCAGTTTCTGGCTCTATATTATGTTTTCTATTTGATATTTTTTCCAGCACAACTCTTTTATTTCTGAAAAAATATAAACAACGATGTTTTGAGTGATTGTGCAAGAGTTATTAAACAGTAGGGTTACGAAAGTGTTTTTTTTTTAATAATACGCAGTTTCTTTCTCTATTTTGATTTATATCTGATATATTTTCGAGCACAACTTCTCATTTCTAGACAACGATAAACAAGAAAGCATCATTCTTTGATTATGAGTGATTGTTCTGGAGTTAAAAAATTATAGAATTACGAAAACAAATTTCTATGTATTAATCTGCAGTTTCTGGCTATGTTATAAATTCTATTCGATATAGATATTTTCCAGCACAACTTCACAATTTCTATACCTACAATGAAAATTTTTTTGGTGGAGTCATTAAATTTTAGTCCAGAAAATGAAGGTTTATGTATTAATTTGCATTTTCGGGTTTTGTTATAATTTCTATTCGAAATGTTTTTCAGCATAAGTGTACTATTCTCAGACAATGATAAACAACTGAACATTCATTTTGAGTGATTGTGCTTAATGGTAGATAGAGTCTCGAAAGCAGATTCATATGTATTAATCTGCAGTTTCTGGCTATCTTATAATTTATTTTCGAAATATTTTCCAGCACAATTTTTTAAATCCCAACAAAACATTCTGCGTTCATTTTGATTGAATTTGCTGGAGTTATTGAATAGTAACCGATTTTTTATGTATCAATCTGCAGTTTCTGACTCCGTTATAATTTTCATTCGATATAGTTTTCAGCACAACTTTAATATTTACAAAAAACGTTAAACAGCCAGCTATGCCAGCTTGAGAGCTGAGCTAGCACAACACTATTTATTCGCTAACCAGCTGAGTTAGAAAATTTTGTTTGAGTTAGGAATTAGTTAATGAATTTTAAATACTGGATGATTTTCAGTTGATTGTGCTAAAACGATTGACAGGTTCCAATAAGTATATTACTCCCAATATTGTTTCCATTGATCAATGAGAAAATTTTGATTTGTGTTAGGAACTAGTTAATGAATAGTTATTAAATACTGGATGACTTCAGTTCATTGTGCTAAAACGACTGTCAGTTTCCAATAAGTATATTACTCCCAATGTTGTTTCCATTGATCAATTATATATTTCGAGACTTTTATTTCCTTACCTCATAACTGTTTTAATGACTATCACATTTTAACGTAGTTATATGGTTTTGTTGGATTTTTGTTAGAAAAATCGATAATAACATTTTCTCCAATTTCACATCGAAAATAAAATAATTATACAGTTAGCCCTGAAAATTAAGACTCATTTATGAAATGTCGTGTTTCAGTAGATTTTTGTTATGTACACATCATGGAAAAAACATTCCAATCGGTTGAAAAATATATCTTTTGTAAGCGTGCTTCCATTTCCAATGGGTCACACTGGTATATGAGTTTTGAGCTTATATGCCATGTGGGGCGATACGAATCTGATCAGATCAGCCAGGTTATAAGAATGTTTGGGCATGAAACTGGTCATATGTCCAAGAAACTACCTGAATACACATAAGTTATGAAACTGGACACATTTTATTACGGTACAGAAATGTATTTATACTTATACTAGTAGATAGGTACATATCAGGAAAAATACAAAAAAAAAAGTTGAGAGGTGTCGAAGGACACCCGGATGGAACGAAGTTTCTTTCGATTAATTAGTGAAGGAATTGTAATACATTTTTTTTTAGTTATAATAATATTTTTTTTATCATTAACAAATATAATGTGATATAAACTTAATCAGTAGGCTCAATTTTAGTACATACGCATTGATATTGTAATATTACAATATAATTTGCTTTCAAATTTATTAAAGTTATGACGCGTACACTTGCTAAACACACAATAATGGAGAGATTATAACGCGTATGACTTGGTTAGCACAATAGTAAAGAGATGTTATAATGCGTACTTGCTAAAAATACATAAGCATTTATGATTGTCTGTATAAAATCTCTACTTACCTAACTCCATCAGCAATATCCGGAACTTGTGCAGAAACACTGTCAGGATTCATTATTGTTATTATTTTTTATTATTTATTATGTACAAAAAACTTGTATACACTCAACAACAACAAAAAAGTTGAGAGGTGTTAAGGGACACCCGGATGGAACGTAGTTCCTTTCGATCAATTAGTGAAGGAATTGTAATAATTTTTTTTTTAGTTTTAATAATATTTTTTTTATTATTAACAAATATAATGTTATATAAACTTAATCAGTAGGCTCAATTTTAGTACATACGCATTGATATTGTAATATTAAAATATAATTTGCTTTCAAATTTATTAAAGTTATGACGCGTACGCTTGCTAAACACACAATAATGGAGAAATTATAACGCGTATGACTTAGTTAGCACAATAGTAAAGAGATGTTATAATGCGTACTTGCCAAAAATACATAAGCATTTATTATTGTCTGTATAAAATCTCTACTTACCTAACTCCATCAGCAATATCCAGAACTTGTCCAGAAACACTGTCACGATTCATTATTGTTATTATTTTTTATTATTTATTATGTACAAAAAACCTGTATACACTCAACAAAAATAATCGTCGCGACACCACACTGTTCAATGCGAAATAGAAAGACGAAACGAAAATTAACTGGCTTGCTTTCTATGAGCGAGAGAGAGAGACAGACAGAGAAACACGCGCACGCCGCACGGCTTACCACTATAGCAAAAAGTGTCGTTACAACTTTTGGTCTTAATTTATTCTGTCTAGCCCCCTTTCGCAACGCGCGATAAGGAACTTCTTTCCAATAATCGTCGCGCCACCACACTGTTCAATGCGAAATAGAAAGACGAAACGAAAAGAACTGGCTTGCTTTCTATGAGAGAGAGAGAGAGAGAGAGAGAGAGAGAGAGACAGACAGAGAAACATGCGCACGCCGCACGGCTTACCACCATAGCAAAAAGTGTCGTTACAACTTTTGGTCTTAATTTATTCCGTCTAGCCCCCTTTCGCAACGCGCGATAAGGAACTTAGTTCCAATAACCTTATTATATTTTAGCGCAATATACTTATGTGGGAAATAGTTTTTACAAAATTCATAGTGTTGATTTTATCCTTAGGATATTGTAAAAGATTCTCCAAAAAGCATTTTCTTCTCAAAGTATGAATATTTTTGGATTTTGAAGGAATCCTGGTAGTATTACATTTGATATAAACTTCATTTTGAAATTTTGGTAAAACTGTCATAAAATCGAAAATTGATGGAGAACAATATTGAAATGAATTGTTAAAGTGGGAATGGAAGGACTCGCAAGCGTTTGATGTTTTGTTTAATTCGGCGCTAGAATCGGTTCAAAAATTTGAAGGAAATTTAGCGAGCGAAGAATCGTAGACGACAGAGCGACGAAAAATTATTTCAAACAAGTTTAAACAAATTGAAGCGGCCATACCAACACAAAACATGAGCAATATTTAATGTCGCGATCACCACGCCAACAGGAAATTGTGATATCAGAAGTTCAAAGTAGGCCTGTTCTGTGGCAGACACACAAACACTTCTAGACCAATCAATAGAGATTTTTTCATGACAAAAATAGTACCTGGAAACCGAATGAGCCGTCGTACGTAATACGATCGGTAGTTATATCCTATAATGTTTTCTACTCACAACTATCATTGCTTAATTTGTTATAAACATTTAAGTAAAAACAATCATGTTTTTTTTTTGTTATTCCGCTTGTAACATGAAAACTAATGAAGTAATCTCGATGCTCCCAAAGGACGAATTGTAGAGAATCAAAATCCAAAAAAATTAACGTTAACACGATTCGATTGGATTAGTGATGCAAAAAAAACAAAAGAATCGTTTTTTTTTTTCAATTCATAACAGTGACATTTTAAGTTGTAGTGCAGGCTTTCCGCGACATAGCAGTGATTGACATGTATTTTAGGCGCTGACGGTTCATTAGTTTTTTCATAATTGCAATTTGAATTTTTCAATGCACTTAACTGGATGCGTCATAGGTGGTCTGATTTCAATTTTTCAAAACCTGACGAGATGAATTAATGTAGGTAATTGGAGGGCACAAATTATTCTTACTATTAAATACCGTATTCCCCACAATTTAAGCCATGGTACCTACTTTGAAAGAATATCATGGGTCGTATTTAAATATTATATACACAAAGTAAATCAATTTCCAGAATAAATAATGAATATATAGCTGTATTGTGTGCACGCATTTCTATTATATTGTATTCAAGATTTTTTTTTTTTTCAAATGTATGGGTTCACCATGTATGTAAGGCTAATATTTGTATATTTGAAGTAGATTCATCTGCTATAACTCCATTTCGAAACGTGTAACAAGACCTGTAGCAAAATCCGACGTAAGAAAGTGAAGAGGATTAGGTGTATACTCAACAATATTTTATTTTCATTTAATTTTATTTGCAATCAACAGACATTGCCCAATTACAGATCACAATATATAACTCATTTCTTAGTATGAGAATCACATATAATTGATACATATACCTTCATATACATATAAGTACCTTCATTTGCCTAGCATTATTTTCATGAAGTTACATTGTAGACAATTGTATTATATTTTTAACGTGCTATTTACATGATTTTTGAATATTGATATTGTGGCAAAGAATATATCCGTAATGATGAGATAATCATTGGCAATCCAACAAAGTCGATTCCATCATTGTCAATGTACCCCATATGAATGACGTTCTGGAACTTTCTCTCGACACATATAGTTGTTTTATTCCTAGTGTTTTTGAGATTTATTTCTTCATTGCATACCATACATATCGCTACCATGATTAGTACTAGTTCGGTCATGTCTGCTTTCTCGCTTTTCAATAGACTCTGCCGATATACAGGGCTTTTCACGATGAGCGTTAATTAGACGGTTCTGGGAAACCAGACAACGGATCAACCTGAAAATTTCACAGTATGCATAAATTAATATGATCTACACGATGCGGCGTTGCCGCTTCTACTATAAAACAGCGGCTACTTTGATTTTTCAAATCGAACACCCTGTATATAATATCATATTATGATTTCTTATCACTTTGTCAACAACTTCATGTACTATTTCCCTATACATATCTGTTACCGTTTAGAAGATATTAATTAATTTCGATTTTTTCTTACCAAACATGTACTTTTATGAACGCTGATAATCTTGAACTCTCTGGTACTAAGACGATCAAATTCGAAATGGAGTGGAGTGATACCATGAGGATCTTCACTTCGAGTCATATTTTTATTTGCATCATACAGGGTCTTTAAAAAATGCAGATACTTTGTTCACATGAAAAAATGAGTGGAACTTTTTCAAATGGAACACCCTGTATTTTTCCACATTTTTTAGCTCTATATCCAATTTTAGATTGACTTTGTTCAGATAATCCTATTTCGATTTCGAACCGTTTTCGAGATAAACTGTTTCAAACAGAAAATGGCGTGGTTTCCTTGTATTCATCACTTATTTTTGAAATTTAACATCTATTTTATACTACGTTATATTTCTTTTCGATTTAGTTTTCCAACAGTCTCGAATCAGTCAATTCGTAATTGATATGTACCTTAGAAAAAGTTGCAATTTGTATGCATTGAGGTATTGAGCGTCTCTACCGTACAACATTGCAAATTAATATTTTTTAATAGTGTGCTTTGGAAAAATGAATGATCCCATTTTGAAACGTCAAACTTTCGTTGGTGGTTTTGACTGATTGTGATACCAATTATAATAGAAAAATGTCAAGATTAGGTTACAGTAATGAAGATTTCTTGAATTTATTAATAATTTATAGTGAGTGCAATAGAATTGCAAGTAGAACAACCCGAGTATTTCATGTAAGATATCTAGCCGAATAATTATGTGATAAATCCACTACTGAAAAACTGTAGGTTGAATGGAACCTTTCGTCCAAAAATCATTCGTAGAAAGCCCGAAGTGGATGATGATGGCAATGGCATAACAGTTTTTGGATTTTTTCATGCATTTCCAAGTGCTTCTCTACACGAGGCTGAAAGGTTACCCTACGTGACAATTTATCGCATTCTTAATAAGCACAAATGGCATCCCTATAAATTCTACTGTGTCCAACATCTGAAAGAGACTGATTCTTTGAATGGTTACTTGCCAAGACTCAAGAGGATGAACATTTCATTGACAATATCATATGGACAGATGATGCCAAGTTTACAAAAAATGGAGTTTTCAATAGATACAACAGTCATTATTGGGCGCCAGAAAATCTCCATGTCGTTCGCCAAAGGGGTTTTCAAGAAAGATACAAATTCAATTTGAATGCAACAAAATATGAAGATTTACTGAGAAATGGAATTCAAATGATTTTAAATAATAGGCCAGGAAGAGAACGTGTATGGTACCAAATGGATGGTGCTCCACCCCATAATTCTCGTTCAGTAAGCGAAGCATTAACTGAAATCTTCGAAGACAGATGGATTGGTAATAGGACCTTTTCATTGGCCTCCTTGAACACCAGATGGCAATCCATTAGATTATTTTGTGTTGGGTTTCATTAAAAATATGGTTTACTCCAACCCAGTAACAACAATGGAAGATATGAAATCGAGAGTTATAGAACTGCTTTCAATAGTTCAACTCCACACTCAATCAGAAGCGCTACACATGAAAATCTTTTAAAGAGATTACATGTTTGTTTAAGTAGAGGTGGAGATGTGTCGAACATATTCTGAAATACACTGACAATTGAATCAACTTACTAATTCATGAAATTATTTTCAGTTCGTGTGTCAGTGTTAATAAAACTATTGTTTGAAGAGAAGTTTCATTTGATGGTTGAAGAGTATTTTAATAATTATTTATTCATTGTATTATCTGTGACTGATGAAGGAACATTGAACGGAATCTGTTAAATTTCAAAAATAAGTGATGAATACAAGGAAACCACGTCAGTTTCTGTTTGAAACAGTTTATCTCGAAAACGGTTCGAAATCAAAATGGGATTATCGGAACAAAATCAATCTAATATTGGGTGTAGAGCTCAAAAATGTGGAAATATACAGGGTGTTCCATTTGAAAAAAAATGACTTTCACTCATTTTTTTATGTGAACAAAGTATCTGCATTTTTTAAAGACCCTGTATGAGGCCAATAAAAATATCCATTTCGAATTTGATCATCTTAGTACCAGAGAATTCAAGATTATCAGTGTTTATAAAAGTACGTTTGGTAAAAAAAATCGAAATTAATTTATATCTTCTAAACGGTAACAGAGAGGTATAGGGAAATGGTATATGAAGTTGTTGACAAAGAAATCATAATATGATATTATATACAGGGTGTTCCATTTGAAAAATCAAAATAGCCGCTACTTTATAGTAGAAGCGGCAACGCCGCGTCGTCTAAAATATTTTGGGCGTGTAGATCATATTAATTTAGGCATACTATGAAATTTTCAGGTTGATCCGTTGTCTGGTTTGCCAGAAACGTTTAATTAACGCTCATCGTAAAAACGACTGTTGTTTGCGCTGTTAATGTTTGCAGCATGAAATGATTGTTTGGAAATCAATCAATTACACGTTTATTGGATTCGCTTTTCCAATTATAATATCACTATCAAGCTGAGCTACTTTTATTTGCCCTGCCAGATAAATTTGAGATATCCAGGATATCTCTGCCACCGCTAATTCAGAATAACTTGTGATATCGATTTAATGCGTGCTCGCTGTGTGGATTCTCGACGTTTACTCAATGCATCAATACAAATGGTTAACATACATTATTTATCATCGCATATTATCAATAACTCTTTATAACGCTTCATTATGAAATGATGTGGCCCCATTTTAATTCAGTGTCTTTCTTCCCTTTTAATTTCAAACCAAATATGATAACTAGTGTTTATGAAATGAAAATAAACTGGCAACACTGCGGGAATACTATATATTAACACAATGCTATCGACGCGCTGCGGACTGAATAATCAAACCAGTGCATAAGTAAAATATTAATGAAAATTTTAGATTGCTCCAATAAAAATTTACTTTAAAATGTTGGTGTCGTTAACAACACTCCATATTTCATTTATCGCTCCAATTTTGGAAAGACCCTGTATATGCGATACATTAGCGACAAATTAGGGAAATTTACTGTATCATGCCTATTTGCTTGTTATTGAACTAATAGGTAAAACTATACGTTTGATAGCATTTAGTAGATATTGATTTTTTTTTTCACAAAACAAGATGAGCGACAATGTTTTTTATTGTGGTAATAAATAAGCGACAAATTATGGACGATTCGTTTTTTTTTATAATTACTCAGATATATAGGAAGTGATTCTGGTAGCTTCATATAAACCTAGCAGAACCATGTTTTTTTTCAATCGAATAGCGACAAATTTTTCGAAGTTGTAATTAATTAGCGATAAATTACTTATGGTAGTATTACTATTTTCCATAAGTAGATAGGTACGACGTGGTTCTGATAGCTTCATATAAACCTAGCAGAACCATGGATTTTTTTTTAAAACGATGAACGACAAATTTATAATTGTGGTAATGAATTAGCGATAAATAAGCGACAAATTATGGCATAATTGCAAATTCAAAATTCGCAAATGGTTCTGCTAGATTTTTGGGGGTCGTTCCTGCAAATGCAAATACATCAATAGGAACTTACTACTACTATATCTCCGCCCTCCCTCCCAAATATTAGCAAATTACCCTTCTACAACCTTCTCAGCTGAAAAAATGCCAAAATGTTTAGTTTAATTGTTGCTGGGGGTTTTGGGTTACAAATTATTTTTCTATATTGCATGAAAAATTAACTGCAACGATGAATGTGTTCTAATTGCGAATATTTCGAATTGTTAGTAGATTTTGGGTCACAAATCATTTAATTATATGGAGCGTGTCTAGCAAGTTCTTTATGATGTATTTTTTGTAATTTTTTTCTGTTTATCATTTTTTGCTATCGTCTTGCACGCCACAGTAACAATTTGCCTTGATATTTTTATTTTGCATTCTGGAGGATAATTATTCTGGTCTTTCACCGAGTCTTTCACGGAGGTACTTAATAACAAAATTTTCAGTTTAGCCCATTGTGTAAATAAAAACTTTTGATTTGCACATCTCTACACTATTTCATTACTCAATATCTACTTCATCTGTAATTGTGCGACGTTTAGAAAATGTATGGTTTTCATATAGAATTTGGGTCGGCCCTCGCAGACTCGACATAACTTCAACATTGAAAAATATATTGACCGACAGAAATTAAACGAAATTTCCTCACTCTTTGCACTTAAACTCTTTGATCTCTAAACTGACCTATATGAAGTTAGCGAGACAACTCCGAAAAAGTTGATAACAGATTATTCCATAATTTGCCGCCTTTTTGTCGCTAATTAGTTGCGAAGAAAAAAAAATTGTCGCTCTTTTAAAAAAAAAATATGTGATGTTTCGCTAACTTCATATGAAGTTAGCGAAACAACTTTATAATTTCAATTTTTTAACAGTTCCCAAATTATTCCATAATTTGCCGCCTTTTTGTCGCTAATTAGTTGCAGAGAAAAAAAAATTGTCGCTCTTTTTTTAAATAAAAATTTGCTATGTTTGGCTAACTTCATATGAGGTTAGAAAAACAACTTCCGTAATTTCTATCTGTTCTCAGTTCTTCCTCCCAACCAAAAGTGTTTCAATCACTTATTTTTTCTGTTTGTTACCATATTTTCAATCGTTAAAGCTTATAAATGTCTTCAAAAATGAGAATATCAGAATTGCCCAACGCATCGTCACTACTACTAATAGTCTCCCCTCTGAAACTTACCAATTGAAACCTTGGAAAAGGATGGAAAAATCAAATGTCGTTTACAAAATTCCCTGTCAGACTTGTGACAAAGCATATATTGGACAAACATCAAGAACTTTGTCTGGACGCCTAACGTCCCATAAAAGTGATAGCAATACAAATAAATTAACTTTGGCACTGGCTGAGAATGTCATCTCCAGTGAGCACATTTTGGAATACAACCATTTTGAAGTACTTTGCACAGAGAATAACTTACATAAAAGGTTATTTAAAGAAATGTTTTCCATCAAGAATGATACCAACAGTATAAACAAAAATACAGACCTGGATAATTTGAGCAATATTTACAATAACATTTTGAAACTAAAACTTTTTCCCCAACTTTTTCCGTTAGGCGTCCCACAATATGAACAAAACTCAACATAATCAAAGTTTCAAATTTCTCATAATTATCAGGTTGGTCATAAATATCCATACAATAGGGTATTCGTGAAAATGACGAATACTTTTCGAACTCAAGGGGAATTTTTACGTGGTTGCGATATTCAGATGAATAACCAATCGCCAACATATATGAGGACCAATTGTCGACAGTGTGAGAAATCAAAAACGGGCATCAATGCTATGTTTATATTTATATCTATCGTGACTGAAAAGTATGAAAAAGTTATGCTCATATCTATAATGGGTAAAACTCGACAAAACATAAATTATTGAATAAATTAAAAAAAAAATTGCTACATAATCAATTTCTAGGAACCACTTTTGCCATTTCGAATACTTCATATACCCCACACAATAATTCTTCTCCCTGTTTCACTATGGTTTCGAGACATTTTTTTTTCATTTGATACCCATATTGAGGGGATTGAAAAACAAAGAAATCTGCCATTTTGTGGTGGCGACCATCTTCGATTTGAAATTTTTTCACGGAGTACTATTTTTGTACTGGTTCAGTCCTTTCATTTAATACCCATATTGAGGGAGTTGAACAAAATATGTCATCCGCCATTTTGTGGCGACGGCCATCGTGGATTTACAATGATACTGAATATACATAATTGTATTGTCATCAGAACTAAAGGTGCGGACCAAATTTCAGATTAATAGCACAACAGGAAAGGAATACAATTTCAATTACTAGATTCAACCCACACAAATAAACAAAACTGTAAGCTGAATAAGACCATTTAAAATAATAAAAAAAGACGGAAGTTGTCCTGCCAACTTCATATAAGGTTATCAAAACATTGCAAATTTTTGAAAGAAAGGATAGACGAATATTTTCTTTCCACAACTAATTATCGAAAAAAAGCAGCAATTTGTGCCTAAAAAGTGAGAAAAGATAAAAATAACGAGAGTTGTTGAAACATCGTATAATTTTTGAGAAAATAGTTTTTTCTCTCCGCAACTAATTAGCGACAAAAAACCGGCAGATTCTGGATACTTCAGAACTGAGAAAAGATAGATATTACAGAAGTTGTTTCGCTAACTTCATATGAAGTTAGCGAAACATCGCATCTTTTTTTTATAAATAGAGCGACAATTTTTTTTTCTCCGCAACTAATTAGCGACAAAAAGGCGGCAAATTATGGATACTTCAGAACTGAGAAAAAATGAATTCGAAGTTGTTTGCTAACTTCATATGAAGTTAGCGAAACATCGTTTTTTTTTAAAAAAAGAGCGACAAATTTTTTTTTCTTCGCAACTAATTAGCGACAAAAAGGCGGCAAATTATGGATACTAGATCTGTTAACAACTTGATTCGGAGTTGTCTCGCTAACTTCATATAGGTTCTAAACTGGATCTGATTAAATGAACTTGTGATTTCAATATTTTTAATAACCCATAAGTAATACCTGTCAACCGTAATTAGTACCTACCCTGCGAGGCACGTAGTACCTCGGGATGTTGTGACCATTTTCGTGCATATTTGTTTGTTACCTGAAAACGACGGGAAATAGAAAATATTAAAATGTGACCAGACTCATCACGCCCGCCAGGTGACTCTTATCTGTTACAAAACTGTTTTTTTTTTTTTTCGATGGCTTTAAGCTTTTTTGAAATAATTTCGATATTCCTTCCAAATGAATATGGAACGAGTCCGCTTCTGTCTAAAAATAACAATAAATATAAAATACCGTTACCAACAAATGTTTCGTTGAGGAAGTAGCACCAATGCAAAATACTCGGCGAAACAGAATAAAATCATCATGTTGAAGGTTAACAGGACAACTTTTTATAACGCTTCATTATGAAATGGTATGGCCCCATTTTAATTCAGTGTCTTTCTTCCCTTTTAATTTTAAACCAAATATGATAACTAGTGTTTATGAAATGAAAATAAACTGGCAACACTGCGGGAATACTATATATTAACACAATGCTATCGACGCTGCGGACTGAATAATCGAACCAGTGCATAAGTAAAATATTTATGAAAATTTCAGATTGCTCCAATAAACATGTTCTTTAAAATTTGGTGTCGTTAACAACACTCCATATGTCATGTATCGCTCCAATTTTGGAAAGGCCCTGTGTATGCGATACATTAGCGACAAATTAGGGAAATTTACTGTATCATGTTTATTTGCTTGTTATGGAGCTAATAGGTATACGTTTGATAGCATTTAGTAGATATTGAATTTTTTTCACAAAAAAAAGATGGGCGACAACGTTCTTTATTGTGGTAATAAATTAGCGACAAATTATGGACTAATCGTTGTTTTTTCAAAATTACACTAGGAAGTGATTCTGTTAGTTTTATATAAACCTAGCAGAACCATGTTTTTTTTTAACGAAGAGCGACAAATTTTTCCAAGTGGTAATGAATTAGCGATAAATTGGCGACATATTACTTATGGTAGTATTAGTATTTTCCATAAGTAGATAGGCACAACGTGGTTCTGACAGCTTCATATAAACCTAGCAGAACCATTGATGCTTTCAAAAAACGATGAGCGACAAATTTATAATTGTGGTAATAAATCAACGATTAATTAGCGACAAATTATGGCATAATTGGAAATTCAAAATTTGCAAATGACGTAGTAACGTGGTCTGTTTTGTCTATCATACTTCGAATATTTTTTGTAATTTTTTTCAGTATAACATTTTTTGCTTTCGTCTTGCACGCCGCAGTAACGATTTGCCTTGATAATTTTATGTTGCATTCTCGAGGATGACTATTCTGGTCTTTCACCGAACTAAATTTTCAGTTTAGCCCATTGTGTAAATAAAAACTTTTGATTGGCACATCTCCACGCTATTTCATTACTCATTATCTACTTCAAATGTATGGTTTTCATATAGAATTTGGGTCTGCCCTCGCAGACTCGACATAACTTCAACATTGAAAAATTGACCAACAGAAATTAAACGAAATTTCCTCACTCTTTGCACTAAACTCTTTGATCTCTATAATATACTGGAACTGATTAAATGAACTCGTGATTTCATTATTTTTAATAACCCATAAGTAATACCTGTCAACCGTAATTAGTACCTACCATGTGAGGCACGTAGTATTTCGTGCATATTTATTCGTTACCTGAAATGACGGGAAATATAAAATATTGAAATGTGACCAGACTCATTACGCCCGCCAGGTGACTCTTACATGTTACGAAATAAAATGGTTTTTTTTTTCGATGGCATTAAGCATTTTTGAAATGATTTCGATATTCCTTCCAAATGAATATGGAAGAGTCCGCTTCTGTCTAAAAATACCAATAAATATAAAATACCGTTACCAACAAATGTTTCGTTAAGGAAGTAGCACCAATGCAAAATACTCCGCAAAACAGAATAAAATCATCTTGTTGAAGGTTATCAGGACATTTCACCGGTGGTTTTTATGGTGCCGATTTTAATAGGTACCGGTTTTTCACGGAAGTGTTGAAAACCATCTTCATAACCATTTAAAAAACATGAAACAATAAACAATGAAATATTATATAATTTTAGTATTATTTTCAATCCCTTAGAACCATCTTCTTCCAACGTTATAACATTCAGTTATAAAGTACCCATTTGTTGCCATACCTGTGTTAATCAGAATTTCAATAAATCTGAAAAAAGTAGGTCATCCAAGAACTGCACTACGAGTACTTTTATGCGAATAATTTAATTCTTATCCATCTATTAATAGGCAAGCAAACGGCACACGCACATTCAGATGTTACATGATTTTTTCATTCGGCTTCTTTCTGTGTTCTGACAATGCTCATGTGAACGTTCTTTGTGAGACACGTCGAATTTGGATCGTAATGACCTACATTAACAAAACATTGGGTGAATGACAAGTGTGTACTGTTTGTAATGGAAATCTTTTAGCTTAGCACATTTTGGACAGTTACAAACTTGAATGATAAATGAACAACGGGTTTTTTCGTTCCCGATGTTTTTGTTGCAAATGTGCAGTTTTACTTTTAGTTTTGCAATTATTGGCCTTGTCATTTGAAACCTGTAACTTTCCCTTGCTCGTAATCTAGACTGCCGCATGATGGTTACTCGGAACCGTCATTCGATGCTGGTTTTCGTGATTAGTGTACAAGTTAGTTTCCTGAATGTGTGGTGCATTTTTGCATTTCACAAGACTCAAAAGTGTCGAACATAACCTAATATAATTGGACAAAATCTGACTTTGTCACATCAGAATCGTCAGGAGCTATTGTACATCAAAGTAGAAAGAAAAACGTGAGATGTAAAAACTCACCGAATACTGAAGACTTGCGAAATTGTAACCACACAATCCACTTTCTACATGCAATAACTATAAACTTCCAGCTTGTTGGCAACTACACGATACCAAAACACAAAACTTTTACCAATTTCGAGACACTAGCAAGAGAACATTATTCGATAATAGAAGCAGTCAAGATATAAAAAGTTCCCAAGAAATTACGAAAACATCGCACAGGAAAATTGACAAGAGTCCGCGTACTACTCTCCCGTTACAAAGTCAGCTGCGAACTGACTCTGACAACTGAATTTCCATCCTCTATCAAAATCCAAGCAAGCAACGCTAGTCCCATCAGCGCTTAGTAGATGGCGCAAGTTTCAATAAATCGATCAATAAATTCTTTGTCGAGCAGTATTGTACGGGTAATAGCATTATTTTATGAAGGTTGATGTTTTACCTGAGGCAGTGAATGATTCCATGTTTGGGATCAGGCTGGGCCAATGAATCAGAGAGAGAGAAAAAGCGACATCTGATGTCTGAGTCATAATTGAAAGAATGTTTTTTTGCATTGTCCCAAATGATGGAGCTAACGTCAAAGCCCTCCGGCAGTCTATGCCACCAATAACATCATTTTGTGATTGTGATTTATAATCACATTAATCCGCAATAGCACAGGACAGTACTTACAAAGTCGAAGGGGTACCTACAAAAATAAATGCTTGAAAGGTATATGAGTTTTTTTTATTTTCATTTGAAATGGAGAAGTACAAAGGTAAAAAATTCTCAAAAAATCAATCGTTGTTATTTTGAGAACCAATAATACAAAATAGTTGAAGTCGTGATGTGACATCAGTATACCTTTCGTTGTCATGGAAATGAGAAAAACAGATATTCATTTGCAATTTGTTATCAAAGATCAATATTCGTTGTCACCAGAGCTCAAAAATGAATTATTCTAATATCGATTTTTTTAATAGTGAGGCAGAATCGCGGTTAATACCGCGAAAATCCAGTGATATATATATAAAAAAGAATATGAAAAGTTCATCAAATGGATGGAGGAGCAAGAGGTATCACATTGATTTGTTGAAAATATAAACAGGATGTTTATATAATCAGATGTGGAATCATCTGCGACTGAAAGATAAACTTTAGTCACTATCTTCCATCGTCAAGATAACCTCTTGTGGGGTATTCATGTTGAAAAGGGAATGTTTCCCTTTTCAGGTATCACATATAAATGAACGAGTTGTTAGTAATATTTTATTTGACGTTACAAGGTACTCCTGTCAGATCAATAATCAGACATTTGTCATTTAGACTTCATGTTTCTCGATTTGTTGATGTAGCCATGGTAACTTTAAAAAACGCTCATTTTTTTAAGTTTGATTTAAACACGCTGAGGCGAAGTGGGTAAAATGGGGCAACAATTAAAAAAAATATATTGTGAAGGGAGTATATACAGTGAGTACGTAAATAGTCCCTCCCATATTATCTCCCATCGAACGAATCATTATTTTTCAACCAAATTTGGCACACTTGTAAGGAACCATAATTACTTCTTTTTACGATACTTGTGTCCGTTATGACTTCATCCGCACAAGTTTTACGTGATTCGGGGGAAACATTAAAAAGGGGTATGGTTTTGTGACACCTTGTTTTGAAGGTTTCTTAATTCTATATCCAACAGTGTATAGATTTTTCATTTCTGCTTACCGTTAGGGGAGATCTGGGCATTTAAAATCTTGAAGTATATTCTGTACTGTCACCTCACCTATGCAAGTTTAAAATGAAGGTGCTATTGGCTATCGACTTCCTCCGTACTCATTACAAAGTTTTGCATGCTGCTCTAACAAGGAATTTTTTTAACGAATGCAATCATTATCCTGCATCCTAGATGAAAATTTTCAATAACAGAAAACAACAAGGAGCAACCAGATCATAAAAAATATAAATACTCAGTATTTATCACTCACTGATTATCATGTACCCATCAATCGTCTTAATAATTGTTTAAAATGTTCTTTCTTGCTGACAATGAAAAAATCTATTTTCGAACATTGGTTGTCTCATATACTTTTGACTTCAGACATCCCCAGTGGAAAAAGTATAATGGCATTAGATCTGGGGAACGTAACGGTCATACAATTGCTCCCGATCTACCGATCCATCCATCAGTATATATTTCATTCGAATATTCACAAACCTGTCTAAAATAATGAGGAGTGGCTTCCTTCTGTTGGAGTATTTTTGGCATATCTGAGTCCAATGGATTCGCTTCTACTACCCCATCAATGATATATGTGATTTCATTTTGCAGCATATTTAGTTATAATTGTCCAGATGAATTGCCATCTATGAATATGGGACCAATTATATGGTTACCTGAATTGCCTGCCCATTGATTCACTTTTTGTGAATACTGAGTGTACTCATTTCTTTTTCAATATCGAAACAAAAGTAATGCTTCAAAATTTGGCATCATATTTTCATGACGAATAGCGATATATCATTTTTCAGTTGAAGAATACTATATTTTTTTAATTCTGAAAACCGATTTTTTATATTTATTGTAGACTTAGCCGGATTCTATAACTGAAATATATATAGATATAAGAAATCTACTAATAAACATTTCCTTAAATATAATTATTATGTTGCTTTCAGGTTTTAATAATTTCTAATAACCAGTTGATTTTTTAGAAAAGGAGAAGAATCAGATGAGAACAATGAAAAAAAAATTAAAAAAATTTAAGGATATATATATATATATATATATATATATATATATATATATATATATATATATATAATTTAGTTTTAATATGGTTGCTATAAAAATACACATAATATGGGTTTTTTTTAATATAATATTTTGACACATGTCGATACATGCAATCGCTTCTGCATCAAAAGAAACCCCAAAAGATGTTGTACAGTGCCGTTCGTCTATTCTTGTTTGGCGGGAAATTTAAAAAATTTAAAAATTATGTCTCAAAACACACTTATTTGGGAAAATATTGAAAAATGTTATTTGGAAAAGTTATTTAGAACGACATTTTATAGCTATGTACAAGTTTGGAAAAAAATCTGAGATAAAAAAATAAAAATCAATTTTTGCCAATTTTAAATCTGTGGATTTGCCATGTGCTCAGCTGCTTCATAAGAGGTCACAGAAATATCTTCAGGACATTATAATCCCGATACTGTTTATTAGTGACAAAGAACCATGTATCTACAGAATTTTAATATGAATTTTTTATTAGAACAAAAATTGATTCAATTTTCAACATAATTACATTTTATAATAAAATTAGAAGCTGAAATAATTATAAACCAAACAACTTAATGCATACTCGAAAGTTTGTGAATGTCCATTACTCGACGTGTCTACCCTGACGTTCAATACATGTAGTTGTTGGGATTTCATTTCTCTGGACACATTTCGCAGCATTTGTGGTGTAATGTTATTGATACATTGTCGTATTACTTCTTCTAAATGGTCGATATTACGAAATGGCCGTTGTTAATAAACCCTACTTTCAAGGTACCCTCTCATAAAAAGAAATCCAAGGGCGTCAAATCTGGGGATCTTGCAGGCCACGGGTTTTCTGAATATCGTCCTATCCATTCATGAGGAAAGTGTTCGTTAAGCCACGCTCTGACATCAAGGGTACTCTGTACTGACGCTCCGTCTTGTTGGAAAAAAATATCATTCTTTCTTTGCAGCGGTAATCCATGTAAGAAATCAAAAAACACATTATTTAAAAACACTTGTAACGTAAATAAACTTAACTTGGTTTTAATAATTTATTTAACACTTAATCTACAACTTAATTTATATTACTACGCCACTGTATAGCTCGATCGTATGGGCTCGTTCAGACTGTCTTCTCCCTCTTGAGGGCTGTCTATTTATCTCCGATACAGCATTCTCGATGTTTCCAATTCTGGTGGTTGGTGCCCAGCATGTTCCAGTTATTTCCAATATCGACCGTTGTTATCTGCCGCGTCGTGACTGGATGGTTCTCGAATATCTCCGGGGATGATCTCATCGCTGTCGACGGCAACGCGCGAGGCGACAGGTCCGGCCTAGGTTCGTTACATTGCCCCCTTCTTAAAGACATTTCGTCCCGAAATTTCATCCTTGGAGTGTGACGATATCTGCATGACTCCCCATATCTGCACCATGAAGTTCGATGGAAGTAACACTCCACGGTCTTCATGATCGGTCGTGGAAGAGGGTTACAGCAAACCAAAATCTTGACGCCGCTGGATCTGAATATCGCCTCCAGCATACTTCTTATGACTCTCCAGTCCAACCCATCAATACCACAGGATAATTTTGGAATTGCTAGATCCACCAGGTTCTGGTCCACCATAGTATCTCTTAGTTTGGTGAGACTCTTCCAGACATCTTCATAGGACGGTTTATCTTGGGAATGCCTCTTGGTAACTAGGTAGTAGATGTTTCTCTGGCCTTTCTTCAGCTGCAGCACCCACCAACTTCTGGATTCTGCTCCCGCAGTGTTTGGAGTTGACCAAATTTCTTGGAGAACACTACGGCGATGCCCTGGACATTCGAAGATCTTCTGCCACACAGTGCGCTAGTGCGTAGTCAGCAGGCACCTCGAAAGGTCTCGTGACTCCTCTCTAGTAACCCCATGTAGAACTTTCTGCCCGTTTGAATACAAGGACATAAACTTCTCGAACGTCATATCATCCTCCGGTGGCTGAGGGTGCGAACTTGGTCATGGTTTCCAGCGTAAGGGGCCAACCTGTTGAAATGGACGACCCTTGGTTTCCCTCGGGGTGGCTTATGGATTCGGTACACAAGGTCGTTTATCCTTTTCACGATTTTATACGGGCCTTCCCACGAGTTCCGCAACTTTGGTGATAGTCCACGACGACGTTTGGGGTTGTACAGCCAAACCAGGTCATCAACCTTAAATCCTCCAGCGTCGGCCTTGATGTCATAGGTCTTCTTCATTTTATCGCTGGCACTCTGAATGTTCAACCGGACTCGTTCGTGGATGTTGTCCATTCTCTGCCGAAGTTTGCTGACGTAGTCCTCTCCCGCAGTGTCTTGTCCTGGCGGTATCCCAAACTTCAGGTCACAAGGCAGTAGCAGTTCTCGGCCCATTATAATACTAGCAGGAGTTTGACCGGTTGACTCGTGTACTGCGGATCGATAGGCCATCAGGAACAAATGAAGATACTGGTCCCAGTCTCTTTGATGGTCAGAGACAACCTTGGACAAGTGGCGGTTGATCGTCCTGTTCATCCGTTCCACCATTCCATCGGACTGCGGATGTAGGGCCGTGGTTCTTGTCTTGCGGATGTTCAGCAGTAGACATATCTCTTGGAAAAGGTTGGATTCGAAATTTCTGCCTTGATCCGAGTGCAGCTCCATTGGAATACCGAATCGACATATCCACTCTTTCACCAAGACGTCGGCGACGGTGATGGCTTCCTGGTTGGGCAGGGCATAGGCTTCCGCCCACTTACTGAAGTAGTCCATTGCCACAAGGATGTATTTATTCCCGTGGTCGGATACTGGAAACGGGCCGGCGATGTCAATGGCGATTCTCTCGAACGGGCTGCCTACGTTGTACTGACGCATCGGGGCCTTGGGTCGTATTCGAGGTCCATTGCTAGCAGCGCATACAGCGCACTTCCTGCACCAGTCCTGGACGTCAGCTTGACAATTGGCCCAGTAAAACCGTTGCCTCACTTTCTGCAGGGTCTTCGTCACTCCCAGATGTCCTCCGGCGACTCCATCATGGATTTCCGCAGCACTTCCTCTCTTCTGTTCCTGGGAACAATTATTTGGCGTCTGTCTTCCCCACCAATATCGGCCTCCAACACACGTTTCAGGATCCCATTGTCCAGAATAAGAGTTCCATTGTGCCCAATAGGACTTAACAGCCGGCGAGTAACCTGCGACTTCCTGCCATGATGGTCTTCGATTGCCCTTCTTCCAGCTGACGACTAAGCCAAGGTCAGGGGTCTCTCTCTTGGTCTTTCTGGATCTTGCTGTCATTCCAGTTGTCATCCATTGCCGCGGTTCTACAAAGTGTTGCTTCTTTCTCTTCTGCTCGTCGGCAATGTGAGCAATCATCTGGACATGGTGTTCGCGACAAGGCATCTGCATTCTTATGGCTAGTTCCGGCTCGATGTTCGATCTTGAAATCGAATTCTTGGAGTCTCTCGATCCAACGTGCTACTTGACCCTCAGGTTTTTTTGAACTGTAAGAGCCATTTGAGAGCTGCATTGTCAGTTCTCAGCAGGAATCTTCTTCCATACACGTACTTGTAGAAGTGTTCCACTCCCTTTACAACAGCTAGCAGCTCTCGCCTGGTGACACAGTAATTGCGCTCTGGTTTGCAAGCGTCTTGCTGAAATAACCAATGACCTCTCCTGTCCCTCCTGGATCTGAGATAGGGACAGCTCAAGTCCCACGTTGCTGGCGTCCGTATCCAAAATGAATTTCCCTTTGGGTAGGGGATAGCTCAGTATAGGTGCGTTGATCAAAGCTCCTTTCAGCTTCCTGAATGAGTCTTGACATTCTTCGGACCACTGGAACTTTGTTTGGCCTTCCGTGAGCTTGGTCAGTGGTTTAGCGATGTTGGCGAATCAGCACATATCGGCGATAGTATGTGCATAAACCAAGGAAACTTCGAAGTTGGTGATTGTCTTTTGGGATGGGCCAATCCTTAACAGCTTTGATCTTCTGGTCGTCCACTGCTACTCCTTCCCCAGAGACAACGTGGCCGAGGTATCGTACTTCTTTTTGGAACAGATGGCATTTCTTAGGGCTCAGCTTCAATCCGGAGTTCCTCAGTCGCAGGAATACTTCCTCCAAGTTTTTCACGTGGTCCTCAAACGATCTGCCGACCACAATTATGTCGTCAAGATACACTAGACACGTGTTTCATGAGAGTCCCTTCAGTACTGTTTCCATCAATCTTTCGAATGTGGCGGGAGCATTACAGAGCCCGAATGGCATAACGGTGAACTGCCACAATCCTGAGCCGATGGTAAAAGCAGTCTTTCCTCGATCTTCCTGAGCCAGTTCTACTTGCCAGTATCCACTCTTCAGATCAAGGGTCGAGAAAATCGTGGAACCAGCCAACGTGTCTAGGGTGTCATCTATTCTCGGGAGAGGGTAACTGTCCTTCTTCGTGACATTATTAAGTTGGCGATAGTCTACACAAAAGCGTGTCGATCCATCCTTTTTCTTCACCAGTACGACTGGAAGGACCAGGGACTGTCAGATGGTTCGATAACTCCTTCTTTTCCCATATCGCTGACTATTTTGTCAGCCTCTTCCTTCTTGGCAAGAGGAAGTCTTCTTGCTGATTGCCGGATCGGTCGGCACCCCAGTATCAATCTTGTGCTGGACCACATTAGTTCGACCTCCTTTTCCTTGTCCGGTATCGAAGATGTCTTGGTACTTTTGACTAAATCTCTTAGTTTGGGCTGTTGAGCTGGTTTATGTCTTTGGAAGAGATGGCAACTAATTTTCTAGTTCTGTGGGCAAGTTGTTGGGTTGGCTAATCGTACCTCGTACGCCCCGGATCACAGATGAAACTGACGAGCAGTGCCCTAAAATTGTTCCTTTCTTTAAGGTCACTGGAAAGTAATTGACATTCATGACCCTTACGGGCACAAATTTGTCAGCACGCAACAAGGTCTTCCCTAGTGCAATCTCTCGTCCAATTTTCTCATCATGAAGTTTGGGCTCGAACATCACCACGTTTCCACTGCTCGTACTCCCGTCCAGGCGAGCCTCCAGAATGGTTTCAGCCCTCTCAGGTACGCTTACATCTTCAGCCAACAACACACGGATCAACCCCTCACTTCTCCCATGAAGCACCAGCTCTTCTCCGTTGACACGTAGGACGCCGTCTTTGAAATCCAATTCAAACCCTCTGGAATTCATGATGTCCATTCCGATGATTGCATCGTCTTCGATGTCCGCTACAAGTGCCTGATGTTTCACTTTAGTGCTGCCCAAAATCATTTCAATCGGTAGCTCGCCATATACAGTAGCTGGCTCCCCTGTTGCTGTGCGTAGCTTCCAAGTTGTCGGTTCAATCCGTTCCGGTGTTCTGGCAAAGGAAGGCCCGAGAATTGTCCTAGTCGCACCTGTATCTAGCAGCATGGTGCAAGACTCGTTATTGATGAGACCGTCTACGAAGACACCTTTGTTCTGTCGTTGAAGGATAGTGACATATGCGTTGTTAACCGGGGCTTGCCGGACACATGCCGACGATTGCCCTTTCTCGTCGACCTTTTTTAGTTTTCCTGCATCGGAGTCGATGAATGTTGGACATTTGCTACGCACATGTCCAATTTTGCCACAATTCCGGCATCTGTCTTTTCTCAGGCAAAACTTCCTTCATCACTTTTCTTATGGCAGCTTCCAAGTCAGCATGCTCCTGTGAGTCTTCTTCAATACTTCGAACTTTACTTTGGTTTTTGCAGGATTGCTTTGCTGCCTCAAATTCCAAAGCGCGTGCCAGTGCGTCTACGAGATGTGTTGGACGAGCTAGTGTCAACGCTTGTCTGGTTTCTTGGTCACGGAGTCCATCCAAGAATGCCTGAACCGCTAATCGCTCCATTACATTCTCCGGTGTGGCTGGATATGCGAGACGAACCAAGCGTGCAATGTCAGCTTCGAATTCTTGTAAGGATTCGCCCGATTTCTGGCAGCGATTTTTCAGTTGGGAGTGGTATACGTGTTCCAAATGGGCGTGGCCATATCGTAATTCTAGATGTTTAATCAGCTGATCATAGTCCTCCTGTTCTTGGGCGGTGAGAGTTTGTAGAATATTTGTCGCTTCTCCACGTAATGCAAGTGTCAATGCTACAGCTCTTTCCCCTGCATTCCATCCGTTTGCTTTGGCCGCTGCTTCAAACTGCCGGCGGTAATTTGCCCATGGAGTTTTTCCGTCGAACTGAGGCGGCTTCATGGAAAGCTTCCCTATTTCTGAAATGACCTTGACATCTGTTATACCCTCTTGAACTTTATCCACGTTCAAACTCAAGTCCAGCATTGCATTTTCGTTAACCATCTCTGTGGTGGACGCACTATTCATTTGTTTTCCAGCTTACTGATCGTTTCCTTTATTTTGTCCATTTCTGTCTCAACGGTTCCCATTCTTTCTTCTAGAAAATTAGCCACACCACACAATTCTTTTTTTAGGCCTTCTGTGTTTTCCAGGAACTTCTCTTCCAGGCTTCTTGAATTTTCTAGAAGTTTCTCTTCCAGATTTCTAGAATTTTCCTGAAGTTTCTCTTCCAGATTTCTAGAATTTTCCTGAAGTTTCTCTTCAGATTTCTAGAATTTTGTTGCAGTTCTTCTTTCACGGATTTAGTAGTTTCTTCGAGTTTATTCATTACCAAACTTAAATCACCTCCGGAACTTCGAATAAAAATGTTTCGGGTCCTCACCTTCTTGTATAAGTCCTTCTGCAAGTCTTTCCTGGAGTACTTGCTTTTTACCTGTTGTTTCCAGTTCCCTTTCCTCCAATTCCTGTTTTAATTCCGCTACCTTCAAATCCGCAAGGCGCACTTTTCTTGAACACATTTTGTCTTTGACGAGGTATCAGTCTGTTTTACACGAAAAGTTATCAGTTTGTTAAAAATTCACTTCGCGAATTCTTTTCCACGGGCCACCAGTCTATTGTCTGTTTCACGCGAAGAGTGTATCAGTTTATATTCCCACGCACAATTGTCCACTTCGCGAAAACCGGGCCACTGTCTATTTTCTGTTTCACGCGAACAGCGTATCAGTTTATATTCCACGCACAATTGTCCACTTCGCGAAAACCGGGCCACTGTCTATTTTGGGCGTACAGAAAGGTCTATCAATTTATTTTTCTGACTATCCACTCCACGATCACTTGTTTATTTTCAAAATCTCACTTCCGACACCAATTGTAACGTAAATAAACTTAACTTGGTTTTAATAATTTATTTAACACTTAATCTACAACTTAATTTATATTACTACGCCACTGAATAGCTCGATCGTAAGGGCTCGTTCAGACTGTCTTCTCCCTCTTGAGGGCTGTCTATTTATCTCCGATACAGCATTCTCGATGTTTCCAATTCTGGTGGTTGGTGCCCAGCATGTTCCAGTTATTTCCAATATCGACCGTTGTTATCTGCCGCGTCGTGACTGGATGGTTCTCGAATATCTCCGGGGATGATCTCATCGCTGTCGACGGCAACGCGCGAGGCGACAGGTCCGGCCTAGGTTCGTTACACACTAAATAATTTCGTGAATTAAGGTTGCCCATAAAAAAGTAAGGCCCAACAATCTGTGTATCTAATATGCCGCACCAAACATTAGTTTTCAAAGAAAATTGACTTTTTGCCTCTATCTTCCAATTTGGGTTCTCATCAGCCCACCATCTACAATTCTGGGAACTGACAGTACCGTTTGATGTAAAAGTCACCTCATCAGTAAATAAAATGTTTGTAGGAAAATGTTGGCATTCTTCAATGATGCCTTGGAACCAAAATGGAAAATCTAAGCGTGCACCAAAATCTCTATCGAGTAAGGTGTGGATGAATTTTGGTTTGTATGCATGAAATTTATTATTCTTCAAAATTCTTCTTATGGATTTCTCAGATATACCGGTTTGTTCCTGCCTCTCCGATAGTGCCATCCGTAGATTTTCTGTGACCGATAACAAAACATTAAAGGTCCTTCCTCATTAGTGACGGGCTTACTATGTGGAATTCTGTAACGATTTTCTACACTGCCTGTAGCTTTGAATTTGTTTAAAATACGCAACACAGTAGATCCATGGATATTCTTATTTGGATATCTAGCATTGAATATATCTGCTGCTTCTCTGGAACTATGAAAACGCTCACCACATATTAAGACGAGCTCAATTTTTTCTTGCAAACTCAGCTTTTCTTGGGGCATCTCTAATTATTGTTAACACACAACAAAATGTAACTTTTACAATGAAAAAAACTATAGAATAAAGACGATAAAAACACCTGGATAAATAATAACACTACTTAATCGTTTGACAACTCTTAATAACACATTGTCATTATTAGTCAATTATTTCATGGCCTCTTTGATCATGAGGAAATCTGTCGATGCACGCATCAACAATGATAATATTGAATGATTCCAACAATTTGCCAAAAATCAATTTATTTTTTGTTTGAATAAAAAATTCAATTTGAAATTGTGTAGATACAAGGACCTTTATTAATAATGAACAGTATCGGGATTATAATGTCATGGAGATATTTCAGTGACCTCTTATGAAGCAGCTGAATGCATGGCAAATCCATAGATTAAATTTTTTTTCCGAATAAAATAGAAGTAGCTGGCGAATATTTACAAAATATCATTTGAAATATTACTGTTGGCCTTACTAATGAGTTTCTTTGTCTAAAATGTATTTTTCCAAATTGAAATTTTTATTATGGCAAAAAACTGATTTTTATTTTTTTATCTCAGATGTTTCTCAAAATAGCTATAAAATAACGTTCTGAACAACTTTTTCGAATAACATTTTTCGATATTTTATCAACTAAGTGTGTTTTGAAACATAATTTCAATTTTTTTAAATTTTCCTCCAAACACGAAAAGACGAACGGCACTGTACAACGTCTTTTGGGGTTGCTTTTGATGCAGAAGCGATTGCACATATCGATATTCGTCAAAATTTATTAATAAAAGAATTTCCCATATGATGCGTACTTTCTGCCGGTCACTGTATATATGTATATATATATATACATATAAATATAAATATATATATATATATATATATATATATTATATATTATATATATATATATATATATATACATATTTTTTTCTCAATCCAACAATTGTTTGAAAAAAAACTGATCTCAATCATTTGAGTGAGATCTATTTTTATTTATTAATTTTATACAAGAACCCGAATGCTCTCAATATTTTTTTTTTAAATATCTAGCTACATTAAACTCACTACAAATAAAATAAGAACTAAACAAAATTTATTTGTCCATAATTTTTACCATAACAAAATCTCATCTCTAGTAGTAATTGCAAATGGTGTTCTAATATCACTTGAGCAGCTAAGACCAAGTGTCTCTTCTTCTTCAATAATTTTTACAAATTGACTTTTGACATTGTTTTATGTTATTTCCAACCTCTTTGTCTTGTTTTCCCACACTTTCACATTAAATTACAATTGTTCTCGGCTTTGTATAATTTTTCATTTTTGTTCAAAAATACTGTTCCATATAACTCTATTTATTGCTCCATGTTTTTACATGTTTTTCAATGTTGTCTTTTACATCTTTCTGTATATCACCAAAAAACGACCATTTTCACTGACATTGTAAGTAAGGTTACATTTTATATATATATATATATATATATATATATATTATTAATTATATTATAGTATATTCACCCTTGTAGTTCCCTGATGATGACAATATTCATTGGACAAATATTGGAAATATAAGATATATAATATAAGAGTACACTTGCGTTTGCTGCTGTCCCAAATAATTTCTCAGAATTTTTCCTAACTAGTCAGCAAAAGACTACCTCTCCTTTTCTTTTGTCATTTTGTCATTAAAAGCGCCTGAACGACGTAGTGACCACGTCGTTCAGGCGCTTTTAATGACAATTGACAAAACAGCAAACCACAAAATATCGAAAGTTTTCTGTTAAAACAATGGTACAACAAAATTTAACACCGCCCCAAAATCCAACTAATGTTGGTTACAAAACACAAGCATGGTAAAACCAAGATCAAATGTTTTTAATGTTTTTAATAAATTTTACTGAAGATGCCCCCGAACGAGGGCGAAACGTTTAAATAAATGTAATTTTCTTCTCATTTTAATACAAACGAATCTGAAACCCAAGAAAACTTCAAAAAAAAATATATATATAATTTTCCATTAAAAAAAAAATTGTAATTTATTTGTTTCTCAACCGATTTTCAGACATAAGAACTTCCGTTACAGTGTAACAGTATTATTTTCAGAATTATTCCTCAATTTTCATAGAATTCAGTGGGAAAAACATCAAATATTGTTGCCCCCGTTATTTTTAGAAAAATACACTTGGGAACTAACTTTTCGAGCGGCGTATCCTTGGGGTCATTCAACGATTGTATTAGCATCTCTTGAGGGTGATATTAGGATGTCGGATTTGACCACTAAAGACCACTTTTTCGACATCACTGTGTATCGTCTCATTTTTCAGTAAATCTAATAAGAAGCATGCCTAAGAGCAATACCTAAAAAAAGGGATCGGATGACTTATCATGCGTTTCCGAACCCTTTTTTTTACTTCATTTTTATTCAGTAAGAAAATTTATAAAGAACCATGTAGCACTCCGATGGAAGCTTCCATTCCAGCCACATCAGCGGCGTATGTTATCGATGATGTGTGATTGAGATGACAAAGTGATTTCTGTTTATCATAAAAACTCCATTCCGCAAAAAAAAATTCATGATATTATTGTGTCGTACCTACCCAAAGATGGAATTAATTTTCCGATACCAAACATGTACGGACAACCGATAACGAGGTATTAACAGGAAACCACGCAGCTTAATATCATAATTATCACCACAAACACTCTATGAAATTGAACTTGGTGAAACAAAATGAAACCAGAGTAATCATAATTTTCCGATCCTTTTCATAATGAAAATTAAAATATTTTTTTTAAATCTCTTTTTCGAATGGTTCACTGAGTGACATTTTGTTCAACACATAATCATCCCAGATGTACAAGCCCAAGAAAATATTGCATATATTACCCCAAACAACAATGAAACTTTATCTACATCAACCATCTCAATACCATACATAGAAAGGATCACACCGTAACTTGCCAGACTTACTCATTTCCAAAATAATGCCAAAATAGCCAACAAAAAAGTATTAACAATCAAGTCAATGTTTAAAAAATTCAAAGATAAAATATAATTATCAGTGTACAGTATAACTTCAAAATTGTAACCAACAAAACATTGGACAAACCTCAAGATCTTTATCATCTAGAATTATTTCACACGAAAGTGATTGCAGACTGCACCCAGACAGATGCACTCTAGTAGGTAACATGATAAGTTTGTTAACAGGATTATCTACGAAACAGGTGTTAGCGAGAGAATCTCATACAGCTAAGACAACCTTGCAAGAAATGGCTTTAATTTCACCAAAAAATAAATGCAACAACAAAAAACTGACAATAATCATTTGACTGAGATTTTCCTCTATTTACTCTTATGATCTGGTAACAATACGAATTGAGATCATTCCACTGGCTATCGGTGATCGGGTTTTTGTCGTTATGTTGGTTATTAATTTTGCTTATATATACTGGAGATATTGAATCATATATTTATCAACTACGAATATGGATAACACTCCATAAGACTCCATTTTAACAAAGGGAAGTCAGGAAACTCAGTATGTCCTTTATCATGCGGGCACTTGAAAACTACTGCGCATGCGCAACTTTCGAATTACGACTCATGGCATACATATTTGAGGTTAGGTTAGTGATTTGACATTTTGACCAAAATTAGGCAAACGAAATCACGTGACCCAATATGGTGGTTGTTGTCACACAAATCACAAATTGATAATCGCCATAAAGATATCATTGTCAGTGTGCTCGTTGGAGTCGTTGGCTAGTAAAAGTGTATTTTTGATTATTTTCGGAGCTTTCGTTAGGAATATGGATATTATTTCGTATTTGATTTTTACTCATAGCTCTTATTCCCAAATTCAGCAGGCTTTTTCCAATGGTGGATATATGTACAGTAGCAAATTTGGAATATTAAGTCATCGAAGTTAATTTTTCATTTCAAACAGGACTATTATGAATCAATAATAATTCATAAGAGACAATTTATGGCTCCTGATCTAATCTGTTATGTTAATTGCCAATTTGGCTCATTATAAGAGACATTGATATGATATTTCAGAATATTACTTCTCAACTTTCATAATATAGTTCTAATCAACATTACCTTTTCTCAGGTCAAACATTCACAAAAGGCAAACGAGAAACCTTCAGATGTTTGGTGCATAATTGCAAAGGATGGAAGCATGGAAGCATTTGTACAGCTCACTGTACTTGTATGGCCGGAAACAGTGAAGTATGCAGTTACGTTTGTGCCATATTATTTGCAGCAGAGTATGCAAACACCAAGAGGAAGGCAATGTCACGCACAGATTTGGAAGCTGTGGGCCAATGCCATCCAGTCAAAAAATGTATTGTTCGACTGTTGGTCTCTTGCTCAGTTATTATTTAGTAAAAAATAAAATAATGTAACTCTCTCTCTCTCTATATATATATATATATATATATATATTTATTTATATTATATATATATATATATATATATATATATATATATATATATACCGGGTGAGTCTGAGAGAAATTATCCGATTCAAAGCACGAAAATTTAGGGGGTTATTAAACAACTAAAATGTGATTTTTTGAGATAAAAATTAATTTTGTAGCACTTCCGGTTTCGCCAGAAATGATCTGAGTATTAGTTTTTCAAATTGAACACCTTGTACATTTTCACATTTTTGAAATCTAGAGCAAATTCTGAACATGATAAGCTGGATTTTTTATTAATTTTTTTTTTTTTTTCAAAAAAAATTTTTTTCAAGGATGATGATTTTTTACATGTTGAACGTTTCTCTCCGATGCCATGTTGTCTGAGAAAATGAAATTAGCATTTTAATTACAATACTTTGCCACCAGCCGCTGTTTGAATGTGGCAAAATCACTTTTTTTCGATTATCTCATGTTTTTTAAATGGCATCTCTATGGGACACTCTCTGCAACAGAAATGATACCAAAATTTTGAATATCTGTCAATTATCTTCAGATTTATCACTATTACAAAAAATGTACCAAAAAGTATTGTGGCCGCTGGACTAATAAAAATCCCAAATGATAACATTATTTGAAATTTCACTTACTATACTAATAAGAATAGTTGGCAAATTTGATGTATGTATTTCTAATAGATGCATACTCCAGAAAAATGTAATGAAAATTCTGGTTTGCTACCAGCAGATATTTCATTACGTTATAATTCACATTTTTAAAGTAATTCGTCTTCAAAAAGACTAATTACTAGTATTCCCATGATGTACCCATTATGGTTGATAGGAACACAGAAATTACACTATCCATTTTCACAGATTCTGAAAGTGTTTAATAGTTTAATCTGTTTCAATAAAGGAATGTGTTTCCATCGTCAACTCCAAATTTTGTCAAAGTCGCCTTTGGATAAAAAAATGAATGAATATCTGCTGTCAAATAAGTATCAATACGAAATAACTGTTATCAAAAATTCAGCCAAAATGAAAAAATTGACATTTTTTTAATTTACGGTGAGTGTCTGAAAAATTCTACGGCAGCATCAAATTTATACAGACGGAGGTTTCCTGGTAGAAGACATCCGTGTAGGACATACTTCGTGAAACTTGAACGTCAGTTAAGACAAGAGCCAAACAACCGACGTATTCGAAATCGAAATGTAAATGTAATAGTCAGCGAAGATAAAGAGATAGACGTTCTAGGATATGTAGAGGTAAATCCGACTTCTTCAACACGAGAATTAGCTAATGAATGTGACGCAAGTCAATCGACTGTACAGAGAATTTTGAAAAAGCATAAGCTTCGCTCGTATAAATATCCGATACATCAAAGGCTTTATGGTGGAGACGATGAAAGAAGACTTGAATACTGTCGATGGTTTCTTCATAATGTTCGCGAAAATCCTCAATTTCCTTTGAGAATTTTATACTCAGATAAAACAAGATTTACCAATAGAGGGCTCTTCAATAAGAATAATACTCGATATTGGGCACAGCAGAATCCAAGGCTTTTACATCAAGGTAATCCTCAAGAAAGGTTCGGATTTAACTGTTGGATGGGTATACTTGGAGATCGATTCATTGGGCCAATTTTTTTTGATGGATCACTCACTGGAGCAACGTACCTAACGTTTCTTCGGGATGGTATCGAGCCAATCATTGACGACTTTCCATTGGTTCTGAAAAATTTCTATTCTCAACAGGACGGTGCACCCCCTCATAATCATGGAATGGTAATCAATTACCTGAATAATGCTTACAGAAATAAACTTATTTCTACACATGGTCCCATCAGATGGCCACCTAGGTCACCAGACTTAACCCCCTCAGACTATTATTTATGGGGAACAATAAAAAATGATGTATATGCAACTTCTAGTGATACACGCGAGGAACTGCAACAAAAAGTCATCACAGCTTTCAATAATATCAGCTCAGCAGAGTTAACTAGAGCAGTTCGAGCAGCAGTCAGAAGGGTGCAATTATGCATGGAACATAATGGCCAACATTTTGAGCAATTTTTATAGTAAGAGTATTAGAGCATTGTGCTACGTATTTGTTGTTTTCAAAAATTTGTAATAAATGTTGATAATCCTCAAAATCGCGTATTCAAATTCAAAATAATAAATTTAACGTATGATAATTTTCAGTGTTGAAAATCGTTATGGGACAATTGAGTAGAAGTGATATTCAAAAATTTTCATCATTTTGTTGTTGTTTAGTCCAGCGGCTGCACTATTTTGTGGTACATTTTTTTATAATAGTGACAACTCTGAAAATAATCGACAGATATTCAAAATGTTGGTATCATTCGATTCCTTTCTTTCGAAACAATCTGTTGCAGAGAGTGTCCCATAGAGATGCCATATAAAAAACATGAGATAATCGAAAAAAAGTGATTTTGTCACATTCAAACAGCGGCTGGTGGCAAAGTATTGTAATTAAAATGCTAATTTCATTTTTTCGGACAACATGGCATCGGAGAGGAACGTTCAAAATGTAAAAAATCATCATCTGACAAAAAAAAAATTTTTGGAGAAAAAAGAAAAATTAATAAAAAATTTAGCTAATCATGTTCAGAATTTGCTCTAGATTTAAAAAAAGTGGAAATGTACAAGGTGTTCCATTTGAAAAACTAATACTCAGATCATTTCTGGCGAAACCGAAAGTGCTACAGAATTAATTTTTATCTCAAAAAATCACATTTTAGTTGTTTAATAGCCCCCTGAATTTTTGTAATTTGAATCGGATTATTTCTCTCAAAAATAGGGGTGCCCTACCTCTCAGACTCACCCGGTATACCTATATTATTATTGTGATGTCTCTGTATATTTATTTATTATTGGCCCGCGTTGGTCGCCAATTATTATGATGGGACTTATTTGTTATAATGATTGTTATTGTTATTTATTTTATTTTTTAATAACAACCCGTCATCATAATAAAATATTTGATATGATAAGTTTGATTAATTGAATTCTTTTTTATATGATAATTTTGAAAAGTAAATATCTATCATCACAGTAATAAATATCCGGCTATGCATGCTTATTCTTTTTCAAATACTCTTTCACCTGTATTCTTTCACCTTACCCCAGCTCTGTTGGTACGCCTATGGAGATATGAGATCGCCCTCTCTCAAGTTAGGATTCAGTGGTGCCACCTCGTTGCTCTGCTTGAAGTCAATGTGGAATGTACTGTTTTGTAAATTATTGGTTAGATGATCAAACAGATAATTAATAAATTCAGAAAATGGTCAAATAATGTTTCTTTTATTCAAATAAATCCTTAAAAACGACCCAACCTGCGTTATCTAACTTAATTCAATAAATTGTGCAATAGTAATGTCAAGATATTTGCTCATGCGCAATAATGTTACTAATAAATATGAGTTTATGGGTTAGATTCAGGTTGAAACAGTGGCAAAAGTCATTAAAGTATCCGAAATAAGTGTCTGATACGAATACGTTCACTTGGTTCAGATTCGGGTTTAAAAGTACCTGTGATTAGTTTCTGTTGGGTATTCTCAAAAATCCTGGAAGTGTTCTTCGTTTGTAGCTTCTGTGTGGTAGGTCCCCTTTGTTGTAGCAGCGTCACAGATGGGACTTCGACTATATTTTGAAAGGTCAGTGGTTTCTTCTTTGTAATTTGTACTTTTGTTTGTCTCTGAATGTTTAATATAGTATACTGGTTGATTTGCTCACTTTCTCATAGTATTTTCACATTTTATGGCTGATCAAATTTTTGTACGGCCTCTTTTTCCAAAATTAATTCTACATCCTCTTAAGCTTGTTATTTTTCTTCCTGGCAACCATGACTTTTTTGTTTAATCTCACACAATTTAGGTTTGTTGCCCACTTTCTAGGAAATGTTTTTTTATTCTAAACTATTCTATGGATTTTATTTACAATTTATAATTCTATAGCTAATATTATATCTACAAAGTTTGTTGAACCTTTTTATTTTCATCACATTCCATCGAAATGTTTTGACAGTTCACTCTCATGTTTCCTTCTGCTTAGATTTCATCATACAGGATGTTCCAACTTAAGTATTATTTTGTATAATTGAGATCCAAGTTGATTCATGAATTTGACAAAACAGAATTCCAATACAGGGTGATAAGGACATAAAAACATATAAATCACACAATCCGGCACATCCTACCACCTTGAGAAGAAACAATATCAATTCTTCTCTAAATTATATCTTGCGGGACACTTGACTATCCTACCGCTCCTTGTTCTTTCATTTGATTTTTCTAGGACACATTTTTCACTATTATGTTCTCTCGTAATTTTCGTCATTCTTATTCATCAACTTCTAGAGGGTAACTTTTTTTAATTGTCCCCAATTAAAAACCTGACGCCGTTTTCAGACGTACCAGACGTACCTCAGTGTCCTTTCCAGGGAACAATTCAAGAATTCGTGCTATAGGCCAACCAATTCGGTTCTTTTTGTCATTTTCTATCAGTACTACATCACCTATTTTCACTTCTTTCGAGCATAGTTTATTCCATTTCATCGACAATTGGGATAAATACTCGATACGAAACCTTTGTCTAAGGTCTTCTTTCAGTTTTTGTCGATATTGAAACCTCCTGAAATAGTTTGCTTCAATTTCTAATGTTATTGCTACTCATTATCATTATCGGGTAAATACGTTAGTGGCCTCGAGTTCACAACTGCTTCACAGTCACACAATATGGTAGACAAATCTTCTTGATTGAGATTTGCCCTTGCAAGAACTTTACGAAGTAGTTGTTTGATCATTCAAATCAACCTCTCTCACCATCCTCCCCACCAAGGAGACTGAGGAAGATTGAACTCCCATCTGATTTTTTCTACTGAACTGAATTCACCAATTTTCTCCCAATCTATAACTAAAGTATTTTGTAATCCAACAAAAATTGTACCATTATCACTATACATGACTAGCGGCCTTCCACGTCTTGCGATGAATTTTCGAAGAGCTTGGATGAAAGATTCTGTAGATAGTGATGTCACAACTTCTAAGTGTATACAGCGAAGCTGAAAATGCTCACCTAAACTTTTTCGAGTTCTCAGATACAATGGACCGAATAAATCAACTCCGCAGATTTCAAATACAGCTGCATCCACTCTATCTTTCGGAAGTGGTGGTAAAGAACTCTTCAAATTTTTCGCAATATCCTTCTGACAAATGATACATTACGAATTACTTTTATGATAGTTTTCCGACCACCTAGTACCACCCAGTAATTTTCATGTAATATATTCAATAAACCTTGAATCCCAACATGACAATTCCTGATGTGTTGATCATAAATGATTCTGAAGACCACTGGATGATCGGATGGAAGCAGTGCTGGAAATCAGAAATTTGTTGTATCTTTTTTTTCCGATACCTTCGTCTTCAGTCTCAAAATCCCATATTCATCCTTAAATGGATACAAATTCGAAAATATCTCATCTTCTACACCTCTGAAACACTCTTTCTGAATCAGCCATAAAACCTTTCGTTCTGCTTCTTCTATTTCCTCCGTAAACAAATTTCCATTTCTTCTGTTATCTTTGTGTATTGCATGAAAGCAAAATCGTTTCATCCATGCAATGAGTCTCAAAATTTTCTGATATTCAAAAAAATACCGATAGTACCAAGAAAAAACTATTCTGGCAGAAAACAATTTAACATTGATTCTTTTCTTTTCCAAGCCAGATTCTTTATCCACTATAGAATCATGTTTTGGCCAAGTTCTACTATATAACCAAGCCGGCTCCTCCCACCATTTTGAAGTGATCAGATGAGAGATAGAACAACCTCTCGAAGGTTAATCAGCTGGGTTGATTAGGCCTGGTACATGGTTCCAAGAATCGACACTGGTAAACTTTCTTATTTCCTGTATTCGATTCCAAACAAAGGGCTTCCATACTTCTGTATGTTTGTTCCATGCCAACACTGTAGTAGAATCGGTCCAACAAAATATAGATATATTTTGATTTTCAAAATTTTTCAAACGGACATTAAAAAACCAATTGTAGCAGCAAGGAGTTCAAGCCGAGAATTGGTGATTTTTTTCAAAGGTTCTTTTGGCTTGTATAAGTTGAACAGGAACACCCTGACTATATTCAGCAAGCAGGAAAATTAGACAAGCGTATGAATTTTGACTTGCGTAACAAGTGTAGCTAAAGTTAGTAATATCGTTTTCTAAAGCTTTTAATAACCATCTATAGGTATTTTCAAAACTGGTAACTGATTCACCGTTCTCAGCCAATTTTCGATTGCTATGTTTTCTGAAGGAGAAATTTTGGAACAAGAAGTACTGCTGATGCAAACCCGATAGGATCAAAAATACCATGAGCTACAGATAGAATTGTTCTCTTCGTTATATTCTCTGTGGAAATATTCCGCAGTCCATCTAAATTCATTTCTATTGTATCTGCCGTACGATTCCAAATTATTCCCAGAACAGGTGTCATATCTCATCTCCATTCAGTAAAATTGTATGTTCCCACCCTCTTAGTTCGAATTTGGCTTCTTCCAGTGCAGGTGTCGATTGCTTCATGAATTCTTGTAGTTCTGTTGCATTGTTCACGCTGGCAACACAATTGTCCACATACAAGCTTAGTATTAATTTGTTTATTTAATAAAGGGAGTAAATTGAGTACCTAGTATAATCTTCTCTCTAAGGGTCTTCAAATGATTTTCAAGAGCAGCACCCAATAAAAATGGACTACATGACACTCCAAAAACTACTCTTGCATGACGATACATTTTCAAATGTTTATTCCCATCGTACCATAAAAATCGAAGATAATTTATATCAAACCAATCTGCAAAAATGCTCTTCGGATATCAGAAACTACACCAATTCTCGACATTTTGAACCGATTCAAATTAGAAGGGATGAGTTCTATCAAATTGAAGCCCTTTTCGATACATTGGTTCAAAGAGGGTTGGTCTTTGTTTATTCTGGCCGATGCATCAAAAACTGGTCTCAATTTCGTCGTTGAGCTATTTAATTTGATGAGATGATGATGCGGTAGATAATGGACTCCAAAATCGAATTATGTGTTTGATACTTCTTCAATAACCCCTTCTTTCAGCAATTCTTCGAAAACTTGGTCGTATTCCTGTCGGTATCCATCTTTGTCTAATTTTTTCTATACATTTTGCAGTCTAGACTTTGCTAGATGATAATTATTTGGTAAAGGTGGATGTCCTTCAATCCATGGTAAACTCACTTCATATCTTCCTTCTTTGTCTCTTACTAAAGTTTCCAAAAAATAACGCATTACCGATTCAGCATTTTCTTATGAATTTTTCTCCATAACCAGATCAATGATTCCCAAGATGTCCATGTCCGACAGATCAGCTGAGGGTATGTTTTTCGAAAAAAGGGAAGTGACAATAAATAGTTGAAGTAGATAATCATATTGTTTAACAGTTAATAGTTGAAGTAAGCTAGGTAAGTAAGTATTTTGGAAGTAATCAAAAATTAAGTAGGTAGTAATTAATAGATTTCAGCCACAAAAAATTGAAAAATAAAAACTTTTTAACAAAAAATTGAAACGACAAAAAAACTCAACTGGAAAGCCGAAAATAAAATAAACTTTTTCAGTCCCAATGATAATTGAGCTCCTAAACTAATGTGAGTAACTAATTTTGAGTCGGCGCCAAACAAACTAGCAATTGAATTAGGTAAAGCGTAAAATGATGGCAGCGAGATGCATAGCGGCGTTTTGATTACTTCTTCAAAGTATTATAATGATCTTCGATAATTGTTTGTTTGGCGCCGACTCAAAATTAGTTACTCACATTAGTTTAGGAGCTCAATTATCATTAAGACTAAGAAGGTTTATTCAATTTTTTGCTTTTCAATTGATTTTTCGTCGGTTTAATTTTTTGTTAAAGAGTTTTTCTATGATAGATTCGTTTTTCCAGCACATCAAAGTATCGTAACGACTCTTACATTCTTTACATTCAATCTTCACTCCACATCGGCGAGATAAAGGAATGCCCAAATTTCAGGCATCGATGACAAGATCCTTTCGAAGACAACATTGATTTCGTATCGGACAGCCTCATCGTTTTTGCTTTTTCATAATTTTCATTCTTATGTTCTCCTTTGCAATAAACACATTTCGAAACTCGTTCGTGAATAACTAAACCCATTGCTGTTGGTACTCTCTCTTCCTTATAAAAATATCTCCTTTTATTGTTCGAACAATCAAAACCAGATACAGCTAGGCTAATTATCTTTTCGTTTTCCACTTCTTTCCTAAGGAATTCCATCATATGTTCTAAACGATATTTGGAATCGGAAGCGGAGGGGTAAGATGGATTTCTTCTGGTAAGCATGATTCTACGAGTGGAAATAATATAGCAGCACATTTCTCTTTGGTAATTCCCAAAGTTTCCAAAGCTCGCAATGGTGCTTCATGTTTATCAAAAAGAATACTCAATTTGTTTCTACTGTTCATGTTATTCAACACCAATCTTAAAAGTTCACGAATATAGAATTCAACCAGCATATCATTACGTCTTGAATTCAGGCTCTCAATTATTTTCGAATAGTTTTCAGCCGTTGTCGAGCTCGGGATCGCGGCAAAGTGGCTTCATTTCTGACTGATTCGTCATCATCTATTCTTTTGACTTGTGACCAAAATGGGAGCCAATCCTTAATTTCTCCTCCAATTTTTTTAAATTCAATTCTAGGCAGTTTTATTGTACTTTGAAGGTTACAAGAATGGATAGAGCCGGGAACAATTGTTCTACACTGCATTTCAACTTATTATATTTAACCATCAATTGATCTGATATTTCAACTTGTAAGACAATTTCTTCTTCAGTACAATTTTATTCTGACAGAAAGTTCAACATTTGTTTGTCAATTCCAAGATGTCTTTCTACTGATCAAAGAGGATCAAATTACCCCGTATTTCATTGATATCAGGTTCAGCATCCTGCATTGCCTTCGATATTGCTTCATAAAAACGATTGAAAGACATTCTATGGATTTCCAATAGTCTCCTACAATTTTACAATTTTACGTATAGAACAACTACCCGGTACTTTATACGTTCGCTAAATTGGAGAATAAATCTTGCTTTCTATTCGTTTCAAAAGTATTCTTTTCAATGACATACATCACAACAAATATATTCGACAAAACATAATTTCAATACAGGGTGATAAGGACATAAAAACATATAAATCACAGAATCCAGCACACTAGTCATTAAAACTTTGCCATTGTAATTTTCTGACATCACCTGAGGTCCTCAGATTAGTTGACGTCCGATCACAGCCACCTAGATGCAACATTAAAAGTGACTAAAAAAAATTTGGTAGGAGTAAAAACTTTTCAAAATGTCACATTCTGATCCAGAATTGTCTCAGAAATCCAAAGATGTTACAATATACAGCGTGTTCCATTCAATAATGCAAAACCGGAGCCATTTCCGGAAAGTGGAAAATATGCGAAAACTCTTCTCTTCACATACCATTTACCTATCCCAAATCTCATCAGCTAATCTCTAGAAGTTAGGACTTGTGTAATAGACTCGTTGACACCCAGTATATACTGTTTGTGTTTGATAATAATACTACTTTTATTTAATTTTGGAATTGATTTCATGAGAACTGCATGACTTATTATGCATTTTTAGTTGTTTTTGTCTTCAAATAATTGGTTGTTTATTCGTTGTTTTACTGGTTAGGTCAATTACTTTTGATTTAATACCAATCATAAAAAAACTGGAAAACAATTATAACCTATATCAATATTTTTATATAGTATACTTCCAATAAATATCACGATACTTACGATGTAACATGAATTCTGACTTAATAAATTCATCCAGATTTTTTTTATTTTAATATTACAATACCCTTCAAAGACTTGATAGAGTATTTCCACAATTGACTGAAAATATCTATAAAGGGAAGGTTCAGATCCAAAAACACATATTTCAAAATATTTTTTATTTGTCGAATCACCAGAATCCTAGGGAAAATTTGTATTCCAATAATTCAATAAGAATATCTGAATGTTTTTTGAGAAGGTAGGTACATGACCATTCATTCTTAGTTTTCTCTCCTTTAGAAGTGGAAAATATATCAATTATCTGTATGTATAATTATCTGTATGTACAATTCGGAAATATGCAAGTAGGCAAAAATCATGCAATTAATCGTAAGAACAATTCACACTAGTTTGAAGTAATATCCATGAATGAATGATGGATATTTTCATGAATATGCAAACATTTATGTCTGCTGCAGACTCTGATACTTGATTTTCGAATCCGTAAGATCATCTCGCTTGATTGTAGCCAACCAGAAAGCTCTTCCCTTCCTCGATAAGTAATTTTTACCAGTCAATAACTCCTAAACTGTAGGCACTTAGTGAAACCCGACTCTATCCCTGTCCCAGTCAACTACGATGCAAGTAACTGGCATTTTCCTTCAGCTGAAGAACGAATCATAATCCAGAATTTAAAAAAACCACTCAAATCCCCATAGAACATAGCAAAATGAACACTTTTTCCACTATGGTCACTTATAACGAATTACAATGTGTGCCCTTAGCCGCCATATTGCTTTCGTTTTGACAGATCTCTGGATACGTGAAAATAAATGTCACAATTTTATGGTTATGCTACCATAATGAGAATTCTCAACAAATGAAATAAGCTTGTCATACTCCAACATTTTTTCACTTATAATTGCACGAGAGGTTTGTATTTTATCTGGTAAATTTGGGTTGTTTAATGAGAAACTGTTGCCTAGCAATTAGACGAGAAAAACTGTCAAACTATTAAAAACGCGACACCGAAGGTGGAGCGTTTTCAGGTTGACAGTTTTTCGAGTCAAATTGCTAAAGGAAACAGTTTAGAATTTAAACAACACAAATTTACCCGATATCAATACAAACATCGAGTGTAATTCGGCATGACAAGGTTCACGCTACAGCACCTGACAGTATTGCCATTCTGAAACAACGAATTGTTGAAGAATGTAGGGCAATTTCCGCTGACACACTGGGACGAGTACGACAAGAGTTTAGCAATAGGATGCATTACTGCCAGGAAGTAGATGGAACACATTTTGAACACTTATTATAAGAACTGGTTCTTAAATCTTCATTAATTAAATGCGAAACTATAATTTTCGTATTTCTTCAATTTATCAATCAAAATCAGCCGAAACCCAAACAAAATTGGTATGACTGAATAGGTATTTTCAATACCTTTCAAACGAGCTGTCACTTGCCATAGGGTCCCATTTAAAATTATTGGTCACAGTGGCCTTGTGACGTCATTTATGACTATTGCGTTACCCGTTATGACCAGTTGAGAAGCCTACATCCGTTTATTTCCACCCTCCAAATTTCATTATTATAAGTATACCCGTTCAAAAGATACGAGGGGGGGAGGGGACTTTTGACTAGCACTGTATATATAGTTGCGAATCTGTCAGTTATTTTGTTTACATATGTCTGAGATTACTGACCCAGGTATTATGTGTCTGGAGCAGACCTGAAGATGGTTGCCTTCTGCATTTTTACGACTGAGATGTTGAAGTATGTTCTGGCATTAAGGTGTGGTGTGATACAATCATTTAATATTAATATTAAAACGTTATTGATGATATCGACATTTATTTGGATTAGTAAATTATATTTCTATCATTATTGAAACCATATTTCAATGAATCTGGCCTGGAGAAAATATTTATAAGAAAAAATTTCAATTTATTTCTATAAACGACGAAGCAAGTTCAAAATCATTCAGATTCAATAGAATTACTTTCATGGCTGAAAAAATATTGCATGTCTCCATACTGCATTTTCTCAAACTCATTGATATTATGAACTGTATTTCTTCAATTTATAGTTGCTCATAGAGACCGTAGTACTGTAAAAAGAAATGGTATGTAAAACATTGATTCGTTTTTGCCAGAAATCTATTGAGCCTAATCTACTATTCACAATATTGTACTTAAGAATATCAGCGCCTCGCGATGAAATTGAAAATGGGCCTGAAGCAAGAAAACAAGCTCGTCCAAAAAGAACCCGTTTTTCTCTCAGTATCATTCGAGTCGCTTGTGCCACCGTATAGTCCCACTATATATCTATCTTCATCCGAAACCGAACTCGAGAAAAAGTAAAATTTGTTGTCCAAAATTTGAGTCTTATCAAAGTTATTGAGAATGAGTGGTCCGAAAGGTACGGTATGTTTCCTTTTTATTGGTGATGACTTCGGTCTGCACTGTTCTTTCCTATAACTCATAAATTGTACCGTATCGTGCTTCGATGGTTTTGGAACTGTAGCTGGTTTTCCAATACAAATGTTCTCTCCTCCCCCTCTTTCGATGTGGTCGTTACCCATCTCCTTGAGTTGTTCACGAAAATCCATCTTGACAGTAGAAGCATGTTTCCCTTTTTTTCCAAATCCCCTTTTATATATTTTACCAGATAAACTGTCAATAATCGTGGTATTGGTTGTAACCGAATCATTACTTTCCCCCGAAGCTTCTTCAATGAAGTTCAAAGGGTACCCATCGGATTTTTTTGTTGGGTTCATCTTCACTTTATATCCACTTGGAGTTTTATCAGAAGCTCCCGTTGATGCCACAGATGACGTATCAGTAAGAACAATCACTTGTGGAAACAGATTGACGTTTTTTTCAACGCTCCTTTTGGTTTCGACTTCGATTTCAGGCTCATCCATTTCCTGATCGGAACACTGGGTTTCTTTCGTCATGGTGAACTTTTCCAGATACTTCCTAGATAGAACTTGGGAAGCTGTTTCTTTTGACTCTTCAGATTTCTTAAAAAGATCCTCATGCAAACTCACTTTCGTATGGTAAGGAATATTGCTTTCAGAAGATGATGGGAGCTTAGGAGTTCTCAACCTGAGGCAAGACTTTTTTTTCGGCGGGTTGTATTCCATCTCCAGGAGATTGGAGATTGATTGGTTCATATTATAACCCACAGAAAATGGGTGTATCGTTTTGAGTTCGAAACTATCAGATTTATCACTACTTGGTTCACTGGGAAGCGTCTGTTTTCCTGAACCTCTAGCCTTATGAAAATCTGTTTTTCTTGGTGTCTCTCCATCTTGTAGTTCTGTTATGATGCAACCGCCTTGATTTCTGCTACACTGATTGTCTCCATCATCGGTTATTTCCACCAAATTCAGTCGCCTTCTAACGATATTCAGCTTCTCCAAATAGTCGTTTCTCAAACTGTAAAGCTCCTGGTCTCCCTCACTATCTTCGGGTGTGCCGGTTGAATCTTCATTTTCTTGAATCATATAGAACACACAGTTCTTGTAAGCTTGTTCAGCTGGATCTGACGGACAATCTCCGTACGGCCCCCCTTCTAGATCTGTAAAAAAAACTGCTAGCACCTTTTTTTCACATCGATTCTTTTTACAAACCTTTTCTGCTCTTGTACGAAGAACAACGAGAACGTGCGTTCGGTGACACTTCCGCAAAATTTGAATCTGCATCACCTTCACTGCTAAATCTGGCTGTTGAATTCTTTGACATTTTTGAATGTCAAAAAATAACAAATGTTTGAATTTCAGTTGGTCACAGAACAACTCGTTTGACATATTATTGGTGGATGCCTTCGCGTATATAAAGTGTCCCAGAAAAATGAGTTCTGAAATTTCTGTGATTTATTGAGAATTATTTCTGTCACCTGTTAATTCAATGGAAACACAACTCGAATGACAACGAGAATCATTTGTATGCAACTTCAAGGTATGCTGATTTCCAGTTCATTCCTGAATCACTTAGTGCTTATTGAAAAAGTAAAAAAAAAAATTTTGTAGTTCTCCCAAAAGATGTTAGAAAATGGCGTGACATCACATACTGAACGGATAATTGCTGATGATTTGAAAATCGGTATCCATCACTTTACTACCGTTCTACCCAAATATCATATAACCCAGTAAATCGGTAGCAAAAAAGACCATCTCGTGGAAAAAAACAAGTAGTGGGTTTTTCTGCAGTTCTATATGTTTATTGAGATGCAGAATTCAAATTAGAAGTTTGCTGACGGAATTTCTTGAAACGTTCCGAGATATTGGCAAAAAACGGCGACATTTTCGCACCGTATAAGGTTTTTTGACCATAATTTTGAAACAATGCATTTATTGAGAATACAAAGTGAAAGTAGACAAAATTTACTATAAAGTTTTTCCATGAAAATGGAGCGTGAAGTCGAAGGGTGATGAGCTAGAGCGAGATGAAAATTGACGAAATTTACGTACTTCGCCAAAAATAGCGTTCCCTGTCGTTTTTGCAGATAACTCATTTCTCGAAGGGGAAGCAATACAATAGTGTCCAGATGCCAGGTGGTGTTACGAAAATCTCCATTTCTTGAATTTCGGGCACCCAAGTAACATTGAAAAATCTCCAGGCATTTATTCCCGGCAAATTAAAACGTTCTATGATTATTCATTGTTCATCATCCCAATGACACGCAATGTCGAATTATGTATTTTTTCCTTCTTTAGGAAATATTCCAAATTCACGTGGTTGAATGTTTTTAAATTAGTGTAGAAGTCCAAGACTCAAAGTAAAGTGGAATTTTTTCATAAATGAGTTAGTTAGGCGAATTAGTTGAATCGAGAAACATTTTTCGGATTCAGATGAAACCCATCTTCAGTCGAGATACTTACAAAATCTACATAGTACCTGATGAAATTAAAATAATATTCCAAATCGTGTATGAGGTCATCAAACACGTACAAGATGGCGTCAGAATACGTATAGGTGTGGAGATTTGGAACAATATAAAACACATATACAGTAAATCATCTTTAGTGGTAGTTTACAATCATTACTATCATTACGGTGGATTTTTCCATTCGAACATTGCACAGTGGTCCCCATGACGAAACAAACGGAACTACTTAATTTTTTTTGCTCATTCGCCTCTTTGGCTGTCAAAAGTCATAAAAAAAATATGATTTTTTTTTTGTCACAAAATAGTAGTTTTTAGGAGGGGGTGGATGAAAAAAAAACGGTTTGGCGTCTTTTTTTTTCGCGGCGACGACGAGCATCATGGTAAAAATAAAATTAAATGTCACAAAGGGGTGGTTTTTAAAAAGGGTGATTGAACAAGAAAAAACAGATTCAAGTCTTTTTTTCGCGAAATTGATTTCAAGGCTGACGAGAATCAGGAAAAAATATTTAAAAAATCTTGTCACAAAGGGGTGGTTTTGAGAAGGGATGGTTCGAAGAAAACATCAGATTCGCGCGTTTTTTCACGGAATTGCTTTTAAGACTGACGAGAATCATGGGAAATATATTTAAAGAACCTTGTCACAAAGGACTGATTTTTAGAAGGGGTGGTTCGAGCTTTTTTTCGCGCGCGAAATTGCTTCTAAGGCTGACGAGAATTATGGAAAAATATTAAAAAACGTGTCACAAAGGAGTGGTATTTAGAAGGGGTGGTTAAACAATAAGATTCAAGCCTTCTTTTTGCTGAATCGTTTTTGAAGCTCACGAGGACCATAGGAAAATTTGTCGCGAGGGGGTTGGTTTCAAAAGGGGTAACTTTGGTATCAAATGTTTCAAATGATGACTTTTTGAATATTTAACTTCAATTAGCAAAATCAGTACCGAAAATCTTCTTAAAATATTGTTTATAATATAGACAGTGACATTCTAGCAAAAATGTCGATTTTTTTGTAAAATATCGAGGTGTTAATTCATTGTGGGTCAAAATATATTTAATGCGTTTTTGATACACTCTTGCGGAGGCTCACAATTCTCACAAATTCTTGATATGTTTTTATATATATTTCAGGCTATCTATAAGATATTTTTTCAGAGCGGGGAGTCGTGGGGCATTTTTTGTAAGTCTGACGAAAGTTCAAGAAGTACGCACGTTTATTCTAATAACAGCACAGAAAATAACTATTAATAACTGAGTAAATAATCGACCAATTTACCTTATTAAACATTAAATAAAAACTACATACCTTGATTGACTTTTCACTCGAGTTTGCCAGGAATTATTCATGTTTCTGGAGCTAATCAAACTCGGTGATATAATGGCCGTCTTTGAGGGGGTGAAGAGAGCAAATGGTTCGCAATAGTTATCCGCAATTCTGAGAAAAGGTTATCTAGTCTTTTGTTAACCCCCTCACAAAGTTGGGAGCATATATGAAAACTTTACAAAATTCGAATTAGTTCCGCTTTTTCGTTATTTTGGACCACTGTGCATTGGCCAAGTTTGATTAAAATCTAGGGAATGAATTGAAACCATGTTGTAAGTGTGACCTTGTCGAACAAAAAGTGCGAAAGACTAGATCATAAATAATGCTAAGAAACACATGGGTAGTGACTACTAGTTAGTTACAATGATTTAAATTAGCTGGATTGGATTGGGACTGGGTTTTTATGTCATTTACCTCCCTAGCAGATGTCACTATAGATCAATTTTGTAGGTTTCTACTACTAATTGAACTATTTATTGAATAGATGACGCCACTGTTGCCAATCCAATTTAAATCATTGTAGCTAACTAGATGTCACTTAATTATTTATGATTATGTGGAAATTGTGTCCTTCAAGTTAATTGGAGATTTGGTATAGCGGCAACAAGGACAATGAAAGTGGTTGAAATTTAGAAAATTCAGGGCTAAAAATACAAATGGGTTTACGATACATATTAAAATTCACTATAAAAATAACCATAATATGACACACAATAATGAATAAAGCAGATTCAGTACAGTAATGTATTAAGAACAATATAATTTGGTAGAAGAATGATAAATTATGCTTTCTAAATGAAACGAACATATATTATGTATCTGGTGTTGAGTATCATTGATAATAAGCATTGTTGTTGCTGTTCACTGTAGGGTACCTGTCTGGTAAACTGAATTCAAATCGATCGTTTGTGTCGAAATAAAAAACAACGAGGTAGAAAGATCTTTGGAGATAAATAGAAGAAAAAACGAAAAAACAAAAAACTACCTTTATCTATTCATTAGTAAGGTGCTGGATGACTGAAATTGAAATGCATATTTAGTACGGTTTGTTTTGACTCATTTTATATTTGCTGAGGATGTGGTAGTAGCATACACTCAATCTTTCTGTGTCAGTTCTCATGTTCACAGTATATATACATATATATATATATATATATATATATATATATATATATATATATATATATATATATATATATATATATATATATATATGTATATATATGGATCATTTCGCTAATATTTCTTTTCTCTTTCAACAATATGGGCTTCATCAAAATTGAACTCGTGTCTTTCAGTAAAGTGATGTAATGCCAACGCTGTTTTCTTGGGTTTATCTTTGTGTTTTTTCTTACAGTCATAATGTGTTGTTGCATGCGAGTTTTCAGGTGTTGTTTTGCCAGTCCCTTACGTATTTCCAATGAAGTAAAAACCAATAAAAGACAACAACTATCCCAAATACCTGGCGAATAAAAGCATTGATGAATACAACCATCCTCCAGCACACTACAAAATTATTTCTGATGACACTTGTCCTACATTTTATAGGTTTCCATATAGAAAAGGTTTATCTGAAAAAAATCAGTGTTGTCTGAGAACTCACAACCCTAGTCTAGTTAACAAGTGCTTTTTAGGTCAATCTAGTTAACAAGTGCTTTTTAGGTCAAAATTTTTTCGCATTCTCCGAAAATTATGATTGAGGTGTCATTCGATTCGGAATGGCATGTAGATATTTTTTGAGAAAATGCTAAGGCCCCTCGCAAAAATTGCAATAGTTATAAACAATTAAGTGAAAAAAAGGGATTTTGGTTTTTCGCCAATATCTCAAAAACTATTCGAGATAATTCAAATTTGAAAAAACTTCCAGAACTGTAGGACCAATATTTAAAATTTTCCCAGAGGGTTGAAAATACGCCCGAAAACGGGTACTCCGGCTTGTGCAAGTCACGTCCTTTAATGAATAAATGTTATTTAAACTTATTAAATATGAAAATTAGAAATTGAAAAAATTCAGGCGCCTGCAGGATAGATCAATGAACGATAATCCATCGTCCAAAAATTTTTATCGCGATTTTTCAATAAGTTATCCATTAGTTAATTAACAATTTTTTGTAGCACGAACATTAACATTGCAAGTGCGATAATTGTTAAACTATTGATCTGAGAATGTTCTCCTTTCGTGGAGCTAGTTTTCAAAGGTCTCAGAAAAGATTTCCGTTGGAAAAATTGAAAAATTGTTAATTTTCGTTTTGTTATTAACAATTTACTAAGGTGAAATATCATAAAGCTTCATTTAACATTGAAAAAAACGTTTTTTCATAATATTATTATTGATCCGTTTTCTTATGATCAGAAGCTACTCGAAAATGATTTTTATTAATTTTTATCTCCTATTGTTTAAAAAATTGTTATAAACAAATGCGTTGTTTATGATGAATTTTTTTTTATAACATAATCTTTGATTTTTCAAAAAAAAACGTTTCTTAAAAAAAGAATTTTATTGCTTAAAACCGCATTTGTTAAATTACATTTTTTTTAGCACTTGTTATCTTGGTCTTTGATATTAAAAAAAACGTTCATTATTTAAATTTTCATTCTTTATTCAATAAACAATTTGTTATAAACAAATGAATTATATGTTTGTATTTTTTTTCTTTTTCTACTCAAGAAAACAAAAACAACCATGTATTATTTTTAGAAAAAAATAAATATATTTTTTATTGAACTTTAAATTTTCTGTTCTTTTTCATTTCACCACTCTGACCTGGTTTTTAATGTTTAATTTCATCATTACTTTTTAACTAATGGAGATACAAGGAAAAAATTCCAGACTTATTCGTTCTTTAATAATTAAACAACAAATAAAGCCCAAATTTGAAGCTCCCACTCAATTATTTATTTAATTTATACCATTTGTTTATCAAAATAGTCTTTCAGAAAAAAAAAATCTACAATATTTTATAAATAAACTTATTTGAATTAAATAACATTTCTAATTAATTTTTAGTTACTAAGATGCTTAGGCTAATAAACTTGGAGAATTTTTTTTCAAACTTGTTTTTATTCATAATTAAAAAAATTACCGAGCAAAACTAAAATTTATAACATAAAATTGATGATAAATATACGTTAGATAAAAAGTTACATAAGTTGTATGGTCATACTTATATTAGTTTATAAGATATTTAGACATAAAAGTAGAAAACAAAATTTTTTTTTTTTTTAAAATTAAAAAATTAAACAGAGTGGTGAAATAAAAAAAAATTTTAATTCAATAAAAAATAAAATAATTTTTGTTTCTAAAAATAATACATTATTGTTTTTGTTTTTTTGAGTAGAAAAAGAAAAAAAATACAAAGAGATAATTTATTTGTTTATAACAAATTGTTCATTAAATAAACAATGAAAATTCAAATAATAAACGTTTTTTTAATATCGAAGACCAAGATAAATAATGATTTAAAAAAAATAGTTCCCTAATTTTCATAAAAGGAAAAAAAAATGTTAATTAACAAATGCGTTTTTAAGCAATAAAATTCTTTTTGTAAGAAACGTTTTTTTTTTTAAAATGATATCATTATCAAAGATTATGTTATAAAAAAAGTTTTTAAATTATTTCATAAACAACGCATTTGTTTATAACAATTTTTTAAACAATAAAAATTAAAAAAATTTTTAGATATTTCTGATCATAAGAAGACGGATCGATAATAATATTATGAAAAAAAGTTTTTTTCAATGTTTAATGAAGCTTTATAATTTTTCACCTTAGTAAATTATTAATAACAAAACGCAAATTAACAATTTTTCAATTTTTCTAACGGAAATATATTCTTAGACCTTTGAAAAATAGCTCCACGAAAGGAAAACATTCTCAGATTAATAGTTCAACAATTATGGCACTTGCAATGTTAATGTTCGTGCTACAAAAAATTGTTAATTAACTAATGGATTACTTATTGAAATAACGCGATAAAAATTTTTGGACCACGTATTATTGTTCATTGATATATCCTGCAGGCGCCTGAATTTTACAATTTTTAATTTTCATATTTTATAAGTTTAAATAACATTTATTCATTAAAGGTCCGAAGGGGACGTGGCTTGCGCAAGCCGGAGTATCCGTTTTCGGGCGTATTTTCAACCCTCTGGGAAAATTATAAATATTGGTCCTACAGTTCCAAAAGTCGGAACTTTTTCTCAGGAAATTTACTCTTCTTCCTGCACCTCTTCAAATTCGAATTATCTCAAATTGTTTTTGAGATATTGGCGAAAAACCAAACCCCATTTTTTTTCACCTAATTGTTTATAACTATTGCAATTTTTGCGAGCGCCCTTAGCATTTTCTCAAAAAATATCTACATGCCATTCCGAATCGAATGACACCTCAATCATAATTTTCGGAGAATGCAAAAAAAAATTGACCTAAAAAGCACTAGACTACCCCTCTCAAATAAAATTAGCCTTTTATCCAATCAATCAAATCAAAAGTGTATTTACAAAACTGAGAGACTCAACTCCAACCTTTGACTGCCCTAATCTGGTTTATGGAATAAATTGTATCAATTGCGAAAAGTGTTACATTGGATTGACAAAACAACACCTAAAAACTAGAATGCAACAACATAATTATGACTGTACGGAAAAACACAAAGATAAACCCAACAAAACAGCGTTGGCATTACATCACTTCACCGAAAGACACGAGTTTAATTTTGATGAGGCCCATATTGTTGATAGAGAAAAGAATCATTAGCCAAATGATCCATATATTCCTCAGTGATACTGTGAACATGAGAAATGACAAAGAAAGATTGAGTGTATGCTACAACCACTCCTCAACAAATATAAAACCATACTAAACAAACCATACTAAATATGCATTTCGATTTGAGTCATCCTACACCTTACTAATGGATAGATAAAGGTAGTTTTGTTTTTTCTTCTATTTACCTCGAAAGTTCTTTCTACCTCGTTGTTTTTTATTTCGTCACAAACGATCGATTTGAATTCAGTTTACCAGACAGGTACCCCACAGTGAATAGCAACAACAATGCTTATTATCAATGATACTCAACACCAGATAAATGATATATGTTTGAATAACAGAAAAAAGGTAGATCTCTATTTGTTTCATTTATAAAGCATAATTTATTATTCTCATACTAAATTATATTGTTCTTAACATTACTGTTCGTGAATCTGTTTTATTCATTATTGTGTGTCTATTATGGTTATTTTTATAATGAATTTTAATATCTATTGTAAACCCATATGTATTTTTAGTCCTGAAGAAGACGATAAATACACGTCGAAACGTCGGCAATTTCTTTAAATTTGGACCACTTTTATTGTCCTTGTTCCTGCTATACCAAATCTCCAATTATTTATGATCTAGTCTTGCGCACTTAGTTTTGTTCGGCAAGCTTACACTTACATTAGCCCCAGCCAATTTTGGGGGAGGGGGTCATGTGACCCAGCATGAGTCATATTCAGAATTATAGTACCATACGAATCAACTGCTTTAGGCGCTGTGCCGTCAAATGTGAGCGGTACAGGTAAGTACGCAGGTGAAAAAATATTTCCATCGAGGGAAGAGATTTCGACAAAATATTCTTTAACGGCATTCCTCAAGTTGATAGATCATTGAAAAATAATCAAGTAGGACCTACTGCCGCACAAAAATAACGGTACTGAAAGCCAGGAAAAAAAATAATTTCCGCAAATGTTTGCCCCCAATATAGGCGAGTTACTACTGTACGGCGTTTGCAGGGCGGGAGAGAGCCAGCTTTGGGCCTGGGGCAGCATACGCAGTCTGGCCCCTACCTCCTTTTCTTTTGTATTTATTCCATCATTTTTTCAATTCAATCCAACTGAAGGAGTTGTAACAGCAAAATGAATGAATGGAACTATATAATTTTCAACAATTCCATAAAGTTTTTGAAACAAATTTGCTTTTCTGAATTTTTTGGTGGCAAGATCATCAATAATTTTGTCGAAATTCAGCTGCCTAGCTGATTGTGACTGTGCCAAACATTAAGTCATGTTTGTCTCTCAAGATTCGCTAAAATGAACGTTAATGGATCTCAATAGACATAAAGACCAATCAATAGAGATTTTTTCGTCACAAACATACTACCAGGAAACTGACTGTGCCATCATACGGAAGACGTTCCGTAGTTTTATCCTGTTATGTTTCCTACTTCCAACTGTCATTGCTTGATTTGTTATAAACATTTAAAAGCAGGTATTTTATTTCTTATCCTTTTTGACTTCTTACTTCAAAAGTAATGAAGCAATTTCGATACGAATTGTAGAGAATCAAAATGTAAAGAAAGCACGACTCGATCAGATCGTTAGTAACGGTGACAAAACGAAAAAACCGGAAAAAATTTGCGTTTTTTCAAAAATTTAAATCAACGCTATTCTTCAAGTTTTGAAGCAGGCTCTCCAGGGCATAGTAGTGATTGATATGTACTTTATGTGTGAAAAACTCAGGCACTGTTGGATTATTAGTTTTGGCATAATTGCAATTTGATTTCTTCAATGCACTTTATTCTGCCTTTTTTTAGTAAAAGCAAAATCACTGCTATTTCCAGCACATCAGGGAAAGTACCTAGCAAAAACATGCATCAATTAATAATGATAAAGGGTTATCAATGACATTATGGCCTTAATGACATAAAAGTCCGGACAACTCGAATCCTTCAATGACCTTATGGTATTCATAACCTCTTCAGGAGTGACAGGGGAAAATGAAAATGAATTCACCGGTGAATGTCTCATAACTATGTTCAACTAATATCAAGAATCTCAATGAAGATCAACTAATATTTTTCACACATAAAAAATGTTTGGATAAATAAAATCTAAAAATCTGTATAGAGCTACGAGAAATCGTTTAATACTTGTTGGTCCGTTTTATAAACTTGGTATATTAAAAAAATATCTGAATAAACATCTTCTGCTTTTTAGTCTTGGGTGTGAAATTTTGCAAAAATTATAGAGACATGACAAATTTCGGGTTTATTTCAGTTAGTTCAAAATCGATTGCTCCTTACTACTATTATGATTATTATTATCATAGACAAACAAACAAACAGACAGACAAAAAAGCGAGTTTATATTGCATTGTCACCCAGTTCCGAGCTATTTTTAAAGTCTCAAGTGTCTAGATCATCGGGAAAATAGTTTTGAAATCGATTGCTCCTCATTATTATTATTATAACAGACAAACGAACAGACAGAAAGAAGCGAGTTCATATTGCATTGCCATCGAGTTCTGAGCTTTGTTTAAAGTTTCAAGTATTTAGCTTATTGGAAAGTTAGTGTAAAATCGATTAATCCTTAATATTATTTTTATTATTACAGACAAACGAACAAACAGACAGACAAGAAAGCGAGTTATTATTGGTTTGTCATTTTAACGAATTTGTTAAAACCTTCACGTTCTCATTGTATGACGAATGTGTTCTTACCGTTGGAATGTGTTGATGTTCAAAATTATATGAATGAAGTTTTCATTTTGAAGTGCACTAGTGGAAGTCGTATTTCCACCAGTTTATTCAATGCCACACGACCCTTATAAATAATGAATCATACGGAGCAAACCATTGCGTTTCACATAATGATACTCTGTTCCTTGCTGTTCTGAATTTAATTCGACGTGATTGATCTAAAAATATAAAAACCCCTTTTTTATTTCAACCATATTATTTATTAAAACAATTCTATATCATAAAGTTACGTAAGTGCCTAACAGTCTCGCCCTTTTGGAAAGTGCTTAGTGCTCTCTGAATCCGATGACTTTTTTAAATTGCTTAGTAATCGCGAGTATTTCATAAATAATAGTGCCCAGGGCCACTTTTAAAGGTTTCAGTTCTTCTTCTTCTTGAATAATCATGGCCTGTTCTCTTGAGAAATTGGCCAGCTCTTCTAGGTTTCAGTTAACCTCTGATTGAGTCAACTAGTGGTTAGATTGGTTAGAATAGGAATGATGCTCGTTTTATGATCGGCTGAAGGCACATTCTTACCAATAGTTAACTCAAGCAGAGGTTCACTGGAACCTATAAAAGTGGCCCTCAGTGCTCGAGACTCAGGAGCACTTCTTTAGAGTGCTTAGTGATCGAAGCACTTTTTGTCAGTGATCGGTACAACTCTGTCATAGATAAATACACAACTGCTAGATATCTGACAATTCTACTTCCAATCTTTGATTCTCCACCATTACAAACACAAAAATACCTGCTACCAGATTGTTCACCAATTTGAGAATAGCTTTAAAACTAAAACAACAAAAATACCAAAAGTTACAAAAACAAATAATGAAAGATACCTCAGTCACCTCTGCCCTGTACTGTATCGTGAAATACTCGATACCTTGAGAGATACTCATTTCTATAAAGCTTTCAGAAGAAAACTCAAGATATGGATCCATGAGATACCCCGAGAAAATATACAACAGAAACTCCTAAATGAACTCGACATTGAAACAAAAATTGATACAAGGAATTATACAGTGCTTCTCAAAAGTCCCCTTCCCCCTCTTATTTTTGGAACGATTATACATAAACAAGTGAAATTTGGAAACTGAATATTAAGGGTTGTAAACTTCCCTACTAGTGATGATAGATGACGAAATCGTCAAAGATGACGTCACAAGGCCATTGTGACCAATAATTTTAAATGGAACCCTACGGCAAGCGACACCTCTTTTAAAAGGTATCGAAAAAACATATTCAATTGTACTAATTTTGTTTGTGTTTATGGCAGTTTTGGCAACCTGCTTTTAAAAAACGCAAAGCTGTGATGAATTAAATCAGTTAATACTAAAATTCCAAATTCAAGGTCCGCCTCTGGATAGTTCTCGAATAAGCTGACGTTTTTGTTAGTCTCCCTAATTCGACGTTTTTGTAATTGTCCAAGTTTTTGTACATTTAATAATTTGTGTATTGTTGATCGCAGTTTAACTGTTTTAGCAGCTTTTGGTACTTTTAATATTTTTGTACATTTTACTAATTTCTTAAACTGTTGTGAGCCGAACGTTTAAGTGCTTCAAGAAGCGAAATGGTATGAGCTTTAGGTGATGAAGTAGCAGCGATCCTAATTCTTGGTGAAACTGGTCAAAATATTCATGCAGCAGAACGCATTTTTAATGAGATGTTTTCGATCGCCCCGTTTCGAGGACTTATTTAAAGGAGCTTCTTCGTGAGTTTGAAACAACGGGTAGTATTAATGATGCGAAACGATCTGGCAGACCACAAATTTCTGATGAGAAAAAAATTGATATACTGGCAGAAGTAATAGTTAATCCTTCTTCTTCAACAACTCACGTTGCATCTACCTGTGAAGTCAGTCGAAGTACAGTACACAGTGTGTTGAAAAAAAACAAATTTCATCCATGCAAATCTAAAATGGTTCACCAACTCTCAGACGACGACCCAGACCGAAGACTAGAATTTTGTGAAAATATGGAAACTAAAATTAACCAACAGCCAGACTATGTCAAAACAATTTGTTTTAGTGACGAAAGTACTTTCTATCTGAATGGAAATGTAAATACACAGCATGTGAGGTATTGGAGTGACGCAAATCCTCACCTGTTTCGTGAAACACATACCCAAATTCCCCAGAAGGTGAATGTTTGGGTGGGTATCCTGGGAAACCACATCGTTGGGCCCCTTCTTTCAAATACTCATTTGACTGGTGAGGTTTATCTGGAGCTGTTGCAAAACGCAATAAAACCGTTAATCCTTGAAATTTTGGAAGATAATCCAGATGCATTCGGCAATTTGGAAATAACATTCCAACAGGATGGTGCTCCTCCACACTATTACGGTACAGTAAGACGGTATTTGGATGAGGAGTATCGTGGTAGATGGATTGAACGACGAGGTTCAACTGAATGGCCAGCTCGATCACCGGACCTCACACCTTTGGATTTTTTTCTGTGGGGGTACCTTGAATCGAAGGTTCACGCCACTGAACCTGACAATAATGACGTTTTAAAACAACGTATTGTTGCAGAATGTGAGGCTGTTTCCGCAGACACATTTGCTAAAGTACGAGAATAGTTTAAAAATAGGATATTTCACTGTCAGGAAGTAAATGGAGGTCACTTCGAGCAATTTCTTTAAGTAGATACTGATTCTTAAATCTGTAATTAATATCATACTGAATGGAATTTAAATTTTAATGATTACTAATGAGCCATTGAAACTGTCATAAACACAAACAAAATTAAGATCATTGAATAGTTTTTTTCGATACCTTATGAAAGAAGTGTCGCTTGCCGTAGGGTTCCATTTAAAATTATTGGTCACAATGGCCTTGTGACGTCATCTCTGACGATTTCGTTATCTATCATCACTAGTAGGGAAGTTTACAACCTTTAATATTCAGTTTCCAAATTTCACTTTTTTATGTATAATCGTTCCAGATATAAGAGGGGGGGAAGGGGACTTTTGAGAAGCACTGTATACATTTGTCTATATTTAATAATTCTCATTTATATCTGCTTATACTTGTTCATGCTATGCCTATATTTTGTCATATTCAAATAGCCCATTCGTATTATAAATAAATTTGTTTATATATAGTCGCAATCAAATAATTTAGTTGCATTATAAATACCTACATTATTTATGTTTTCGTAACATCGTAATCAAATAATGACTATCAAATGCCCATGTTCGAAGTATACCTTCTTCTGGGTAGTAGCTCATTATTTGTCAATGATGCTCAGCAATTACTACAAGAAACTAATTTATAAAAAATCATATTATTCAATCTTTGCTATGTATTATAGACAAATGAAATTGATTGAAATTTATTGATTGATTGTTGAGCGTCTGGAATGCTTAGTGATTTTCTAATTTTCAGTATCCAACCCATATTTTTTTGCTCACAATCTATTCCATTTTCCAAAAGTAATGAATCCCATCGGAAAATTCTTATACCATGATTGCCCAGATTTATTACAGTAACGATTGGAAGTGAGAAAAAATCAGTAGTTATACGTGCATTTTCATTCCGAGTCTCTATAAGTTTGTGGTGAAGTTCAATCGGGCATCTGTGCTGATTTTCTAAGTTTTAAATCAGACATTTTCTTTGAACACATTTTTTTTTAGACCACTCGAAGGCCCTAGCTATGGGCTCCCCCCGTTCTCTATTTTCAGCTGACCTTTTCTTGGATAACATTGAAAAAGATTTCATCTCTCAAAGTAGCTCCATCTTAGGTTGGTTTAGATATGTAGACGACTGCTTTGCTATCATAAAAGGGAACGAAATGGAGGCGTACAAGATTTTAGATAAACTGAACAATTCACATCCTAAAATCAAATATTCCATCGAATTAGAGGCGAGCAATTCTTTAAATTTCCTAGATCTAACATTAACCAAAACAGGAAATAGACTTTTGATTGATATATTTAGAAAAGCTACACAAACCAATATCCATGTGGATTCCAATCATCCGTTTCAATATAAAATGTCTGACTTTTACTCCTACATATATAGACTATTGAATGTTCCTCTCACTGCCCTTAACGTTAAAAAAGAAGTGATTATCCTTAAGCAAATTGCAGTAAATAATGGATATAACCCTAACATCATCACTAAGTTGATTAACAAAATCTCTCTGGAAAGAGGAAGAAATATAGCATATCCTTCTATCAATTACCCTCCAGATATAAAACATTTTTCACTTTCTTTTTCAAAAAATATTTCTTTGGATATTTCTGAATTCTTCTATAGAAAATTCGATAACATCAGAATTTCCTACAAAACTTCTAACACTTTGGGTTCATTACTGGTAAACCAGAGTTAAAATTAATCCCAGCGACAAAAGTGGCATCTATAAACTTATCTGCAATCATTGTAATTCCTCTTATATCGGAAAAACTTTCAGAAAAATATCTACGAGAATTAAAGAACACATAAACAGGCCTTCTACCTCTAGTTTCAGAGCTCATTTGAGAGACCATCCTTCGATTTTTCCAATGGTTTTAAAATATTACATAAGTAACATTAACAACAATAACCTTAAATTAGATCTTTTGGAGGATTTGGAAATTTCTAGGAATAAAAATTGGGTCAACACTCAGATTCACTTGAATCAGAGCATTTTCAATCCTATTTTCAAATCATTATAAAATTAATAATATTAGTGTTACTTCTCCGGAATTCTTTTCTCTTTTGAATTACATTCCTATTTATTTGGTTGATTTTAAATTTGGCGCGTTTCGTTTCTCAGTTGACATATCCTCTTTCTTGTTTCATTGTGTGGTCAGACATTTTTCTGCTCATGTTTTGTTGTTTGTTTCATTTCAGAATAGATTACATTATAAAGATACTCATATATGATGATGTTTCACAAAATCACATGTCTCTTAGGTTATCAGAGAACATGCATTTTTATTTTTCATCTTATTTTATTCCTTCCACTTTTCATAATTCTCCTGATGATCGGAAACATTTGAGAATAGCTAGTGATTTATTATTTTATGCACTATAGCTTCCACGCCTCAAAAATAAATATACTTTTTGATATTCTATATTTATTGAAAACATATCTGAAAGTGCATACAACTCTCCCTTTACATTTACATTATTTCATTTCGGCACAGTTTTCATCACCACCTTGGCAAGTTTTCGTAAATATGGCGTTATATTGAATACGTTCTGACTGACTTCCATCATTGTTCAGATCTACTTGAAAATTGTAGACAACATTTGTTGCGTTCATTTCCCTTCCATGTTAACCACTATGATGCTATGTAAAAAAATTCCTTCTGGAGACCTTCCGGGATATTATCATTACAAGCATCAATCATTATATTGTATTCTGTAATATCTAAATTAGCTGCACTTGTCGTTACTCTGAAAGTTTCTGAAGTTGTTTTCTCTTCGCATTTCTAGCAGCTTCAAATTCTAAGTGAAATAGTTATTAAAAAAACCTTTCCAAAAACAAGCTTTCATTCGAATGCGCTAAAAAGTAAAAAATGATTGCTTTGGATGTGCGACGTAGGTTATTCCGTGAGTTATAGATTCAACTGCTTGTCGTGCAAAGTTTTCAGTTCGAATACAAAAGCGACAAGCTTTTTAATCTATAATTCATGGAATAACCTACGTCGCACATCCAAATCAACTATTTTTAACTTTTTAGCGCATTTGAATAAGAGCTTCAATCTACGAATTCTGACAAAAAATCAATAATCTTCGACTAAATTCATAATCTCCGACCCCATAAACTCCGACATACCAATTTCAACTCTTTCGGTCAAGGCGTCCTCATATGAGGACAAACAATATCATGGTTCATATATCAAAATTCCATTGTTTATTACATTATGTCAACGCTGTCCTCCTATGATCACAGGTGTAGTTTGTATTTGCCAAACAAAGCGATATCTGTTTCCGAATCGTAGAATCATTGCATGAGCTTCATATGCGCATCAACAGAGAGCGCAACTTGGATAAGTTGATATTCTATCTGAGATACACCGAGTTTATTGATATTGTCGTTTCGTAATGATAGTTAGAAAAGTGCATATTCAAGTGTGGAAACCAAAAAAATTGTTTACAGTGAAAGGTAAGTGAGGACATCGTGCTGTAAAGATAGTGAATGCTAGGGATATGCAATTCAAATAAATACACACTTAAATATAAGGTTAGATATTTGAACCTCAACAAATTGCGTTTGTACGTTCTCTAGTGGCTATTGATCGGTTTTTGGTACAAAGGATTGATCGGAAACGCTTAGGCAAATAGTGTACTTACTGGTGATTGCCGACTATCCTATGTTTTCTATAGGATATACATTTTTTTGAATATCACTAGTATGACCCAATGAATAGAGACAAAGAGAGAGGCGTTACCTCACAAACGGTCCGGTAGTTCTACATTTTTGATATGTTAACTAGGATGGTTATTAAGTGTTTATGATGAAAAATGCACAATTTTCCCCCCTCTGCGCCTGCCGCCATATTGAAAAACCCGACAAAATCGGAACTTTCTTCAGGTTTTCGCTTATATCTTTGTTTCGGAGCATTATAGCTACCACTCAATGTTGTGAAGAATAAAATCTCCTATAATTTACGTTTTAAATTCTGTTTCTAGGACTGATAGTTACGAAGATATGCAATTAAAAAAAAAATGCATTTTCCGGTAATTTGTCAAACTTCTAACTGTAGAACGCCATGATTCAGTTATGGCCTATTCTAGGAAAAGAAGTATCAGAATAAAATTTTCAGGAAATTTAATTACATACAAAATACTTGAACTTTTTTCTAACCAACCCTACGTAGTGGGGGGTAAACATAAAAGTTAAAACAACGGCATATTGCTTTTTTGGCTATTGTGACTCCACATTGTATCTTAAAAAACTCACTAATTATTTTCCAGTTTTGGCTTGAATTTGGAGTTTATACCAATCCTACTAGAGTTATATGTTATAGCGCAATGCTTATGGGGCAGGTACTATTTCACTTGAGTACTTACTGGTGAGAGGGGATCTTCAATTTCAAATAACCCACCAACACAGCAAATACATTTTTTCAAAGATTCATTTATTTTAAGAAAGTAAGAACAAAAGGCAGTCATAATCATACAAAAAGTGTGTTTATGAAGTCGGGGTCTTCATTTTCGTCAAATAGTGAAGTTACTAGATCGGCGTCGTCTTCGACGACGACGATGAATTTATTCTTGTTATTAGTTCTTGGCCAACACGGAATTTGCAGAGGGCGGAACACTTCAGGCCCGCCTTTCTACAGCCACACGCCCCCATATAGCCAGTTGTGCATCTGCATGAGATAGCCTTGAGCAGGTTTGGGGAAGCAGCGTGTCTACTTACCTGATGGGCTCCAGTCTTCCAGCTTTTCTACACCAGCTCCACTCGATAGGGTCTTTGATAATCCCCATCCACTCCATGACCTGGTGGTATGTCCTCAGGAAGTGGAAATGTGCTGCGTCAGTGGTCGGAGGTAGTTTAGTCAGATTGAGCTTGGTGGTACTTGTCTTCAATTAGCTATAGCAAAGGGAGCTCAACGACTGTTCTCTACTGCCACCATACAGGGATACCAAGATTTTCTCCCCTGCTGCTGAAATTTCTTGGGGACTGGCAGCAGGATCCTCGAACCTCTTTGGCTGCTCCAGCAATGATGGGTCTTCCCTAAAAAGTTGGCAGTATCTATTCTTCCCAAACCCAAAGATGTTTGAAGTGGTGTCGCAGCCCGATATTGCGTGCATGAGCAAAATACAGCCTGTGGTGTTGTACTTGTAGGAAGAGGCGGAGTAGATTGCGTCCAGATGTTTCCCTCTCGCTGGTTTTTTTAGGCGGACGTTGTTTACCGCTGGTGTTGTGCCAGTCAGCAGGACGAGTAGGTCAATTTCTTTCCCGACTATGATGACGGCGTCGTACGTGGGGGAGAGGTATTCAGCTGTGGCAACTATCAACCTGTCAGCATCTTCGGAAGCTTGGTCTGTGGCTATGTTTGACCTTGCATTTCACTGGAGAGCAGCTTCGCGAATCGGTCCTTGTTTCCCTCATTGGCCAGGAACTTATCCTGAGGTGTGGTGTTGACAGTTGTTCTGTCAAACACCACGTCTGATGATGAGTTTGCCTTGTATCTTCTTGCTCGTTCAGCAGTTTTGGTCCCTTGCTGAGAAGGATCTGTAGTGTAGCCATCAAAAATCACCCTATCACATCGGTGTCATAATGACGTTGAACGTACCTGACGTAATCCTGGCAAACCTCCTCCCCCAAAGGTCGAGCTTCTGTTCCATACAATCTTGTGAAGAAGGTACCCACCATCAATAACGACCATAGAACGTTGTTTCAACTTTTTTGTTTACTTCCCACTCCGTAGAGTTGGTTAAAGAGGATGCATTTTGTAGGTAATTAAATTCCCTATAAATTTTATTTCGATACTTGTTTTCCTAAAATAGGCCATAATTGAATTACAGCGTTCTAAAGTTAGAAGTTTGACAAATTTCCGGAAAATGCGTTTTTTTATTTTTTATAAAAGTGCATATCTCTGTAACTATCAGTCCTAGGAACGAAATCCAGAACGAACGTTATAGAAAATTGTATTCCTCACAACATTGCATTGAACTCTTTTGTAGCTCAAATACACCGAAACGAAGATATAAGCGAAAATCAAAAGGAAATTCCGATTTTTTTCGGTTTTTTCAATATAGCGGCGGGCGCGGAGGGGAAAGAATTGTGCATTTTGCATTTTAAACACTTTATAACCATCGTAGACAACATATAACATATAAAAAAATTTGAACTACCGGACCGTTTGTAAGGTAACCCCCCTCTATTTACTGGATTAGTGAACGTACGAGAGGACTACGCCTTGAACAAATGGGAAAGGCTTTCGGTCAGATTTCGTTGTCATTTGTCAATGTTGTAGACATTTTCATTTTGAACAAAAGTTATCATTGTCGCAAAGCAAAATCTCCTATGCCATGATAAACAAAATCTGACCGAAAGCCATTTCCCATTTGTTTGGGGCGTAGTCCTTCCAAGCATGTCTTGAATGTATTTTCAGACCGTGGCGATTCAGCTATGCCTCGATATAAAAAAAGGCCACTCGCAGAAGAGGAACTTCTAGATTTGGCTAGTCAGATGACGTTCGTCCACCAGCAGATGTGCGTTTGGACAATGTTAGACACCTTCTTTCAGTCAGTGACAAAAATTCATTTAATAGATGTGAGAAACCCAGTTGTGAAGGAACGACAGATTTGTTGTGTGCTGAATGTAATATTCATTTGAATCTTGATTATTACTCATCAATAAACCAGTAACAATGTTCTATTAAATATTTATTATTATTATGTTCTATTTTTCTCAATGTGTTACAGTATTCTAGAATCATTTTGATTTTGATAAAATTGACTGCAATTTATTTGGCACCCCTCTGATCACAATGTCCTCATTTGGGGACACGTGAAAACCCCCCTTTGAGGGTCGTTGGGGGGACATGTAAATGCCTGAAAAATCATAATTAAAATCAGACATTAGCTTCCACTAGTCGCCAATTTTTTATTCGAAACAAAAAAATGCGTGACTGAAAGCGTTAAATAGAAACGATCGATTATCACAAAATTTGGGCACCATCTTGGAGCCGCCATCTTGAATTTATGAATTTTGACAATAAGTTCATAATCACCGACCTTGAAAACCTCTATATTCCAATTTTGAATAGAATCGGACCATAATCATAGAGATCGTCTGCCGTCTTGTAGCCGTCATTTTGATTTTATGAATTTTGACAGAAAATTCATAATCTTTGACCCCAAAAACCCCCACTTACAAATTTTCGATCGGATGATAAACACAAATCTCGTCCGCCATCTTAGAGCCGCCATTTTTTTCCTCTTACAAAAATCCATAATGTATTGTCACGGGAACTATGAACACCTGCCAAATTTCACGATAATTGGAAAACTAGAAGTGGGTTACATTTAACTTGCGAAATTTGATTACAGACACTGGTGAAACTAAATGAAAGCTTGTAAAAAATAATTAATAAAAAAACCTTTTTAAAGACAAGCTTTCATTCAAATGCGCTAAAAAGTAAAAAATAAGAGCTTTGGATGTGCGACGTAGGTTATTCCGTGAGTTATAGATTCAAAAGCTTGTCGCTTCTGTATTCGAACTGAAAACTTTGCGCGACAAGCTTTTGAATCTATAACTCACGGAATAACCTACGTCGCACATCCAAAGCTATTATTTTTTACTTTTTAGCGCATTTGAATGAAAGCTTGTCTTTAAAAAGGTTTTTTTATTAATTATTTTATTTTGTGCTTTTTAGTAACTACACCTTAATCTATGCATTTTTGTTAATGCATAGTCATTATGAGGCCTTTTTCCTATAAGTTCTGAGCTATCTAGTTCTTCAATGAGAAGACCATCTGAAGATTAACTCCCACGCCATCTTCAATTTATGAATTCTGATAATAAAACAATAATCTTCGACTAAATTCATAATCTCTGACCTCAAAAACCTCGACATTTTGAATAAAAACGTTCCATTATCACAACCATGTGAAGCCGCCATCTTGACTTTATGAATTTTGAGAATAAATTCATAGTCTTTGACCCCGAAAACCTCCACATACCAATTTTTAATAGAATCGGACCATAATTACAAAACTCGTCTTAGAGCCGCCATTTCGAATTTGTGAATTTTGAAAGAAAATTCATAATCTATGACCCCGAAAACCCCCATATCCTAATTTTGAGTCGAATCGGACCATAAACACAAATCTCGTCCGCCATCTTAGAGCCGCCATCTTGAATTTTTGAATCTTGAAAAAAAAATTCATAATCTCCGAACCCGAAAACCCCCACATACTAATTTTGAGTCGAATCGGACCATAAACACACATCTCGTCCGCCATCTTAGAGCCACTATTTTTTTTTTTCTCAAAAATTCCATAATGCATTGTCACGGGAACTATGAACACCTGCAAAATTCCACGTTAATCGGGCAACTGGAAGTGGATCAAATTTAATTTGCGAAATTTGATGACAAACATCGGGACAGGTGAAACTAAATAAAAGCTTGTAAAAAGGATTTATTCCTCGATTGAATTCTTAGCGGTTTTTTTCCAAATCATCTTGACAGAATTATCTTTATAATCTCCACCATCACATTTCCGAATGTTCACAGCCCAATCTTTCAAAATCCTTGCTATTTCGGTAGTTGGAGTATCCCGATATAGTTCATATTTCCTTGAATGACAGTCATCAATCTTTTCTCTGGAAGAGTTTCCAAATCTACAATCACTAGATATCATTGCCCAATATCCAACATAATACCAAAACCCGCGGTAGAAACGGAAATACAATAGTATACGGGGAATTCCATCTGAAAATGGGAATGATTGTGTCACCTTGTTTACAAGAACCAAGTTGTCTGTTCGAAATAATTTCAAGATATGTGACTCAAATTTTTTCATCCCAAAATAGGAGAGACATGGAACTCTACAGTACTGATTGATTGTATTATTACATTCAGTAATCATATCTACCTTAGTTCATACTACGTTCACTCTTTGCAACGAAAAATACATCCTCATATCTTCTCAATCCATATGATGTATACTTTATGAATGCAATAAGTCAACTAATGAAGCTCTTCAACACCCCCTTTCATTTGGATATGGCCCCTTCTAAACGTAGACCTGTCATGTCCAGATCCTGGACTTAATGTATTTACCGTTCAATCTGAAGCTAAACGCTTTGGTCGAATTCCATTTTTCAGATAAAATAAATAGGTAGTTAATTTCGTTTCCATAAAAAGGACTACAAAATGAACTGCCATTCGCAGAAAATACGATTTACAGCACAATGAGAAGAAAGAAGATGCTAGGAAAACATATTAATTTTTATTTCTCTTCCCATTGTTGAGAAAGTGGTGGCTGCTTTTGACGTAATTGATTTTGTTAACAAAGCTGGAGCAGCGTTGGAGTAGTTATTTCTTTTATTGCACTTGTTTCGCCAATTTGGAACTGAATAATCATCATTGTGCATTTCAAGAATTCTTGGCAATTTGGGATGAGTAATTATTATTAGATATTCCTCAAACAGCACTTTTTTTCCGCTGATGTGAATTGATAATGAACATGTTGACTCCGATACGGGAGGATGTTAAAAATTGTTTTCCGAAAACTATAAAGAATATGCAACGGTTTATACCGGCGTGTTGTTAGATTTCATAAATGTTAACAAGTATATCCATTCTTAGTCGGATGAAGGGATTATCATACACCCCTTGAAACATAATAGGATTTGCGCTTTGATCGAAAATGCCGACCATATAGGAAGATTTATTCTTTTACTTTAAATGTGATTTGCCTATTTTTGTTTTGAAATAAATTTCAGTAAACTATCTGGAAAAGGGAATTATTAAATAATTTATAAGGGATTTTTACCAACAACATTGTTTGGTAGGTCTATTTGGCGATAATAAGAAACGGTCTGTAAGTAAACAATAATTAAAAAAAAATGTATTAAGCAAAAATATTGTAACCGTTTTTTTATGTCACCTTGGGCTTGGATGGTATATTTAGGATAATCGGATGATTTCTTGGTAATTGAGTCCAAGGGGGGCACTACTCTACTGGCCTCATGATTTAAAAAAAAATATATTTTCGTTTTCTTTCCAGAGAATGATCTACGACATATGCTTGTTTCCTCAAGATTGCTTTTGTTTTGATGAACAATTAGAATTCTTCTACCTAAATCTGTTCGAACATTTGTATAATTGTTTTTTATGGAGACTGTGTTGGATTCAAAGGGAAATTTAGGATTTCCGCTTCTCCTTTGGTATGAAAAATTAAATTTGGAATTCGAGGAAACAAGTTATTGCCGTTTAAAGATTGTAATAATTTTGCCTCAATTTTTACACACTTTGTATGATTTGGTAAATATTTCCGTGCAATATAAAAGTTGTTCAGTTCAGTAGCATTACATTGGTTAAAAAAAAGAAAACAACAGTTGATAATTTAAGCTTAAAACTGATACTATATTTTCACAAAATAATAGCTATTCCAAAAACCATAAGGTTTAGGTAAATTAAACCTCAATGAAAATCGGCTTTATTTTGATCATTAAAGCCAAAAATAAAATAAAATACAGGGTATTCCATTTAATAAATAACAACTTTGATACGTTTCGTGTTTTTGGCACAGATTAAAATATTTTTAAAATGTAGCGCTAATAGGTCCATTCCTTAGGAAGTTTTTCCCTTAGGAAAAACTTTTTTAAAATCAAATGTTTCAGCCATAATGCTTCGTGTGAATAACCCGGTATAACGAATTCAGAATAATTTGATACATTTTCCTTTTCATTATCAAATTCACATTTCCGTTGGAAGTTTTTGTGTAAATACGATAAGAAAAGCCGCCCGACTCATTTCAACCATTACTGATTATATCGCTATGTAAATTCCAAACAAGGTATGAGCGATTATGGACTAGATGACCGTTGACCTGAAATATACAAGTTTCTCTCCGGATCGCCAACCCGAATGAATGTCTATTCCATTCCCGGGGGAGGGATGGACTGCCTTCAGGCCGGCACTAAATTGCTTATTCCAAAGGGAACTGGGCTGGAATATTAAAATATGACCGGCAAAACACTATATGCAAAATATCCCTTAATTTAATAACAGAAGTTCCATAACATTGGTGAACCGTAATGTTTTAGGTGGATGGCTTGGGTAATGATGGCGCTCAACTAATATGGAGGATTAATAACAATGAGGAGTTTGTGATGATAGAAACAATTTCAACGAGGATTATTCAAAATGTTTCCCCAAATTGCTTCGAGGAGTTTTACTCAAAAAAATAAGGCAATTTTATTTTTATTTTAAGAAAAATAACCCCGCATCAACTGCAATGAATTATTAGCAGGAAGCGACAAAACACGAATCATTATAAAGCAGATTTTAAAATATATGTTAATGTCTATAAGGAATCTTAGCACTTGCTATAGATCACCGTTGAGGATTGTTCTGATTGTCGACTAGGTTGTTTGATATCCATTCTTTATTATACAGGGTGATTCAAAAGTACTTTGACAAACTTCAGGAAGTGATTTCCCACAAGATTCTTATATGAATTGTCCTGATAAATATATGTCCGGAAACGCTTCGTTTCCAAGATACAGGGTGTTAAAGTTTTATTTTTATTTTCGTTCTTTTTAAATAACTTTCGAAATACTGACCTCAATTGAACGAAAATGGGAATTGACAGGTTTTTTGAGGTGTCGAATTCGAACCTGATGTTACTATTGCTCTTACTCGTAGGGGGCGCCACCCATACGTCTTTTTCTTTTTTGAAGATTCATAACTTTTTTGAGCGTACTTCTAGCACATTTTTCAGTAGAAAAAACAATTTCTCTATCATATCTACGTGAAAAAGCTACCCTTGTTACGAGTCGCTATGAACAACCGTTTTCTAGATATTTGTACTTGAAAATTTCAAGTCGATTATTTGATAATCGATGCGTGTTGAAGTTATTACCATTATTTTGCATTTTTTATTACACGCTTTATATTAGCTTCACTTGTATGTTTGTTTGTTTGTAATCGACTCCTTTGGGCACGATTTTGACCCACTTCCAGACGTCCGAATGATGTGAAATTTGGCAGGTGTACATAATTCCGGTGACCATGCATTGAGAAATTTTTGTGTGGAAAAAAAACAAAATGGCGGCTCCAATATGGCGTACGAGTTCTGTGATTATGGTCCAAGTCGCTTCAAAATTGGTATCTGAGGGTTTTCATGGTCGGAGATTATGATTCTTTTGTCAAAATTGAAAAATTCAGAATGGCGGCTTCAAAATGACGGCCGAGATTTGTGATTATGGTCTGATTCTATTCAAAATTGGTATGTGGGGGTTTTTGGGGTCGAATATTATGATTCTTTTGTGAAAATTGAGAAATTCAAGATGGCGGCTTCAAAATGGCGGCCGAGTTTTGTGATTATGTTCTGATTCTATTCAAAATTGGTATGTGGGGGTTTTTGGGATCGGAGATTATGATTACTAATTTGATAAGATTATTCCATTTTTTAATTTGCAAAAAATAATTAAAATTATAGTTTAAAAAAAACTAAAAAACACGCTTTTATAAATAAACCACACTAAAAAGTAGGAAATAAATAATAGTTTAAAAAAACTAAAAAACACGCTTTTATAGACAACCAGACTAAAAAATTAAAAATAAGAAAAAAAAATTTTTTATTTTAAAAAAAGCGTGGGGTACATGGTATCAATAATTATATAGTACATTACACACTCAGGGCAGTAAGGTAAGAAATGTCTCAGATCACAGGCGAGGCGACACCATAATGAGAGGCAGATGGATGGAGACCTAATAATTCAATGTTAATTGAGTGGTTCCTGATTAGTTGTCGAATAGAAAAACTGAGATATTAGAGTCGAGAGAGTTCATTTTTAACTTATATTTGTAAGTTTTTACGCCTCCAATGTTGTTTAAAATGATGAGCAATAGCGTTCAGAAGAGAGGGATACATGTCAGGAATATGCCCTACAAAGGTGATCGCATAAAATTAAAAAAAGAATGGGACGCCTGCTGGAAACTCCCAGCCATACAGTATCTTTGAGAATTTCATTCATCTGTCAAAACTGACATTCCAACAATAAACTGACATATTTCAATTGTTGATTTAAAGCATTCAGAATGTAATTATGTGATGATTATGCACTAGTGCACACTGTTAAAAATTTCTATAGTAATTTTACAAAAAAAAACAGAAGTTTTAACGCATAACAATATAGTAATAATAAAATTCACTTTTGTATTTACTACATGACTTATTCCAACTCCATTTGGTGAAATCAATAAACATTTGTTGAAATTTACTGAACTTCTGTCGGAAATTTGTTTAGTAAAATTACAATACAAATGTAATTTTATTGAACAAATTTGATTGAAAATGTTTGGTAATTTCAGTAGGCTGCATTGTTAATTAACTACATAATTTAATTCAACTTAGTTTTGAAAAATTACAACATATTTGTTGCATTTTTACTAAACGTCTATCAGAAATTAGTTTGGTGATATTACAATGCAGGTGTTGTATATTTGCCAAAAAAAAAACACCACACGGAATACATAGGATTTTGGTTGATTGCGGAATTCAACGAAACTCTGGTATGTTGTAGATTACGATCTGAATATAACACTTCTAATGGACCATAATCAAATCGTATGATTGGTTCCGTAGAAACAGGGTGATTTTTAGAGTAGTTGCAGAAACAGAAAATGAAGGTAATTTAACACAAAGTGGGTTTATTTCTGGTTTATTCCCGTGATTTGGCTAAAATATGTTATGCCTCTGAAAACGCAATCCAAAACAATATTTATTTTACCAAGGTCATCACAGACGTACTCAAAAAGTCCTTTTTCGACGTTGTTTACTTTAATTACCAGAATTGAGAATTTTTTATAGTCTAATTTCGAGATTTGGCTGGGTAATGTTGACAGTTTGAAAAGCAATACTATTATGATACGAACACAGTATCTCACCAGATCGGGGTAATCAGAAGAGTACTTAAAAATATCCTATTCCGAAGTTAGAATAGAAACCTCGAAGAACCATATGTTTTCAACTTCTAACGTTGATATATGAAAACTTTCAAGCCATAATATGTGAAAAACATGAATTGGTTTATACTGCGACTGACCCAGTGGTGACTCCATTTGTATGGGACCTGTATTTGTTATGCCAGAAGCATTCAGAAGAGCCTCAATCATTCGACAGTTTGGAGGTTATTCAACAATGGCGAAGATCATTGCAATTTTTGCTAAACATGGTGAGCTTTCAAGTGCTATAAGAAATTTGGATCAGTTGGACGATGGAAGTGGTCTTTCACAAACACTAAAAGTCAATAGGCAGAAAGACTTAACAAGATTATCATATTTTGTTCAATGTGAAAAAGGGGAGGTGATAAAGGAGAAGGTAGAGACAAACTTGTGACTGCATTCACGCTGGGTATTGGATATAAATGCTACTAGTTGTTCCTTGAGATGTGTTCTTTTGATATTCCCATGTACATCATGCGCTGAGACTCTGGAAGAAAGTTTAAACACTGCTAGATGAGCATGTATTGAACCAATACAGCTTTTTCAGGATTATGGCAATATTCTCTTCGGAAACGTTCAGCAGCTCTTGCACGTGTTTGAGAGCAGTATGGCAAGTTTGTGATTTTGGCTTCCAATGCTACCAAATCTGTTGACGATAATTCCCTCATCAGTTTTTTTATCTTGTAGAGTAGGACTATGAATTATACCCAGCGTGAACGCAGTCACAAGTTTGTCTCTACTTCCTCCTACATCACAAAATAGACACACCTTTTTCACATCTGAACAAAATAACGATGATGTTGATTTTGATGTAGATGGAGTCTGGTCTGAGCAATAGGGACGTCCTTTATGTTTCTCTTAACCAGATAGTCCATCTGCCTTTTGACTGTCATATTTGTTCCTGCAAAATTTGTGATATTTTGCTAGTGTTTGTGAAAGACCTCTTCCATCGTCCAACTGATCCGAATTTCTTATAGCACTCGAAAGCTCACCATGTTCAGCAAAAATTGCAAGATTCTTTGCCATTGGAGAGCTACGATTTAAAATAATACTCTCTGATGGAATGGGAGTCATATATACCGCCGAAAGGTAATTTTCTGACAAAGCGGGTAGGGACACGTTTTCAGCTACACGTAACTGTTCCCAAGTTATTTGGTAAAACATTTTAAGAAAGTATAAATAAAAAACAAAAATGTCAATAAAATGCAAATGTTTCTGGTATTATAAACCTAAACAATGATGTCATATATACCGTTGGAAAGAGAGTTTTCTCCTGATTGATAATCACTAACAATATAAGTTAATATGAAAAGAAAACCCCGAGTTATATAGGTAAATGTAGAAGCGTGTCATCAACACCGCTAGAGGGCCAGAAAAATTTATGTCTCGGGCTTTTCAGACTACTCTACCCATGTACTGTCTGAATTTGAAGAGGCGCATTGGTTGCCAGATGTGGAATATTTTTGTATAATTTTCAGCTATACCATCCCACTAAATAGGTATCAACCGATGAAGGCAAATCGGATTGTATCGCCAGATTTTTCGAAACGCTTTTTCAAGAAGATAATAATTCCACATTCGATCAAGGCCAGTATGAAACAGTCACTAATTGGTTTTAAAATTATTTCAACAATAACCAGAACAATGAAGAACAAAAAATCAATGAAGATATATACTGTGGCATTATGAAACGGGGGAAAAACGGCACCAGGAAATGACCAAATATCAAGCAGTATCATTAGAGCACTGGATCAGGCAATACACCAACACATTATCGTAAATATACGAATACTACCTCAACAACCATTACCTTCCTGCGTAGTGGAAAGAGGGTATAATAATTACGATACCAAATCCCAACTCCAATCTCTCCCAAACCTGCCAACTATGAAAACTTCTCTACTACTATTCTAAGATTATGTTTCATTCCTCATGTTATCACCATTATTCTGGACCACCAATTTGGATTCAGGAGAAGCAGGAACACAACACACCCAATAATAACATCAAACAGCCAGACTTACAAACCAAAACTCAGTAGCTCTATTCCTGGACATCAACAAAGCATTTAATAGTGTTTGACACGAAGGAATCAAATACTCTACAACTCAAACATACCCACAAACCTACTATTCAACATCAAGAATTTTCACAGAGATATCTACTATCACCACTCCTCTACAATATATAGTATCACAATATCTGTAACTATTGCCTTCTGAAAAAAAAAAGATTGGATAAGAGCATTTGAATCCTACAATATGCAGGTGACACCGCATCAATCTCACATAACAAAACCCTGACATACACATTTGAAAATCTTCGACACCTCATCAACAAAGTGGACAGATGGTTTAATCAGTGGCGTCAGAAACCCAACCCAGCAAAATCCCAATTTATTATCTTCCACCACAATCCATCAAACTACATCCTAAACAATTAGCAAAATAACTACATATAAATAAGGATCAAAACCTCAACTTCAATAACCACACCAAGAATATTAATATAATAATATTAAAAGAAGCAAATATTTCCGAAAAATTACCTACCCAAATCAAAGAATCAATGTAAAGACAGCAACAAATGATGTCATTAATTCAAGGTGGTGATTCATATTTTGTGAAAAAATGTTCAAAGTCATAACTTGCTTAGTTTTCTAGTAACGGGGTGTCAAAAGTTTAATAAAAAATCGGTTTTTCATGAATTACTCAAAAGTCTTTTCGCTTATTTCGATTAAACTTGGTGCATTTAGTAGTAGTAACACGGTTTTTTTCATGAAAGTATATTTCGAATATTAATATCAGTGGCGTCGCAGAGGGTTACCTGGCTGATATTTATGTTAAAAATCTTTGTACGCTACTGTTTTTCGCTAAGTTTGATATTATTTGAAATGGCTGAACTTTATCGAAGGAAAGTTAGTGGCGTAGGAATGGGGGTTACGCATCATTAATGTAAGTGAAAAATAGTTTTTTTCCAGACGCCATTTGAACAAACTTTGAAATGAAAATCTGGTTGGCTATAAGATGCAAGAAGTATTCAAACTGCTAGTCAATTTGTTTTTATTCGGAGAACAGCATAGGTATTGAAGAAGAATGATTAAAACAGATGCTCAGAATGAGAACCTCGACTTGCAATACAACCATTGATTCTTCTCCACATCGACTACGGCACACGTTCAAAAATTCCTTGGGTGTTGCGTATGACATTAGGATTACTCATAATAAAATTCCTCAAGTCATTTACATCGACAACTGGAGTCGCATAAACAAGCGATTCAAAATATCCCAAAATAATTAATACGTCACACCATTGAGTCGAGGAGTAAGGGAATGCGGCCCTATGAGATGATCACCAAAAATTCCCGCTTAGACGTTCACCGAAAGCTGGAATCCACTTTCTGCAGTAGTTTGGGGATTCTCGTAGTCCCAAGAATGATTGTTATGAAAGTTTATGATGGCATCCCGTGAAAACTGGCCTTATCTGTGAATAGAACTACAGATGAAAAATTGGGATTGTTTACAATTTTTTGAAGGAACCACTGACAAAAATCCAATTGTTTAGGAAAATCTCTGGGTAACAGTGCATGCACCCTTTGCTTGTAGTATGGATACAATAAATGTGTTTGCAAAACCTTCCAAACACTTCGATAACTGACATTGAATTGTGGAGGTAATTTTCGGGTTCTTGCTGAAGCATTGCCGTCAACATCTTGAAGAATTATTTCCTCTAACGGTGGTGTCATTATTGTCCAGAGGGACAATTGGGATTTTGCAGAGGGTTGCCTGATCGATGTTTACGGTAAAAATCATTGTACGCCACTGTTTTTATCTAAATTTTATATTTATTAGATTTAACCATTAAAAATACAATTTTCTTGGAATGCCGTAAGTTTGAAAAAGCTAAATATCGAATGAAAGGAAAAATTGAATATATATTAAAGTGAGAAATACACATTATTTATTTTCAATTCAATTACCTCTCAAACCTGTTGACGTAACTGATTAATTTTCAGAGTTAAAAATTATTTAAGCAATTTTTTACAGGATAGTTTTTTTTTCTAGAATTTAAAAAGAATACCAGCGATAAGAGAAATTCTGATCGTTTACCACAGTAGAAGCCCGTCGACTTTATCGAGAACGATATGCTAACAGAGATATTCCAGCAGAAAGAACTTTCACCAGATTACATGCTAGACTGTGCGAAACTGGATCTTTAACTAAACAGGCTGAGCGTCCTGGTGAATCGAGGACAATGATGACACCTCAGTTAGAGGAAGCAATTCTTCAAGAAGTTGACGGCAATTCTTCAACAAGTACCCGAAAATTGACTCCGCAGTTCAACGTCAGTCATCGAAGTGTTTGGAAGGTTTTGCATACAAATTTATTGTTTCTATACCACAAGCAACGGGTGCAGGCACTGTTACCGAAAGATTTTCCTAGACGATTGGATTTTTGTCAGTGGTTCCTTAAAAAAATTGTAAATAAACCCAATTTCACGTCTGAAGTGTCTGGGACTACGAGAATTCCCGTGCTACACTAGAAAGTGAATTTCAGCAGGAGTTTTCGGTGAACGTCTGGGCGGTGATCATCTCATAGGGCCGCATTTTGTTCCTCCTCCACTCAATAGTGTGACGTATAGACATTTTCTCGAAGAAACATTGCCAGGTCTGTTAGAGGATGTACCTATGCTAGTGAGACGAAATATGTGGTTCATGCACGACGGAAAAACTGCTCATTTCAGTGTTACTGCTCGTGAATATCTAAATGATACTTTTGCTCTCGTGGATAGGTCGTGGGGACCTCAACCGTGGCCACCAAGATCTCCAGACTTGAATCCTCCGGATTATTCCTTTTGGGAATGTTAATGACTTGAGGAATATAATTGTGAATAATACTAATGTCATACGCAACACCCAGGGAGTTTTTGAACGTGTGAGGCAGTCGATGAGGAGAAGACTTGATGCTTGTATTGCAAGTCAAGGTTCTCATTTTGAGCATCTGATTTGATTATTTTCTATTAATACCTATGCTGTTCTCCGAATGAAAAAAATAACTGGCAGTTTGAAAACTCCTTCCATCTGATAGCCAAACAGCTTTTCATTTCATTCAAGGTTTGATCAAATGGCGACGAATATCTGGAAAAAAAATATTTTTCACATAAATGTTTGAACTTTGATGATGTTCAACCCCCATTTCTATGCCACTGACTTTGCTTTGATGAAGATTAGCTATTTCAAATGATATCAAACGTACAACTATTTTTACCATAAATATCAACCAGATAACCCTCTGCGCCGCCATTGGTACTGAATTTCAAAAACTAGTTTCATGAAAAGAAGCCCCTTGTTAGTGCTAAAAAACACACCGAGTTTTATCAAAATCAGCTGCAACACTTTTGAGTAATTCATGAAAAACCGATTTTTTATTAAACCTGTAACATCCCGTTACTCGAAAACGAAGCAAGTTAGGACATACGTTTATATGAAATGATTTTCGCAAAATATGACAAGGAATCGCCGTCTTGAATTAAAGACATCATTTGAACCCTGTATATATTGGATGATATGCCGACCACTTGGAGAATATGCTCACATAATACTCTCAAGCTGCCGAAGACCAGCATTGAACAACCTTAAAGTAGCAGAAACATCCACCCTGCGATGTATCATAAAAATTCGTCATCTCCAAACTTCTCTCCACAACCCTTCAAATATTCTCTTATATGAAGTACCTGGAGTAAAAGCAATATATGACAGACTTGCTGATCTCACCCAACCCCCTTTCAGAATAAAATGTTTGAATGAACTGAAAATTATACTTGTTGAGGATGCCTACCCATGTTCAATAATAAATAATAGTATATTGAAGTATAAGTGGATAAAAAGGGCTTTAAAACACGCGCGATTTTTCGAGCACGACTGCGCAGCCGGAGTGCTCGAAATAGAGCAAGTGTTTTTAAGACCAGTTATCCACGCAATTTTTTTTATTGGTGCACTTTGAAATCATATATACTGGTATTATTACTACAAAAAATAGAAATGAGAACTAATAATGCAAAATGGTTGAATTCGTGATGTGACATCAGTATGCCTTTCGTTGTCATGAAAATGAGAAAAACAAATATTCTTTTGCAATTTGATGTTGCCCTGGTAACTTTAAAAAACGCGCGTTTTTTAAAGTTCGATTTAAACACGCTGTGGCGTGCTTTAAATGGATAAAATGGGGCACCAATAAAAAAAAAATATTCAGTACCCCCTGTACGGCATACCTCGAATAACAAATTCAACTGATAATGACACGGAAAATGGAACATATTGTAACGAACCTAGGCCGGACCTGTCGCCTCGCGTGTTGCCGTCGACAGCGATGAGATCATCCCCGGAGATATTCGAGAACCATCCAGTCGCTCTTCCCTGGAGAGCAACGGTCGATATTGGAAACGATTGGAACATGCTGGATCGCCAACTGCCGGAATTCGAAAGATCGAGAATGCTGTATCGGAGATAAATAGGCGACCCTCAAGTGGAGTCGGGACACAGTCTGAACGAGCCCATACCATCGAGCTATACAGTGGCGTAGTAATATAAATTAAGTTGTAGATTAAGTGTGAAATAAATTAGTAGAACCAAGTTAAGTTTATTTACGTTACAATATTACAAAAGTCTTCCTTCAAGGATTAACCCCTAAATTAATAAATGTTCTTAGAAATAAAAATATTGAAATAACAATTGCATACACCCATATCAAACCTATCTAAATCAAATGTTGTTGATGAAATTCCATGTCGTGATTGAGAAAGAGTTGATATTGGTCAAACTGAACAATTACTGAAAGATCGAATTACATGTCACAAAAGAAATTGTAGGAGAAATATGATATCATGTGCTTTAGCAGATCATGTAATAGTTGATAATATCTTAATTCAGAAGTATTGGACGTTGAAAACAATTTTACAAAAAACTATGCTTAGAAATGATATAATTAAACATATATTAGTGATTTAAGTTCTATTCACACTTATATTCTCCACAAATCTAAATCAAATAACTACTTTCCTTGAAAATCTATTCGAATTTACATACTGTAGAATAAGCCAGCTATTTGTCACTTTGAATTTTTTCGTCAAAAAAGTCATTTTATGTTCGGTAAGTATTTTAGTAATTAATATGCCTGATTACTAATTTTGTAGGTCGCCTTGCTCGGCTCAAAAAGGAGAATTTACTATGAATTGGCCATTCTCTTTTCAATATATATATATATATATATATATATATATATATATATATATATATATATGATACCCTTGCAACAGATCTAAGAGACTCATTATAAATGCTAATCCCATTGTCTAATAATGGCCTATTGTTCGGAGTGTGATAAACGATAGGAAAGGGTCTAGAGGCTCCAGGTACGGACTTAAAAAACGTAAATAATCTCGTATATTACACTTCAATGTGCGAATTAAAATTTGTAATTTGATGATTTTGACTAATTTTGAACCTGTTTTTATTAGGTTTGGATTATGTTATTGACTAATTTTCTAAAAATAATTAGGACATGCCCAAGTTTCCATACTGATTTGAAGTTTTAAAATTCAGTTAGCAGTTCATATATATATATATATATATGAACTGCTGATTGCGGTTCGTTTTTATTTTATATTTGTTTATTTACTTTCCACAACCAGACATCATAACAAAATATATATATTTTTGTTGTTCTTCAATTTTTTCTAGGTTTTGTTTTACTTTGTTTTTACTATTATCAAAATCTTTAAACTAGTTGCCCTTTGAGTTTAATTTTATATATATTGACGAATTAATACCCATATAAATATTTAATATCTCCGTGCATTTTACCTTCTTTCCATCTACTCTTCTACCTTATTTCCTTCACCTCAGCTAACTCAATCGGTACGCCTGAATCTCAGAGGTCGGTTCTAGTGTGGAGCCCTCTAGTAGTTTCTTGGTGTCAATTTCAGAAAATAGCAATTCATTGTCGCTCAAACATCGAAAATAATGCAGAAATTCACAAAATAATAATTTTCTTTATTCAGGAAAAACTTACTACTACCTAGTCTGAGATAAATAACCTAATCAGTGCTTCATAGCAAATATATACAGCAAATGTGAAATTATGTAATAATAAAGTGGAATTTAACCTAGTTTTGTAGGTTATGTGTTCTTCATAATAATTCATGGAAAGTTTTATCAAAATTCTTTGGAAGTTTTGTTTTTAATTGCACTGTGGTAACTTTTATGGCTTAAAAAAAAATACCTGGGACTTCTTGTAACGAGAAGGTTCAGTGTTTGGGTTTTTCTCCGGTTCCTGGAAACTGCTGCTCCTTTTGTCGGCTGTGACTTCGCCTCGTATTGGTAAATCTCCAATGAAAAAAGGTAAGATTAACTTTGCATCTGGGATCTTTTATCTGCTATTGTTCTTTATATCATTTCCCATGTTGTCCTGACAAATAACTGTTTTTCTAATATAAATTGATGATTTTTCAGGATTTAATTTTATCGTTCGTTCTCCCAAAAATTATTTTTCTGTTCCCATGCTTAGCTTGTTGATTTATCTCCCTTGATACCAACAATATTTGTTTTCTTCTCGAATTTTCGATTTTCACACACCTTTTTGTGCACTTTTCATTATTTCCACTTATTTGACAGTTTTTATTTACGAAACATTTCTAACTACTTTATAAACTACTAGCTGATACCCCCGACTTCGTCCGCGTGGAATTTATATTTTTTGTTATGTTTCACTTTGTCTCCTTCTATCTAGCTCATGCCTGTGGCTTTGGCAGCTTCCCTTTATCCTGTTTCCCGTTATCTCATTCCTCGTTATCCACCTCACCCATTATCCCGTTTCCCGTTGACCCATTATTGCGGTATTCTGTTATCCCGCTATCCCGTTTTTGCTTTTCGCGTTATCCCATTCGCCCCTTATCCTGTATGTATTTCATTCCGCTATGATGACGGGAATAGAGTATGTGACAATAAAACCACATTTCTTCATAACCAAGTGCAACCAATAGAAGGTGAGCTCCCATTTCAAGTATATTTATGTATATATATATATGTATATATATATATATATATATATATATATATATATATATATATATATTTATTTATATTTATATTATATATATATATATATATATATATATATATATATACTATAGTGCCGCTGGACCGTACCGTAGTATCGCGCACTCGGTTTGTCATCGTCGCCAGAATAGCTCGCAGAGATGGTAGACTTTTTCCTACTTACTTGACACTTATCGTCATATTTTGGACAACTCACACAATATCTTTATAAATTGTAGCCTATGTGTTATTCTGATGTATAAGCTATATTATTAAATTTCATAAAATCCTCCAGTATTTTTTGAAAGGAAAAACAACTTACCAATTTCGCGTTTTATATATATATATATATATATATATATATATATATATATATATATATATATATATATATTGTTAATTCACATTCGTACCTTTTCATCCTGTATTTTATATAACTGTACCATATAGTGTCTTTTCATTTTATAATTTTCATGAAATTGAAACTGAGTTATGTATATCTTGTCGCATATAGTGTTTAGTGATTCTCCCCTGTAAGTACCAAGCACTCGCGAATACACTCCAACGTTTTATTTCGAACATAGAAACCTTTTTTTTGTGAACCTTGTCTAAATAAACGTTATTATTATATACAGGGTGACCAATGTGTGCGTGCAAGCTCCATAACTTCTTGTTCTATCCAAGATATCGATATCATTGTTTTAAACGATTGGTCCGACAATGAGGTACAGTCAAGAAATATTTCTATTTATTTAGATAGATAGATAGATAGATAGATAGATAACTTTATTTAACAACGTAAATACAATGTATATTTGTAGCAGGTCCAGGAAAATGAACATTTGTAAGGTCCTGTGATAGGTCTTAACTCCACATAAAATCAATAACATATTATGTATATACTACTGCACATAATATATATTGAAATAAAATTATTATATATATATATATATATATATATATATATATATATATATATATATATATATATATATAATATAAATAGTAGGCACTCCTACTATTTCAGGTATTACTACAACTACGCATATCACTGACAGGTGTGTCCATATACTCCTGAATTGAATAGAACCCATTTTCTGAAAGAAATTTTTTAAATATTTTTTTAAGCAAGGCATGTCTAGAATCTTCCAACTGGATGGTAATTATTATAGAGAGCAATATCTAGGGAGTTTTTTGCAGATTTGTTCAATCTAAATCTCTGTGGTCTGAGATGCCCAGCACCGCGAGTGTTATATTCATGAAAGTTTGAATTTTTACTTAGTTCATTATTTCTGTTATGAATTTCTAGTATTTGGTGGAAAATATAAAGAGCTGGTAGTGTCATGACTTTGAATTTCTGAAATAAAGGTTTACAATGGTCTCTGAAAGCCACATTAGCAATAATTCGGATGGCTTTTTTTTTAAGCCTAAATACTTTGACAGAGTCAGATGCATTACCACATAGAGGAACCCCATAAAAAAAATGCGAGTGAAAAACAGCATAATAGACATTCATCAGTGTGTCAGAACTTATTACATTTTTCAGTTGTCTCAGAATAAAAATCGAGCTTGAAAGTTTAGAGCAGAGCTTCTCGATGTGAAACGACCAATTTAGAGATGGATCTAAAAAAATTCCTAAAAGTTTTGTGGGTTCATCGGTTCTTGTTGCCTGTGGAGAAAATGTTATATGATTCATTTTGCTTGCGTTGAGTTTCAAACTGTTTGCTGCAAACCAACGTTCGGTATTTTTTTCAGTGGCTTCATTTATTGTTTTCTCGTTTATATTTTGATGAAAGATAGTGGTGTCATCTGCGAACATGATACAGGTTGAATCAACTAGATGATAAAATCGTTTACGTAAATGATAAATAGAAGGGGCCCCAGCACAGAGCCCTGCGGTACCCCATATTTCATTTCTACTGTTTCTGACGTGATACTGACACTGACTGTCTTCTATCTTTAAGATATGAATCGAAATTTTTCTAGTAACAAATCGTGGTTCACGCAATCAAATGCTTTTGTTGAGTCAAATAGAGTCAGTGCAGATTTCCTGCCGTCTTCAAATCCTTCTACTATGTTTTCAACTGCCTTAGCTATAGCTTTTATGGTGGAGGTGTTTTTCCGAAAACCAAACTGATTTTCATGCAGCAATTTGAATTTCTCAAAGTACATGGATAATCGATTTTTCAAAATTATCTCGAATAATTTTTCTATACAGGATGACGCAAAACAAGATGTTCTGTTGTTTGTATGACAACCCCCCCCATTTTCGTTACATTTTTGGATTAGCCACTGAATTGTTGATATAACGCACCCCGGTTTCTTATACTTATCTGCAAGAATAATATAAGTACCTTATTAGGATGATATCACTCGGAGTCTGGTGTTCTTAGTATGACTTTTTGTATGTTTTTGTGTTGGCTAAGAATTCCCACATGAGGTTGAAGTGTCCGCTTTCAGGATACTGGCTAGTTGCTGTCTCACGTTGGAATTTGATACATTCTTTTGCAACATGAACAATCATTTTTTATTTTATTTTAATTCAATTTCATTTTTGAAATTGTCTTCATTTTTTTGGACAAGGTTTCTGTCATATATTTCGAAAGTATCTTCATTTTTTGGTGAATTATTGCGTCAATAAAAAAAAGTCATGGTAATCTTTTCTCAAGATGATACCCTCCCAAGAATTGGTCTCGAGATAGGGAAGATAGTGACAAAAGTTCATTTTCTAGTCGCATATGGATTAATTCTATTCATATCTCCATAAAATTCGTTGACTTTTCACTTTTCCTTCATATCGAGAATATTGTGCTCCTGTCGTGTGAATTTCAAAACTTCGTCAACTGAACGGAAACGATTATGTTTCTAATTACACTCAGAACATTTTACATTCATGCCGCCATGTCTGAAGGTGTGACGGAAAATGTGACAAACTACAGAATGAAACAGTCTCCAGGCGCTTCTGTAAGGAATTTTCCCCATCAAGTCGCAACTCATTATTCAAATGCGCCGGGATGTTACAAATAATATTTATTAATAACCAAGTTCGTGAGTTGTATTAGCAAGTGTTCTGCTCCCATTCTCCCCGGAGAGGCAAGGCACTCGTTTGGAATTCTTGAATTCATAATTTCAAGTATTCAATTCTCCAGGTTATTTAGCGTTTGTGTCGGATAATATTGAGCCAACTGGAAAATCCCATGGAAATGTAGAGAATGTGGATCGATCAGTTTTCATAATGTTATCTGATCTAGATTTCTGATTCATGATTCATGTTTACATGAAGGAAAAACCTTTCTGAAAATTCACCACTGCTGTGTACACAACGATTCCAAATCGAAACATTGAAATTCTGCATTTCGTGTAAAATTTGTATATTCAAGCAAAGCGCTTAGGACATGCGGCCATCTTCAGTGCTCATCTAAAATGTATCTTTACATATATAATTACATGTCCTGACTGACTGACGATCAACACCCAGACTAAACCGCTGAAATTTTGACAGTGTATTCCTATGATGACGTAGGTAACCACTAAGAGAGGTTTTGTAATCCATCCCTAAGGGGTTGAAATGAGGGTGAGAAGGGGGGTGAACGTTAGAAGTACCGTTGGTTTTGAAGTTAGAGTCATGGAAATATATTTTCACATAAAAAAAATTGTATTTCAGGGGTTCTGAAAATTCAACCTTGAAGGGGTTGAAAGGGGTTTGAAAGCTTGTATAGGAATATCGTTAGTTTTTAATGAAAATTGGTATTCGGGGTCTTTGTTACAAATCCAAATCCACTGTTTCAAGAGATTAATACGTTCGCTACCAAGATCTTGAAATTTTGGATACCGAGTGACCACAAAATAGTATATTGAAGTATAAGTGGATAAAAAGGGCTTTAAAACACGTGCGATTTTTCGAGCACGACGGCGCAGCCGGAGTGCTCGAAATAGAGCAAGTGTTTTTAAGACCAGTTATCCACGAATACTTTACGTTATTTTTTTTTATTGGTGCACTTTGAAATCATATATACTGGTATTATTACTACACAAAATAGAAATAAGAACTAATAATGCAAGAAGGTTGAATTCGTGATGTGACATCAGTATACCTTTCGTTGTCATGGAAATGAGAAAAACATTCATTTGCAATTTGTTACCAAAGATCAATATTTGTTGTCACCAGAGCTCAAAAATGAATGATTCTAATATCGATTTTTTGAATAGTGAGACAGAATCGCGGTTAATACCGCGAAAATCCAGTGATATATATAAAAAAGAATATGAAAAGTTCATCAAATGGATGGAGGAGCACATATAAATGAACGAATTGTTAGTAATATTTTATCTGACGTTACAAGGTACTCCTGTCAGATCAATAATCAAAAATATGTCATTTAGACTTCACGTTTCTCGATTTGTTGATGTTGTCATGGTTACCTTTAAAAAACGCGCGTTTTTTAAAGTTCGATTTAAACACGCTGAGGCGTGCTTTAAATGGGTAAAAAGGGGCACCAATAAAAAAAAATATTTTATTTTGAGATAAAATTACAATAATTGTGCTGTAAATCGATTTAGTAAATATCGGATGTAGAGAAAGGATATTTGAAATGACTTTCTATCCCAACTCATATATAGGACACTGGTTTATTATATGAATTAATCTTTGATAGACCGTGTGTCTCATTCAATAAAATATTATAAGAAAAAATAATTTCGACTGTTTTAATTTTTATATTTTTTATATCTACTGTTACAAAATGAGCAAACAAAATGTTGATAAAAAATAATAATTTTAAAAATAAAAAAACCTACTGCGTAACAAGTGTACTTTAAAAAAGATAGAAACAAGATGACCAGAAAATATTGTCAGAAAATTTTATTTAAGAGGTTAACTATTAAACTTAATACTGTAAACAATCTCACGAAGTTTAACAATGAAGATATATTATTTAACAATGAAGATATATTATTTAACAATGGAGATTTATTATTGCCTCCGACTGCGTGCGAATTCAATAGTTAACCTCTTAAAACGTGATTTTCTGACAATATTTTCTGGTCATCTTATTTCAATTTTTTTTAAAGTACACATTTCACGCAGTCATGTTTTTGATTTTTTAAATTACCTTTTTTTATTTTACACTCTTTGATTGGGATTATAAGACGGTAATAATTCGAAGTCATTATTTAAATGAACGTTATCCATTTTACACTTTTTAGTTAGTATTATAAGACGGTACATTTTTTGTCGCGATACTGGAGACTGAGTTTTGCGACGTGCACTTTCTTGTCGGTCTTTTTTTATTTTACGAGAAATAGTTGCATACGACCGATGACATTTTCGAGCTCGTAACATTGTGAGTTATATAATACTCAGGTATACAACAAATAGATACAAACACTCACCACGTGTTCTGAATCATACACTAGTAAAGTACATGAACGATTTCACTAATAACAAATGAATATACTACAACAACAAAGAAGATGAATAATTTCAGCCACTAACAAGATGCAGCCAAACACAGTTATAACGGACTACCGAGGAAAGATTGTTCAATCAAGTAGTTACGTTCCTGAGTCCGGCCTGCCACCCAGTTCCTGAGTCCGGCCCTGCCACCCAGTTCCTGAGTCCGGCCCTGCCGCCTAGACCTCATGGCGACTAGAGAAATTGCAGAATATTTTGAACCTCATTATCAAAATAGAAATTATTTCGAAGATTCATATGAACAGACAGACCCATTGCATCTTATTAATGAAGATTATCAATATCTATTCGAAGATCTACAAAATAATGAAACATCAATTTGACGAACACAGTCATAAAAGTGAAACCCAAAATTTCTATAACCCAGATCAAAATTTTTTCTGCACTAGCCTCTGGAAGTGAGACAACTTAGAAATTTATAACACAGATCAAAGAAAATTACCTTTTATTATAATTTCAATTCCAAATTTCAGACCATTGAAAATTCTTTCAGACTTCGGTAGTCATATTTCACTTTTGAATCCAGGTTTGGCAAAGAAGTATTTTTCAAAATATATTTATAATAAACAAAATATAATAAAAACATCTTGTGGACAACAACATTCTAAATTTGAAGCACATATACCAGCTTTCCCAGAATTTCAATCCGAAGTCAAAATAATTTTCACCCTTTTCGATTTTCATTCATTGAATATCCAAGAAGGATACTTGTATAAAGATGATATCGTAATTCAAGTCTTACAATGTTCCCCATTAGAGTATGCTTGTTTTACCATAACTTTAAATGGAAGTGAAAGTTTTAGAACCAAACTTCCAGTTAATACTTCAGTAAATGGAACTTATTATTTACCTCAAACAAATTTGAAGCAGAACTTAATCAAATGCTCAAGAAGAGGAAAACAAATCGAACAAATTGAGTTTATACATGCATTTGAAACTTGTAAAAAACTTCTATGCAATGAACCAATTCTAGTACACCCCGATTTTTCAAAAAAGTTTACACTTACGACAGATGCAAGTGAATGTGCCATAGGTTCAGTTTCATGTCAAGATGGAAAACCCGTTTGTTTTGCAAGCAGAACATAAATCCAAATGAAATAATTATTCCACTATTGAAAAAGAACTATTATCAATAGTTTGGTCAGTAAAGTATTTGACCATACCTTTTTGGAGACATTTCAAAATTAAATCCGACATAAACCTTGAAATGGCTGGAAATCTAAAATAACCTAATTCAAAATTAGTAAGATGGAAACTTTTATTATCCGAGTAGATTATGAAATTGAATATATAAAAGGCAAAGAGAATGTCGTTGCTGATGCACTTTCTAGAAATCCACCGGTAATGCTTCAATTATAAATGAAGTAGGTGATTCGATGAAATTATTAAAGATTTCATTCAAGAATATGAAAACTATGCATCAACAGCCCATACAGCTGATGAAGCTCCTATATTAACTTTTCCTTATTCAGCTAAATCTTTGAACTATTACGAATACCAAATGATTATAAAAATAGTAGACACCCTTCCAGCAATATTTTGTCGTCAAGAAAAAATATTCGAAATTCACAGGTTTTTCATTAGTCTCAGAAAACGACATCTTGATAATGACCTAGAAGAATTCATAGCAAATTTGATCAATGATCGTACTTATCATTTGCATTTTACTGATAAAGAACACGAGATAATTTTTGTTACAGCTATACAAGAAAAATTAATAAGAATGAATTCAAAAATTTTTTATGTTCAAATATGTTAAATGATGTTGAAAAGAAAATGAAAAATTGACAAAATTAATCATCATCATATAACAAACTGGTCACCGTGGAATAACAACAACTTCAGAATCACTTAAAATAAATTATTATTGGCCTAATATGGATAGAGATCTAAAAAATCATATAAATAATTGTAATATTTGCCAGAAATCCAAGTATGAACGACAACCTAATGAATTTGAGTTTCAACCTATTTCTATAGGAACCAAACCTTTTGACAGAATTCACATAGATGCTCTTTCTATCTCAAAAGAAAAATTCCTAGCAATTATTGATACATTTTCAAAATTCGCACAAGCATACCCTATACCAGGAATAAACGGAATCAATATACTTGACGGATTTTCAACTTTTATTTCACACTATGGAATACCACACCCAATAGTATGTGATGGAGGATCTGAATTTGATAATCAGAACTTCAAAGATTCTTGTAAATTACATAGAATAAATATTCATTTTACCACACCCAAAAATCCAAATTCGAATAGTTATTTTGAAAGGTTTCACTCAACCATAATTGAACACGTTAGAACTCAGGCAAGACAAAATCCATCCCAATCTTTACAAAATTTAATGAAATACTCAATATTACATTATAATAATTGTATTCATTCTTCTACTGGATACACACCATTTGAAGTAATTTCTGGACATCTCTCTTCAAAAGATCCATTTGACATATCTAAAAAAGACATAATATCAAAGTATGTTCAAAATCACAAACAAACAATTAATAAAAAATTTGAACAAATCAATGAAGAAATAAATATTAAAAAAACTAGAGAAGTTGATAAAATCAATAAGAAACGACACGCGCCCCCCATTTTAACAACAAATGATACAGTTTACCACAAGGAACAAACTCGTGACAAATTGGCTCCCCGTTTCACTAACATTCAATCGGTAGCCCAAACACAAAATAAAATTAGGACTGCAACTTCAAAATATTCCAAAGATAATATAAAGAAACGCAAAAAATATCAATTTCATTTTCTGTATTATTAATTAATCCAATAAATGGGTCCATGAACAAGTTAACTAATCCTATAGTGCCTATAAAAATGAAATTAACCAGAATAATCACTAGTAAACACACTTTTCTAAGTTATATGAATATAACTGAATAAGTTCATATTAGAAATAAATTACAATCTCAAATTGAGTTTCTCAGTAAGAAAAATGCACTGAGCACTCAATCAAATTTACTCATGCAACAGGCACACACATTGTTGTTACAAGTTGACCATTTATTACAAATTATACGACCACATGCGATCCAGAAAAGAGGACTTATAAACTTAGGTGGAAAAATACACAAATGGCTTTTTGGTACTTCAGACCATGAAGATGGTGAAAAAATAAATTCAATGCTCCAATATTTGAATAAAATGATTAATAAATTCGAGACGAACTGAATGAACAACTTTCTTTCGCAAAGAAATGATGTCAAAAACAAATAAAATCCTTTACCAAATTAAATTCAATGTATTAACAAGTTTTCAACTGATCAAAACATTTCAAAATTAAGTTGATGAAATCAATGCTTACACTGATAATAGATTCTCTAATAACTTTTCAAAGTCAACTAGACCAAATTATTAATGCCATTACTTTTCAAATATCAATAAGGTTCACTCTACTTTTCTCTCTCTCTGACAAATTTATATTCAATTATTAACAAAATGAATATTCTTTATCCTCAAAATCAGTTGGTTAGGTTCAAAAATCAACAAAGTTATTATAATTTCTCAGGAATACAAACAGTATTTACTGGAGAGGAAATTATTTTTCTCATCCATTTTCCAATATTGAAACCTATATTATTCACCCCATACCTATCCAAAACAAAATGATATTACCCTCAAAACCTTACCTAATCCTCAATGAGAGTGAAGAGCTTTACCAGTACGAAGAAGAACCCTGTGAAGAGATCGAGAACACCTTCTACTACAAGAATAACCTTCAAAAAGAAGAAAATTGCGGTTTGAACATAATCATCAAAAATGAACCTGCTAATTGTTCCATGTATGATGTGCACTTCGGAATAATATTGGCAAACCAATCGACTGCAACCAACATCATCATCATCACCACGAGATCCAGCCTGGCAGTTATATCATTTCCATACCTGAAAATTGTCATTTTATTATCAATGGCCAAAAATTCCAACATGGACCTGCCGAATTATCACCAACAAAAATTATCCAATTGCCCTCTTTGAATTTTTCTCAATTACTTCTGAGATCGATTTCAAAAATGAACCAAGATGAAATCAAACACCTTACCTCAATAATACAATCTCACCATCAGTTCCAACTTCCTAATGAGCCAAAAGTTAGCTCTTTGCCTGTATGGATTATTATCCTCATCTGCATTATTTAATGCATTATTATTCCCTTTGGAGTAGCATTTGACTACAAAAATTGCTACCCATATACTCCATGGCAGTATTACCCACAGAACTCATATGAGTTCTGTGGTATTACCGTTCAAAGCGATGCCAAAAACCAACCCATATGGAGGAAATGAAGCCTGGCCAACCAGACCTACCCCAGTCTTCTTCTTTAGGAGGGAGGAGTTACGTTCCTGAATCCGGCCTGCCACCCAGCTCCTGCCACCCAGTTCCTGAGTCCGGCCCTGCCGCCTAGACCTCATGGCGACTAGAGAAATTGCAGATTAAGCTCCTACCGAGATTTATCTTTGCTGATCAAGCTCCTACCGCGAATAATCTTGTAAACCGAAAATCAACGAAAGAACCATAATACCTTTATTATTTGTTGATTGTTATAAATTATGTGAGATATGTATTTTGACCATTCCATTTTTGTCACTTGTAACCTGCATTTTCAATTTTCATTAAGAGCATCGAGTAAAGTAAATCTTTAAATGTGCAAAAAAGGTGAACGTTGAAAAAGACAAAATTGGTTTCAAACAACGAGTAGTGCTTTCCGAACCAAGGGCTGCGAAGGCACTATCGTAACTAAGTGCCGATAATTTGCGAAATTTCACGACCGCAGTCGACCGGTAGGATTTCCCTATTTATCTGTTAGGGAATTGTTAGATACATGGCGTAGTGTTAGTACGTATTCAACTGCATTGTACCAATATCCCCACTACTAGGAAGGCTATTACATTGTCGGTTAAGCTGGAAATAATCAGAACATTTGAGAGTGGGTGCGCAAATGCACAAATTTGTCGGGATTATGGTCTCAAAAAATCAACAGTGTAGTCAATTTACGCGAAAAAAAAATTTACCAGGATGCATGTACTGCATATCTTCTTCATAGCGAACATCCTTTATAACGAACCATTTCTAGTCATTAAGCCATTCGTTATAGCCGAGTTTGACTGTACTTAATTAAGTTTCTATTAAAATATTCAATTGAAAATGTAACGAAATAGTAACTGAAACCAAAATAAACCAACTAACGAGCAAATTAACCAATTACTAATGTACTAAGCTATACGCAGTTATAACCTCTTCACAATATGGCGTCTGGTTGTCGCCATATTGAATTTTGTCACAATATGGCGTCTGGTTGTCGCCATATTGAATTTTGTCACAATATGGCGTCTGGTTGTCGCCATATTGAATTTTGATTATGACTATCATGTTTTTATTAACGATGTGGCTCTGGTTGTCGCCATATTGAATTTTGACACAATATGACGTCTGGTTGCAGCCATATTGAATTTTGATCAATACTGTCATGTCTTTATTCACAATATGCGTCTGGTTGTCGCCATATTGAATTTTAATCATAACTGTCATGTCTTTATTCACAATATGGCGTCTGCTGTCGCCATATTGGATTTTGATCACTGTCATGGTGACACTCGCAAGATCAAGACAATTCGATTAACGTAAGAATCATCAAAATCGGCGCACGCTTTTGGTGTCTAGAGCGCTGCAAAGGAATAGATAGATCTTCATTTCAATTAGGAATCCTAATATACATACGAGAAGTAATTGCTAACATATATAATAATATTAATAGCATAAATATAAAATTAATGACATAAATATAAAACAGACATAAATACTATAAATCAAGTAAAACCTAAGTAACACTTTAAACTGACAGAACTATTTGGAAATATATTACAATTTATAACCGGATATCAAGATATGGTACATTCAGGACAAAACATTTAAGTGATAGAACAACCAAGTTAGAACAAGCAATGATGAAATAACAATAAAAAATAAATATAAGTAAATACTAAAAGTAAATATATGTATAAGAATATATTCACATAAAATAAAATTTAACAAAAGTGTAATATTCCGTACTATTAGTCTGTGTATTTATTTTGGACGTATTCCTTCAATTTACTTTTAAAATCGATCAAAGAAGTAGATGTTCTAACAGAATCCGGAAGTTTATTGAAATTCACAAAACCCCTAAAAAATAGTGAGTTCATGATACAACGGTAGGAAGTGCTGTGTACATAAATGTTATTTTTGCTACGTGTGTTATGATTATGTTTATCTTTATTGTATGTTATAAACTGTTGAAAGAATTCTGGAGCCATATTATTAGTTATCTTGAATATGAAAATCATGGCATGATAATATAGTCTGTTATCCACTGAAAACCAACCAAGTGTCATCAACATCGTTCTCATTGGGGTGAGGCGATTCGCTTTCAAAATTACCCTCATACCACGATTTTGCAATTTTTGAAGCATATTCAATTTATTCAGATTGAATAAGTACACTGTGGATGAGCAGTAATCAAAGTGTGGCTGGATTATTGAATTATACACGGTGATTTTAGTCTAGCTTGATAAGTATTGAGATATTCGGGTGAAGAAATATATTTGTTTTGAAATTTTTCTGTAAATGTATTCGAAGTGGCTACTTGAATTTAGAAAATTATCTAGAACGAATTCCAGATATTTAACATTTGGAACAAATTGTATATTTTCATTATTGATGTTCAAAATACTCTCACTAAAATCAATGGTTTCGTACTCGTGTTTTGTTGTGAAGATCATTGCCTGTGTTTTGGATACATTCAATTTAAGTTTATTCATACTCAGATATTTGTTTACTTCTGTCAATACAGTGTTCATTTTTTCAGTAGCTGTTTCAATATTAGTCTCACTACATGTAATCATGGTGTCATCAGCAAACAGATTAATGAATTCACATTCCACAATACTTGAATATCATTCAAGTATAATGTAAACAATAGGGGACCTAGTACACTTCTGACGATGTTTGATCCTTAAAACGTACTCATTGCTTGAGGTGTTCAAGGTAGTCATTCAACCAATCCAACACTTGACCACCAATTATTGCCTTAGTTTAGATAACAATATTCTCCTGTCAATTGTTTCAAAGGCCCTGTCGAGGTCAAGAAATACAGTTACAACAAATTTATTGTTATCTAGATGAGTTTTAATATAGCATATAGTGAGTTGCAGTGCTGATTCACAGGAATACTGCTTTCTAAAATCCGACTGATTATTCATCAATATTGAATTTTCAGAAACATGACGTAGTAATTGTTCATAGACAACTGTTTCGATTGGTTGTAGAGTGTTAATCGGACGAAATTCTTCCGCTTTGTAGGTATGTGCTACTTTTTGAATGGGTACAACATTGCTAATTTTTAATTTATGTGGGATTTTACCAGTATGCAAGGATGTATTAATGAAATTTGGAATAACATGACTAATGGTTTCGAACACTTCCTTCAACATTCTGCAGTTCAGGGTTTCATGCAAAGAAAGCTTATTATTGAGGCTGCCCACTATTTTACGTAGATCTTGCATCGAAAGTATCGCAAATTTATCAAATTTCAAAAATAAATTATTGTTCACGTTACCCCATCTTTCTGTATTGTTCATACTCTTTACGATATCCTGAATACTTTCGATGAAATATTTATTGAAACTATGTGCTATTTCCATATTATCTTTTAACATTAATCGCCCATCACCATTTATAAAGCTTATATTTGGTGGGATGTCTTCACGTTTATTGTTCACCAAATTTTTAAAGGTTTTCCACATTTCCTTAGGATTATGTCTGAACCTATCAATTTTGTCAACATAGTACTGTTCTTTTTTTTGTTTCAAAAGATTAACTACACTATTTCTATGTTTTTTAAAGATTTGCCATTTCATTTGTTTTTCATTATCAACACAATATTTAAACTCTTTATAGGCCCTGTCACGCATTTTGATTTTATCATATGCCTCATAATTAAACCAAGTTAGGTTTGATTTATAATGACAAGTTTCAATTGGTGCAATATCATTTATAACATTTTCACAATTTTCCAAAATTTCTTGATATATAACTTCAACATCAACAGTGTCTGGATTAAAGTTCTGCCTTATAAGTCTAGTTTTAATATCGTTAAGATTTTCAATTTTAAGATTTCTTAATTTTTTTACATTAACATACAATATGATAAACACATAACCCTCTTTGCGTTGCGCAGTCGGGTAAAAAGAAATCAGATCATCGGTTCATGGTATTCACGAAAACAAGAGTCCAACTGTTTCTTCACATTTGTCCCTACAATCTTCACAGACAAAATACGATTGAGTTCTCTTCTTTTTAGAAGGGCACACACGACATATTTCCTTTTGCACATATGTCGGTTTTTGGACTGCTAGACCACCTGCGTTCGTGATTACTTTTGAAAATTGTAATATGAGCAACTCTCTAAACTGCCAAAAAGTATTTTTTTTTCTTTGCACTTTGTTATAAAAGTATGTACTATTCCAAATGCAAACATCCAATAAGTGGAAAAACACTTTCAGGTTCCAACGAACAGTTTTCCAGGGTGACGTGTAGTACGACACCATTTGATCACTTTGATCTATGCCTGGCATATGTTTGTTGTAGTCCACTATGACATCTGGTTTCTCTAATTCAACACATCTCTTATTAATGGATTGAAGTTCTAATATTAGGTATAGTTATTCTAATCCCAATTGGAACGGCCATAAAATAAGAGCACTACGAGGAGTGTTCATATGACTGCCCGGCAAATGGGAAATTTATATACTACCAGTGTTTTTACTTTCAAAGCGTTCCTGGTACAATCATACAAAAAATCTGGCGCGTGTTTCCAGTTGCCCAGATTATCAGTAAAGGCGCTATCAAATATATTTGAGTAATGAAAGCTCGGCTAGCTGGAATGGACATATGTTATCTACAGCTGCATAATATCCTGATTTTACGATATTCCTTAATCACTGCCGTGCCGTGAGGTTAGGAATTATCCATTGAAAATAATTTTATCATTATGGCTTTCTGGAGACCTTTCGAAACAAATAATAAAATCCAGTTGAGATAACATGCGTCTACTTTTACATGGGGTGATCAATTGCTATGATTGTAAGAATAAGTAACCGAAGAAATACCTCTGAAAAATAATATTCGAACGCCTATGTCAATGCGGCAAGTGCAAAGAGAATCCCTTCCCGAAACTTTTTATGCGTTCCAATTGGGATTAGAAATACTATACTGTTGTGTTTTACATGCAACCATAATGAAAGTTAGCAAAAATCGTAATTATGAAATAAAAGTATATAAACTTAACTCAAAAATTGCGACATACCTACCCTGCATTAACAATTATCTGTATAGAAACAATTTTATACTGTGAGTAATATATTGGGTACAGAGAAAGATAGTTACGACATACCCTGTATATACAATTATCTGTGAAGAAACAATTCTATTTTGTAACATTCCCAATGGAATATTTAATCAAACTTTTCAATAATTATTCAACTGATACCATCCGACACACTCACGAGCCAGACCTTCCCATTATAGACCAGGGTCGATAATTTTTGAAACAAAAAAAAATTGTAGGATGGAACCTATTGGAAAAGGAAGAAAATATGACAAAAATGAAAGGAAAAATAATTTACGGGCGATCTGAGGTCGGGAAGTGGAAGGGGGTGAGTTTTTAAGGGTAAAAAACGGTTTATCTCGATTTCCGGCAAAACTACAAGTCCTATACTATAATTGAACGGCAAAGTTGTAGGTAATAAAAAGATCTACAACTTTGGTATCCACTTTTTTTCCACATAATCTCAAAATGTATGTGAAAAATTAAAATAACCAAGTTTTTGGTTTTTTATTTTTATCTTTCACAGAAAAAATAAAAAATTTCACGAAATTCGGTGAAAACTTTCTTATTTATGTCCCAAACACACTGTAATTTTTTTGATTTAAAATTATCATTTTTCCACCTTATTTTGACTTAATATCGAAAAAGCACCCTAATTTTCAATCAGAAATTCTTCCGTCAAAATATCAGGTTTTTTTAAAAAGTCGGTGGGCTTTTTGTTCGTTGATATCTCTACTTTCTGATGGTGTAAAAAAAATATACATTACTATGGTGAATGTTCTCAGAAAATGCAAAGAAATAACAGGTAGTAAGGCCCAGACCCTCCTAGCCCCTTCCCCACTTCTCTATGAAATACCTTTTGATGGGCTAAAATTTTCCGTAGGTCACTCAGGCATATAGGTTATCTTTAAATAGCAATAAACAGGTATCTACGCATATAATTTAAAGAATATTCTTCTCAAAATATTGTAGATGTCTTATTAAGTTCGGATTCGAGCTTTTATCGTTTCTTTGCATTTTCTGCCATAGTAATGTATTTTTTTTATACCATCAGGAAGGAGAGATTTCAACGAACAAAAAGCCAACCGACTTTTTTAAAAAAGCTGACATTTTGACGAAACAATTTTTGATTGAAAATTAGGGTGCTTTTTCGATATTAAGTCAAAATAAGGTGAAAAAATAAATATTTTAAATCAAAAAATTGCAGTGTGTTTGAAACATAAAAAAGGAGGTTTTCACCGAATTTCGTGGTTTTGTAGAAGCTAAAAATAAAAAACCAAAAACTTGGTTATTTGAATTTTTCACATACATTTTGAGGTTATGTGAAAAAAGTGTGATACAAAAAATGTAGATCTTTTTATTACCTACAACTTTGCCATTCAACTTTTTTCCATAGGGCTCGTAGTTTTGCCGGAAATCGAGATAAACCCTTGAAAACTCACCCCCCTCCACTTCCCGACCTCAGATCGCCCGTAAATTATTTTTCCTTTCATTTTTGTTATATTCTCCTCCTTTTCCAATGGGTTTCATCCTACTATTATTTTTTTAACTTCTTACCATTTTCAAAGGCTTCAACCCTGGTCTATTAGCAAAATATGAATCCTTTGCTAATATTGCTAATGGCTCATGTTTGAGATGGCGGTCCAGCATAAAATCGTGAGAGGATCATATATGGGACGCTTGCTAGCGAACGTGTTAAACGTCCAAGGGGTGAAATTGGTATTCAAGGTCTTTGTTACAAATTAAGTAATATATGTGTCAGTGTTTTTGGAAATTAAACCCTGAAAGTGATGAAAGTTTGCATGGGGTTTCCGTTAGCTCTTAAGTTAGGGTCATGAAAAATGGTATTTGAAGTCCTCCTCAAAAATATTCATAGACACATTTCAGTGTTTTTAGAAATTAAATCCCCCAAGGTTTGAAATGGGGGTGAAGTTTGTATGGCGGTTCCGTTAGTTTTTTAGATAAGGACATAATTTTTTTGAAGTCCTCATCAATGTGGTTCCGTTAGTTTTTTAGTTAGCATCATGAAATTTTGTATGAGGTCCTCATTACAAATAATCAAATACGTGTTTCGGTGTTTTTAGAATTTAAACCCCCAAAGGTGTGAAATGGTGTTTGAAAATTTGTATGAGGGTTCCGTTAGTTTTCAAGTTAGGGTAAAAAAAAATTGTACTCGAGGTCTTCGTTCCGAATCAAGTTATACATGATTACTATCGTTTCAGACGTCCATCGTCCCAATGTATTTTACCTGAAGACGATTGCAGATACAAGCATTCGAAACGTCATGAAAACCTTTAAAATACATTAAGACGATGGATGTCCGAAACGATAGTAATCAAGTTACCACATCGTCTACAACCTTCAAACAAACCAAGTTATACATGTTCCAGTGTTTTTAAAAATTAAACCCCGAAAGTGGTGAAATGGGGGGTGAAAGTTTGTGTGGGGGTTCAATTATTTTTTAAGTTAGGGTCATATAAATTGGCATTCGAGGTCTTTTTCACAACTAAAGTTTCACATGTTTCGGTGTTCTTAGAAATTAAACCCCCAAAGGGATCAAATGGGGGTGAAGTTTGTATAGGGGTTCCGTTAGTTTTTTAGTTAGGATCATAAACATTTGTATTTGAGGTCCTCATTGAAGTTTGTGTGGGGGCTCCGTTAGTTTTTTAGTTGGAGTCATAAAAATTTCATTTTGAGGTCCTTATTACAAATAATCCAATACGTGTTTCAGTGTTTTTATAAATTAAATCCCCAAAGGTGTGAAATGGTGGTTAAAAGTTTGTATGGAGGTTCTGTTAGTTTTCAAGTTAGGGTCATAAAAATTCGTATTCGAGGTCTTCGTTACAAATAAAGTAATATATGTTCCAGTGTTTTCAGAAATTTAACCCCCAAATGGGTGAAAGGGGGGGTGAAAGTTTGTAAGGGAGTTCCATTATTTTCAAAATTAGGGTGATGAAAATTGGTATTCGAGGTCCTTGTTACGAATAAAGTAATATATGTCTCAGTGTTATTAGAAGTTGAACCCCCAAAGGGGTGAAAGGGGAGGTAAAAATTTATATGGGGGTTCCGTTACTATTTGAGTTAGGGTCATAAAATTGGTATTTGAGGTCCTCTTTACAATATACTTGTTCAGAAATTAAACCCATAAAGGGGTGAAAGGGGGGTTGAACGGTTGTATGGGGGTTCCGTTAGTTTTCAAAATAGGATCATATGAGTTGCTATTCGAGGTCTTTTCTCCAAATTAAGTTTTTCATTTTTCATTGTTTTTAGAAATTAAACCCCCAGAGGGGTGAAATGTGGGTGAAGTTTGTAAGGGGGTTCCGTTAGTTTTTTAGTAAGGATAATAAAAATTTGTATTTGATGTCCTCATCAAAGTTTGTATGAGGGGTTTCGTTAGTTTTTCAGTTATGGTCATAAAAATTTGTGTTTGAGGTCCTCATTAAAGTTTGTAAGGGGGTTCCGTTAGTTTTTTAGTTAGGGTAATAAAAATTTGTATTTGAGTTCCTCATTACAAATAATCGAATACGTGTTTCAGTGTTTTTAGAACTTAAACCCCAAAGGTGTGAAATGATGATTGGAAGTTTGTATGGGGGTTCCGTTAGTTTTAAAAATTGGTTTTATAGATCTTCGTTACAAATCAAGTAATACTTGTTCCAATGTTTTTAGAAATTAAACCTTCGAAGGGGTGAAAAGGTTTGGTGGAAGATTGTATGGGAGTTCCATTCTTTTTTTAGTTAGGATCATAAAAATTGGTATTTGAGGTCTTTGTTACAAATAAAGTAATACATGTATCAGTGTTTTTAGAAATTGAACCCCAAAGGGGTGGAAAATTGTATGGGGGTTCCGTAAGTATTCAAGTTAGTGTCATAAAATTGGTATTTTAGGTCCTCTTTACAAATAATCGAATACGTGTGTGTTCCGAAATTAAACCTCCAAATGGAAGAAATGTGAAAGTTTGTATAGGGGTTTCGTTAGTTTTCAAGTTCGAGGTCTTTCCTCCAAATAAAGTAATACATGTTTCAGTGTTTTCAGAAATTAAGCCTACAAAGGGGTGAAATGAGGGTTGAAAATTTTCATGGGGGTTCCGTCAGTTCTCAAGTAAGAGTCAGGCAAATTGGTGTTTTGGCTCTCGGTCACAAATAAATGAATCGTGATGAACCTCATTCGAAAGATGAAAAGACTCACTCACGAGGAACCGGAGGAGGCCATGTAAAACCCGAGATATTTGATGATGTCGATGAAAAAGTCAAAGATATCATCGGTACTCAGATGACAGACTTTAGTGGAGACTCTAGAAAATTTTTGGTGAAATTATTACCTAGTAACGAATTGTAAAAGTAAAATTTATTTCAGATTCTGACAGCATGCAGGTGGAAAATGGTATCAATAGCATTTATAATTCAGGTAACTCCTTACCGTTGGTTTGTATTTAGAGTTTCAATGGTATATTTTTTTAATGAAAGATAGTTCACTGTCAGGTATAAGAAAACAATATTTCAACTTTCATTAATTCATTATTGGAAGCAACTTCTAAGCGAAGGGAGACTGGGCCATTGCAGGATACATGCATATCAATACCTAGTTGTTCGAGTAAGTATTGTAAACATAGCGTAAAGGTACCTAATAACATGTAATAGGTGAAGAGATGGAAATGAACTCTTATAGCATCACTCCGCTGGCTGTCGATCATTGTCAATTTTCGAATATTTGTTCAATCTATATATACAGGATGTTTTTTAGTATAATTTTTTTAGATATCTTACCTACAATAAGTCAGAAAAAAACTTCAAACAACATTTATTGAGTTGGTAAAATTGTAGATTATCAATATATCTTCAAGTTGTACTTGATCTATCAGAAAAGGTAATAATTTTGTTTAGCTGCTTTACCCACTTGATTGGATCAAAATGACCCCAGACAAGCTTTGAACTCCAAAATCTGAGCCATTGGAAACCATTGTGAAGGAGGCCTCTATTACAGGTAAATTTTGTACTTGTTATAATATCTTTCTTTGAGACTCAGATTGTGGGCTCTAAACCATGTTTCCACTTTTTCTTCAATATCGTTAGACTGATCTGATAGAATATGATAATCCGGACTCGAACATATTAATGACATGACTTGGCAAAAATGACAGGTCATGAAGTTACTTAGCTCATTAACATAAATAATGAATAACAGTGGCCCCAAGACGGTGCCTTGAGGTACAATATGATTCAATTCTTTGAAATCTGATCCTATTAAAACGGACAGCCTGAAATCGTTTTTTTAGGTAAGAATCAAAAAAGGGAAAGTTCAACCCCTCTAATCCAATGAGAATTGAACTTTTCCAGCAGAATGTCATAAGCGACACAGTCGACTGCCTTGTACTATAGGGTGAATTTTGAGGTTATGTTCATTCAATTTGTTGCAATTAATTATTAATTGAAAATATAAGGTACCAGAACATGTGTGGGAAAATGTAACCTATTGTACTTCTTCGAAACACACATGTTGCTGTATCTTATAATTTAAAATATTAATTATTGCAATACATTTAAATGTGTTGTTATAAGTATTGGACAATTTTAAATGTGTCCCCACTTCAAGTTCAGAACTTTAAAATTCACCCTTTTTATAGTTAGGCGATTTCTGAGAAGCGCATGTTTTACAGTGCTTCACATATTGGTAAACGTCTTTCCGCATTTTCGGCCAATAATAGGTTAAAGAAAGCCTTTCGTAAGATTTGAAAAACCCCAAATGGGCTGAAGTAGGGATGTCAAGACAGAATTTTGTCAACTCATTACGCTGGGGTTTGGGAACTTGGAGTTTCCACTCGGATATATTGGTACTTAGGGGAATTCTCGAAGGAACGAACTTATAGACATCGTTATTTTTTACACACCATGAAGAAGATTCACGAAAACTTAGAAACTAATCTCAGCAAAGCCGTAAGTTATTTATTACCCCAAGGGTCTTAAGAATAAAATTATTGTAAATTTTCTTCATTGTAGTATCCCTGAAGATGAAAATAAATCATTCCAAAAGCTTGGACAAAAAAAAGTGTACTTTTTTTTTGCTGCACACCCCAAAATTTAGGAGCTTCGCACCTAACTAGTCAGCAACCCTTTCATATATATATATATATATATATATATATATATATATATATATATATATGTGAGAAAGTGGGAAATTATTGGCCGTGAGAAATTATGAAAAAGGAATTTGTGGCATAATGGACAGATCATTAAAGAACAGAAGCATCCTCAAGCGAGACTCGAACTCGCAACCTTAAGCTTTCCGGACCTACGCTCTTTCCATTGAGCTATCGAGGCTATAAGGATCGACACACACTTGCGAACACTTCACTTCCTTTGATTTGATGTGAATGTTGGAATGAAATCGAAAAATCGAACGTACTTATCAGTGGCCGTCGAGACCCGGTACCCATTCACCCAAACATCATCGTCGAACTGACGATTTCAGTAGAAGTTCTAGGAAGATGATCTCCACCCACTGATAAGATTTAGCCAAATATATATGTGAAAGTGGGGAATTATTGTCCGTGAGAAATTAGGATGATTTTTTTCTTTAATTTAATGATCTGTTCATTATGCCACGTATTCCTTTTTCATAATTTCTCACGGACAATAATTTCCCACTCTCACATATATATTTGGCAAAATCTTATCAGTGGTTGGAGATCAGCTTCCTAGTACTTTTACTGAAATCGTCAATTCAACGGCCACTGATAAGTACGTTCGATTTTCCGATTTTATTCCAACATTCACATTAAATTAAAGGAAGTAAAGTGTTCGCGAGTGTGTGTCGATTCTTATAGCCTCGATAGCTCAATGGAAAGAGCGTAGGTCCGGAAAGCTTAAGGTTGCGAGTTCGAGTCTCGTTCGAAGATGCTTTTTTTCTTTAATTTAATGATCTGTCCATTATGCCACAAATTCCTTTTTCATATATATATAAGTGGGGAAATTTTTCTTGGGTTTTAGATTCAGGTTGACAGAAAAACTATTTTATCAGATCATTTGGACGACGTTTCGTCCCTAGCTGGACACTTCTTCAGGTTTCGCGACGTATTTATTTCTACATGCTCTCGAAAAAATAGTTGTCATAAATTTTGTTTGATGAAATTTTTCTTACATCTGTTTCAATAAAATGACCTGTTCTTACCTAAGCAACAAAAAACGGTTACTCAACATTGTATTATTATCTTTTTCTTCATTAAGGTTGTAATTAGTTATTTTAAATTTTATTTTTGGGTTCGTTATGAACGATGAGGGTGACAAATTGGGTATTGTGAAAGGAAAGTAGGTTGATACGTTGAGAGCATGTGCGTATTCTAGTATGTCGTGTTGGATCGACTATTAGTAAGGCTATGTGTATAGGGGGGATTGAGATTGGAATCTACGTGTTGGTGTTGCGATCTTTATTAGAGGGTGTGATATATTTGGTTTAGGTTGTTAATGTCAGTTCTGTTATTCATGGCATTTTAGCATTTTTTCATGTATATCATTTCTCTTATGCAACGTTTTTCTTCATTTCTCTCAAATGCAAAAATTTTGGTGTTTTCAAAGTTTGGGCTATAATTATATTGATGATATTTTATTTTTATTTAAGGCAGGCATTCTTTCATATATTTGTGGGCGATGAGTCTGTTGCTTAAAAGTTGTGATGTCAAACCTATATATTCTCTGTTGCAATCGTTGCATGGAATGCTATAAGTAAGGTTGGAATTTTTCATTTTGAGAATATTACTCTTGAGAGGGGCGAAATATCTCTTGTTTAATAAGTAAATGTGGCTTTTAAAGCACACTCAAAAAATTTTTTTATTCAAAATGTTTATAACATTCTCACAGAGGCCCTGTACACATGGAAGAGCGATGGAGTTAAGTGTTTTTTTTTGTTCAGTATTGTAAACTTCATTTATTCTTTGTTGGATTATTCTATCGATAGATGTTATTGGTTAGTTGTTATTCAGTGGAGCTTTGCTGATTTCTGCTAGACATTTTTGTCTTAACTCTGGACTGCTTAGTTGAAGGGCTCTGTCGGTTATACTTCTTACTACGCTTTTTTGTGTTGTGCAGGGTGATTTGAATTGAAATTTAAAGATCTGCCAGACCAGGTATCTTTGTAGTACCATTGGGTGAGTATTTTTCCATCTTTTTCAATCGAAGGGAGGACTTAGAAAATGATTCTGTTGTCAGTTTCTTATTCAGCAGTAAATTGTAGTTTTGGATGAAATGAATTGACAGATGTTACAATTTCCTCCAGTTTGTTTCCTGGGATAGCCATGATACAATCATCCACATACCTCTTGAAAAACGGAAGTTAAATTTAGGTTTATATTAGTTCCTCCATGACTAATTGTGCGATTGTACTCGATATGGGGGAGGCCCATAGCACAATCAACAAAATGTTCATAAAATTGTTCACAAAATTGAAAAAAAATCTGGGTTGGTGTGAGCTCTATGGCAGTAATAAAATCTTCCATTGGTAGGGGGGTGAGGTTTTTAAAGATTTTCCATTTCTTCCTAATTATTCCATTGACTAAGCTATCCGAGATGTTTGTATAAAGTAATATTACATTCTGGATTAGTCTTCTTGAATCTTGTTGTATAAAAAACACGTGTCGTCCCTAGCAGGTTTAGCGATTTATTCATTTCTACATACCTACTCTGGAAAAAATTGTTGTGATGAATTTTGTTTTGATGTAAGTATATTCCACATGCTTCCCAACCCTACCAGTTATGGTGTTAAGAGTTTCTAGAAGTTATATCAAATAACTGAAGGTAACACTGGGTTTTTCTGCGATATCGGTAGGTATACTCCTTCAGATTATTTGAGAATTCGTTGATTAAGAATTCAGTTTCAGTAGATGAAAAAACTCCACTAGTAATTTAAACTAGATTGATAAATATCTCCAGAATAGTAGAAAATGGTTTTCATTCCTCATATTCCTCATAACAAAGTATTTCATAGCATAATTCATTTTCATAATTGCAAATTCGTTCATTCCATTTTTCCACCCTCGTCGCTGTTGAATAATAAATATTATGTCCATATTTCATACTGAAAATCACGGGTAACTTAAGAGGCTTATATCAATTTGCTCAGGAAAAATCTCCAATAATACTTCGAGCGTGAAAATTGTTCGGGAATGCAACATCGGTGGAAATTGAAATAACAGGAGGGTGCTTGTGATATTAATTACTTTTCTGAAACTTTCTATTGAATGAAAATTGAATTGTTTTGCAGCCTGAGTTTTAAATCTGATCAAATTATGTTTAGCATCAGTGGGTAAATTAGGCTTATACTACCCAAGTAGTAACATCGGCTGTTTGAGAATGGGACTAATCCATACTCAAGTTGTCCAACCTTGCATGATATATGCAAATATTAAATGGACATTGAATTGACAAACTTCGAGGGTAATTTCTTGGATAATTCTATGCCAGAAACTCCATATAAACATCCTAAATGACTTGGCTCTCGTAATACAGGGTGATGGCTAGAACTTCTTTCATTTTTTTTATATGTTGACAACATAGTGAGTGCAGCTGGACATTGTTCCATACATCTATCCGCCGATGATACCCTCATATATTTTACATGTTTAGGTAATGAAGAGTTGGTAACAATACTTAACACTACTTTGGAAAATATCAATAAATGGTGTTCCTCTAACCAATTGAAGATAAACACACAAAAAACCAAATTCATGATAATCAGCAACGAAAATAATTACAGATTGTTTTGCGAGAGTCAGCTAAATATTACTGTAAGTGACGAGTCAATTGAAATGGTACAGAAATTTGAATATTTAGGAGTAATTATAGATAGACAGCTCAAATTTAAAGAACATGCAAACAATTTAATCAAAATCGTTTCATATAAAATCAACTACTTACAAAGATGTTCTACTTTTCTGACAAGATGGGCCAAAACTATTCTGTTCAACACCCTGATATTACCTCATTTTACCTACTGTTCCACAATACTTTACCTTCTCAATCAAAATGAAATGTCCAGATTTAGGAAACTTCAAAATCGAGCTATGAGAATCATACTCACATGCTCAAAGAGAACACACATTGGGCATATGTTAAAGGAAATGCAGTGGTTGTCAATAGATGACTTCTTTGAGTATAATACTCCAATATTTATATTTAAGATCAAATCAGGTACTGCTCTAAGCTATTTGAGAAATATTGTCAATTACAATTCTGATGTGCATACCCACAATACAAGATCACGAAATGATTTCCACATTCCACTGGTGGCAAAGAGTCATACACAAACTTCTGTATTTTTCAAAGGCCTGAAGAGATTCAATCAGCTGCCCCCAGAAATCAAATCCTCAGATTCCTTGAACAAGTTCAAACAGAACTTAAAAATTTTTCTTCACTCTCCTAGTGCTGGAGCTTGAAAAAAGAATTTTTCTTAGTAATTCTATTTTTTAATTATTCTGCATGGGTATACTTATGTTTCTCCCTTCTCTTCAACTTATTTTAATGTGTAGTTTTTATGAGTGGAATGGCTGTATTGGTTTTACTTTATTTTATATGACCAAATTTTAATGTGTAGTTTTATGGGTGACATGTCTATTATTAGTTTTATTTTATATGACCAAATTTAATGTGTATTCTTTAAATGATCATTTGTATTAGTTCATATAACTAAAATAAAGGAATTATATTACTTCTTCAACTAAATAAGCTTTGTAATCCATCAATGCTCATGAAATAAACACTTTTCAACATAAAAATGAACCGAGGAACCGAAAAATAAAATAAACCGTTTTAGTCTTAATAACTGAGCTCCAAAACGAATATAAGTATAGTTCAACCATTTTCAATTGCAGAAGCTGTTTCTATAAGGAGCAAATCAAAAACTCACTTCGCTAACACGAGCGTATATGAGAAGTAACCGAACGAATAATAATGTGTACTACTCGTAAACATTCTCCGTCGCCGAACGGAAGATCAAAAGAGCCGACAGTCAAAGTGGGTTTCAGTGACAGCTGTCTAGTTCTACAGCAGATTCGCCTGAGCCAATCAAGACGGACCGAAAGCCAATGATAATGCTTGTAGGTGTATCGATACATTGAGAGGCCAGGAAAACCAATAAATCACGAGTTAGATGTGTGTTTGAAGAGGTCTGAATAAATAAAAGCCAGTAGCGCTTCTGGACTGGGATCGAAATGGATTTCAAAATATTCTATTGTTCTGTTGTGTTTTGTTGGGGCTTTTTTTCGACCACGGGAAAATGAAATTATAATGATCCGATTGCCTATTACTACATACTTCCTTGCTTATGGCATGTTTTTGTATTTTAACGTATTTTTAAAATATTTAAATATTTAAATGAAATGAGTTATCTCCGCTGCTCAAAGGATTCCGCCCCAAGACTGCCAAACTGGTTTTTTATGTTTCTGCAATTGTAAATGGTTTAACTATAACTAATTTTAAGTCGGCGCCAAACAAACAAACTAGCAAGTTAATATCAGCAAGACAGCTATCCGAATGTGCACACACGTGTGTTTTGATTATTTTTTTAAGTAATCGAATGATCTCGTTGAATGTTTGTTTGGCTCCGACTTAGAATTAGTTATCTACATTAGTTTGGAAGCTTGGTTTTGAAACTACAAAGGTTTTTTTTCGCTTTTCAGTTTCTTTTTTGTCGGTTAATTTTTTTTTATATTTTAATGTTTTGTGGCTAAAATCTACTAGCTAGTATCAACTTAATTTTTGCTCATTTTCAAAATATTTACTTTGCTTGTAACGAACTTTTCGTCACATCCTCATACATTTGAAATCAAATGAATTTCAAATCTTTTTCTCGTTTTTTTTCGGTGGTTCCGGTTAGTCAGTGCCGAATCAAAACACCTGTGCGCAGTTGTTGGTCACTATTTGGTGACATTTACCGAACCTTTGGTGATCGGTTGCACCTCGGGTGATCGAAAATATTGGGATCGGGTTTGGAAACAAAATCTCGGCGTGAAGACGTTCTCTTCAGAATCATCTTTTGAGCAAGACGGTTGAGATTGTGATTTTGAGTGAAATACGCTAATCTAAAATTTTTGTCCGTTGCTGAGCACCGCAATTTTTGCCGGCCTAGACCGTCAAAATCGGTTCCTACCGGTTTTTTATATACATTTTAGACAGTGAATAAATACACGCAAACAACCAACTCACATTAAGAACATTTATTGAATATATTATTACACATATGGAACGTTTATTATAATTATTTTTGTATATTTATAGTTATGTTGCAGTTTGTACAATTATTAAACATAGGCTGAACTCTACCTGAAAAGTAATTCTCTTTGTCACTTCTCCCTTTAAATTTATCTGTTAGGTTACCTGAATAGTCCACGACGTTATTGCTGTTTTCTTCTTCCGCAATAATACTAATAGTATTAGCAGCTTTCTCTATGTCACTTCCTCCTCTAAATATTTCATCTGCTCTGTCTACTTTATTTGACTTTAGAACATATCGTTCGGCAACGGTTGAGGATTTACATCCCCCATGCCTCTTCAAAGCAATTACATCTGCCCCAGAATAAACCAAAATTAACGCAGGTGACCGACGGAAACAATGTCCTATGTATTCATGTGCATATGGCAAATTTAAAAATTTTGCGACAATTTGAGGCATTTTGTCAAACTTAGGTATTTTCACTACTTGCCTGCAACCTTTTCCATTTGAATATTTAAAAAAAAAGCGAATACTTTCAAAATTTTCTGGACGACATGCAACATATTTTCTATACAATGGCATATAAGTTTCGTTTTTCACAAATTATCTTGGTTTGTTCGTTTTATTATCGGGTATTTCAATCAAGAGCTTAGACCCAAAATATTTTACGTCAATCCAATTTAATTGATATAGTTCATCACGGCGACATGCAACGGCAACACAAATATTGAGGCAACCCAAAAAGTAAACACTAGGTAATTTTAAAATTCTTACATTCTAAACGTAACTTATTCATTAAGTATATATAATCTGGTGCTTGAGTAATTAACGTTTCAATTTGTTCATCTGACAAAACTTTTTAACTTCTTTGGTTTATAGTTGTCACCTTGACGTTTCAGGAAAGCACGTAATTTCGAATATTTTGTAATATCAATATCTTCTTTTGTACTAAGTGTAGCTCTCAGCATAGAGTAATTTGATCATAATGTAGATGCCTTCAACTTTGTAGATAATTCGGAAAAGTATGCAATCATGACATTTTCAGATCGGGAGCTCGTCTTTTTCTTCTTGGCAATAATCCATGAAACATTTGTAAGAGTATTCATATTTTACCTTGGATTTATTTTGCAATAAATTTAAGCTCACATTTTCAGCAGCATTAACTAACTCTGGTGGGGTCCCGCACACCTGGACCATCATCACTATCCATTTTAAATATTTTTAAATATTTTTTAGCGATAAGTAGGTATTAAACCGGAATGAGTAGTGAATCTCTGACGTTTGACACAACAATAAACAAACAGTGATTGTCAAGGCAACGATTTCTTAGGCAATAAGATGGTAATCAATAACAAAACCTCAAACCTACGAAAGAAGGAACTGAAAAGCAAAAAATAAAAGAAACCTTCTTAGTCTTAATAACTAAGCTCCTGAACTAATGTACGTAAATAGTTCTAAGTCGCCGCCAAACAAACAAGCAAATGAATTAGTAAAAGCGTAAAATGATGGCACCGAGATGCGCGGTGACATTTTTTTTAAAAGTAATTTGATGATCTTCGTTGATTGTTTGTTTAGCGCCGACTCAAAATTAGTTACGTACATTAGTTCAGAAGCTTAGTTATTAAGACTAAGAAGATTCATGTTATTTTTTGCTTTTCAGTTCTAATCTACTAATTACTACCCACTCAATTTTTTATTACTTCCAAAATACTTACTCACCCACCTTACTTCAACAATTAACAGTTAAATAATATAATTATCTACTTTAACTATTTATTGTTATATAATATAAATTATTTTTGATAGTTCTGGTTAGTTAATACTTTGTATATTATCTCATCATTTCATAGAATGTATTCATTGTGACAGATGCAGGAGAACAAAAATAATGACAAAAGCGATTTGTCAATGTCAACCACATATGTGTGCCAATCATGTTCACAGGTGAAAATCAATCATCCCTTATTTTTCTACCCTTAGTGATGGATTATGTCATTCCAAATTCGAATATGATCAACTATGACCCGATCCCAGAAAAAAATCCTAATCAAATTACCCAGTACAAAGTTATTCGTGGTAGAATCGGTTAACAGGTGGAAATTCAGTGGATTAACAATCAATATTCTCTAGTTTCCTACCCTGTGGGGTGGATTTTTTTTTGAAATTCAAATGTACCAACTTCGAGTAATACCTCACCCAGTGAGTGAAAAGTTATGCGTGGTCATACATAAAAAAATAATAATAAAAACATTAAAATATACGAGTTGACTAGTAAACCTCCTCCTTTTTATTTCGTCGGATAAAAATATATATGCGTCGACTAGAGAACCTCCTCCTTTTTGATTTCGTCGGTTAAAAATTGTTATGCATTTATAAAAATTCGTTAAATTATGATAATGTTCATTGTTATTTCAGAAAAAATAGTATGTGTACCCCGTAAAAGCACATACCCAGACAATTTACATTGTCGTCCGTGAATGTATTGCTTTTACTACTAGATACACACTGTACTATTCTTAAGGTTTTAAAATCGTATTAATAAACGATAATATTTTTAGAGAAAGTTGAAAAATATTATTTTCCTCGAATAATAACTTGCTTATTCTTGGAGAAGTCTCAAATATCTGGTTCTGATTCATCAAATAATTCAAAAATTCATCTGATGATGGCTTTTTACAAGCTTTTAATAATATAATAATATTTTATTCCATTAAGACCATATTACATGGTATTGGACATGTCAAAAATATAAATATAAAAATATATACACTTATAATCATTTATACATAAAATTTCATTCTACGAGACCGTAAAGAAGACTCGAAGACTTACAGGCACATAAATAACAGTTACTATACAATTTCAGTTATTGTTTACATATAGACATTTAGACACACAATGTTCAGTATCATTCAACAGTCAATACAATTGTATTATGGTTAAGAAGTCAGAAACTCGCTTGGGCTATATATGCATTTCTCAATCAAATAACTTTTTAGTTGTTTTTTGAAACGTATTTCATTTCTTTCACTTTTTATTGATTCCGGGAGTATATTGAAAAACTTTATACCACTGTATAGAGGACTTTTTCCATATAAGGAAGTTCTGTGGTGAGGAATTTGTAGCAAATTGCCATGCCTAGTTTTATAATTATGACTATCATGATTATGTGTTAGTGAATCTATATTTTTACTGACAAGCAAAATACATTTGTAAATATATATACTGGGAACTGTTAAGATGTTATTATCTCTAAAATATGGTTTACATGAGTCTGTTCGTTTGATACCAAATATAAGTCTGATAATACGTTTTTGTGAGATCAGTAGTCTGCGAGCCATTGATGTATTTCCCCCTACAATAATGTCATAGCTAATTCGAGAGTAAACGAGCGCATAATAGACATTGAGGAGTTGTTCTTTATTGAATATCGATTTCAGTTGGACTATAGCATAGTAACTTGAGTTTACTTTCTTGCTGATATTCTCAATAGCGGTTTTGAAGGTCATGTCTGAATCCAAATAAGTTCCAAGAAATCGTGCAGAAGAAATTGGTTGTAACGAAACTGTTCCTATATTTATATGAATTTGATCGCGTAATTCTTTTTTTGGGTTTACGTGTAGAAGAACGGTTTTTGAAGCATTGAGTATCATTCCATTTTTTTGTGACCATTCGGTGATTTTGTTTGCTAAATGATTCAATTTCTCTTGTAATATGTGAGAATTATCACCATATGCTGCTAATGAAACATCATCTGCATATAGCACTAGGCAATCAGTTTTCATGAAATTTGGAAGGTCATTAATGAATATGAGAAACAGGAGTGGCCCCAGAATTGATCCTTGCGGAACTCCTAAATTCACATCGTATGTTTCTGTTTCGGTGCCATTCATTCTGATGAATATTTTTCTATGCTCCAAATAGAACATCAACCATTCTGATACTTTCCCCCTAATGCCTACTGACTGAAGCTTACTTTCGAGAAATTTCAAATCCAAGCAGTCAAATGCTTTGGTGAGATCAAATAAAAGTATCCCCACATGTTTCTTCTAATCCAAATGTTTATAGATATACTGGGAAAGATTGTAGATAGCACTCTCTGTTGATCTCCCTGGATAAAAACCATTTTGACACATACTGATTATTTGATATTTCTCAAAGTATGTTATAATTCTATTATACAGTGCTCTCTCTATTATTTAACATATGACCGTGGGAACAGTTATGGGTCTATAATCTTCTTATTTAACTTGCTTCGTTCGTATGTCATTCTGTCATTCTTTCGGGTTCAAAATTTTTAACCTATTTTTGGAGCACTTGCCGACATCCAATTGAGCTGAAATTTGGCAGGTGTTCATTATTCTGGTGGAAATGCATTTTGAAATTTTTGCTAGAAAAAAAAATGGCGGCTTCAAGATGGCGGACAAGTTTTGTGATTATGATCCGATTCGAATCTAAATTGGTATGTTGGGGTTTCTGGGGTCTGAGATTATGAATTTTTTGTCAAAATTTATAAATTCAAAGTGAAGGCACCAAAATGGCGAAGGAGTTTGTGAAATTTATGACATTGTAATGGCAGCTCATGGAATTTTTGTTATAAAACAAAATGGCGCTCCAAGATGGCGGACGAGATTTAGGTTTATAGTCCGATTCTATTCAAAATTGGTATGTGGGGGTTTTCAGGGTCGAATATTATGTTTTTCTACAAAATTATTGAAGCCAAAATGGCGGCTCCAAGATGGCCTATGATCTCTGTGTTTATGGTTCGATTCTATTCAAAATTGGTATGTGGGGGTTTTCATGGTCGAATATTATGAATTTTTCTTCAAAATTATTGAAGCCAAAATGGCGGCTCCAAGATGGCCTATGATCTCTGTGTTTATGGTCCGATTCTATTCAAAATTGGTATGTGGAGGTTTTCATGGTCGAATATTATTAATTTTTTCTTCAAAATTACTAAGGCCAAAATGGCGGCTCCAAGATGGCCGATGATCTCTGTGTTTATGGTTCGATTCTATTCAAAATTGGTATGTGGGGGTTTTCGGTGTCGGAGATCATGAGTTGTTTATCAAAATTCTCAAATTCAAGATGGCGGACGAATTTTATAATAATGGCACGATTCGATTCAAAATTAGTATGTCGGGGTATTTTGGTTCGGACACACAGGAAAAAGGCCTCATAATAGCGATGCTTCAACAAAAATGCATAGATTAAGGCGTACTTAAGTACTAAAAAGCACAAAATAAAATAATTGATGAAAAACTTTTGGATGATTTCCAACTTTCCGGGATTCACTTCTAATCAAAGCCATTGTTGGAGCAAATTTTATTAGCCTATATGTATATGGTTTCAAGTTTGAAAGGGAAACATTCTCAATTGTTTCCCGTTTCAACTGAATGCCCATCAAGGGGTTACCTTGAACGATGGAAGATAGTGACTAACGTTTATCTTTGAGTCGCAGATGATTCCATATCTGATTTTATGAACACACTCTTCATATTGTCAAACAAATCAATATATGTCTTCAAATTGAAGAATGTCTCCATTTGAGGATATTTCTTGACTAAAATAACACCTTGCGGAGGAATTGGTCGACCATTACAATCTGATTGAGAATGAGATCAATGAGTTATTTTGTTCTATATTTGAAAATACACCTCGCTAGGGTACCTTAGAGCCTGATAAGTTCATTACACTAGAATTAACATGTAACACACAAATTCCACGTACTCTGCTTTGCACCATCACCATCAATTAGCTAACTCAAAACGCTTCACTCTCTTGAGTCTGCTTGTAAGATCGCTATAATCGAGGAGCTAAATGTCTTCGACGTTCATGTTATAATGGAGTTGTTCGTGACTGGTAAATTTGATCGCTATTTCTGATATACCGGGTCGCATTGACCATGTTTCCCAGTACTTCATTCTGGAATCCCTGGTTGATTGGGGTGCTACTCCTGCTGGCACAACCCCAGATCTGAGGCCAAAAGTCCAGACAGGAGATTTGTTCATATTGTTGTAGTTTAATAGCGGGATACGAACGTTGAAAATGATAAGGTGCAGTGCATGCATAGATGACACTAGACTTCTCCCAGAACGATAAAATGATGACTAGAATTCGTGGTAATCCAAGTGTTTTAAGCGATGGTTCGTCTACGAGCACCGGTTCCAGTAGAACAAAAAGCTTAACTGACGAGAAACAATCACAAGCTACCAATCATAATCAGACTGTTAAATTATGCTTGGAGTATGTTTTCCACCTGGATGCCAAAATCGATCAAAAATTCAAGGAGAAGGACAACAAACTATCCGAATTGAATTTGGCAATTGGAAGCAATGAAGGAAAAATGAAAAATAACAAGGTAGAAATACAAAATCTCTCTGATCAGCAGGATAAAATCAGCCAAACCGAAGAAAAAAATTGTTATTAGGATCAATGATTTAAAGGAAACAGAAAACAAAAATATTCCCAGATTTTTAATAACCTTCATAAGTTGAATGTACTGTTTTCCCTCAGTGATGTAGACGAGTGATGTGGACTCAAACAAAATAAACCCAATCCAAAATGGGGTTCAAGAATCATTCTTGCCAAATGCATCTCCAATTTATAAAAGGAGTTTATGCGAGCTAGGAAGTGCCACAAAAACTCTGGAATGTTCATATTTGATGATCTCACGAAAAAAGGTATGAACTCCTGCAGTTACAACAAAATAAATATGGAAATAAAGCAGTATGGACCGTTGGAGGTAATGATTTTGTCTAACAAGATGGAAGAAAATGTATGATACAAACTGCAGCAGATCTGTTAACTTCGACAAAATGGTAAAACTATCCAATTTCGTTCCTTCTTTTTCTCGGCTATATACGAGGACACACAGTTTTTGCATTATCATTTGTGACGGCGTGTTTTTGTTGATTTACTCTTTTTACTTCTTTCAACTCTTATCACCATTCTTATTTGGAATGTTTTTTTGATAATAGAAGAATTGACCGAGATGTTTGCATCACTCTGGAAACTCTGTTAAGAATATTTATATATATTTTTTTTCCTCAATTACTTTGTATAGAATTATGATTAATGTTATCATGCACACATTTCCCTTGGGTTACTGAATTTTTCTCCTCGCTTCATTTTTCATCTGCATACAATAGCGAAATATGTATGTTTCACCACTATTGTGAAATGTATATTTGTATTTGAGCACTACTGGGATACTCCTCAGTACCGTATTTCCTACCTGTCTGCTTACCGCAGCATAAGTCGGAATTTGATCATATCTGTAAGTGTATTTATCTTCAACGGAATTTATTGTAGAACGCTAAGTTCTTGATAATACAGGTACGGACGCACACACTCAAATAATTTTCTTGATACTTCATCAAAATGAAAAATGTTCGTGTTTGGTTATCTTCTCCACTTTTTGGCAATCCTAAAGCAATTTTTCGTCCTTCGGGGTGTGTTAAGTTGAGTCAAGAACTTGTACAAATGAATTGTAAAGAAATTAGCCGCTAAAACTCGTGATTTTTCATAATTTAGAGTCATTATGTTTATTTTCAAATTTATTTTAGTTTAAAACAGTTTTATTTTCTTTTATGATCACCGGGTGGCTCATACATTAGAGTAATAACCCGAAAATCATTGTATGATAAAATCCAACCCCAATACTTACCTAGTTTCGACGAAAAATGGGTGTACCTAGAGAACTATATTTTACTGTATGAAGACGGCTATGAAGAGGGGTATGAAGGATTATGATCATATATTTTCATATAGAGTCTCAATTCAAACAAAGATTGATAAAAACTCATAAAAAAATGCTATATAACTCAAAAAAATGGAGAAAAGTTACGAGGAACATTCCAAATTCCTAAAGTTGTGCAGCAACGTTCGGGTCGACCACCAGAAACGTTTATTACCACGAGTGACAGGAGCGAAAACAGAAGAACTGCGCAGTGCTGCAGATGAACACATGTTATTAGAACTTCAACAATATATTTTATTCAATAAATTGAGCAGATGAAGGTAAACTTATCAATTTATAATTTCTAACAATGAACATAAACTGGAACACCTTTAAAAACATATAATTACACAATTTCTCTGTGAGATATCTCACTTTGTCACGCCGGAGACCAATTTTTCCATTTTTACAATCTAAGTTTTGAAAGTGATTTTTCTGGTGACATCGTGGGAATTAAATTCATCCATTTCAACTTCATGACTTTGAAATTCGTCCTGAAACAAAAAAAAATTGCACCACTTCAATAACTCGCACCACCCTTTGTCAAAGCCCAAACAACGGTGTTGAAAAGCCCTAATATCTTTATATTAGTTTTATTGTCATTTGAAGATAAAAATGAAGCTCTGCAAGTATCTGGAGGAAAACAAAAAAAAATTTACTTGTGACCTAACTTACCAGCGCACTGACTGCTTTCGTTCGGCCATGCATCACAACTTGAGCAGCTAGAAAAACTGAAATATTGTTACCCCCGAGAACACCCAAGAACGTAACTCGGGGCACTGTGGGATCGAATGGTTCATCGATCTCTTGCTATAGGGTATTGAAACTCCACAGCAGCGAAATAGATGCAAAATGTCAAATTCAATATTTCGTTTAATCAATTACCAGGACGCTATGACTTCTATCATGCTCTGAATACCTGCCAGAGTCAAAAATGGAACGAACGCTGGTGGCAATCCTCCCTAGTACCGTAGGATTGTCAATTAATATAAAATAAATGAAGTAACAATGTTCAATTGGTGAGACAGCCTGCCATCGTAGTGATAAGAATTATCAATATAAATTATTTGTTGAACAAAAATACCCCACGACATAAATCAATCCGAAATAACAACTTGATACATAACTTGATTCATCGTACTGGAATATTTCACACCTGTATGATTAGATTACTTCCATATATATTATCGTGCGAAATATTCACAGCGAACGAAATAAAATCGATCAGGTGTTTCGCTAACCTGATATACTCAAACAGTTATCAATTACATTGGGGGAAAATATGCACAACAGGGAAAGGTGGTTATAAAAATGTCTTACTGACACAAGCAAATCAACAGGTTATCAACGGTTTATACAGAATGTTTCATTTACGGTTACCTCACTACTTAAACAAAGCTTTAGTATGAATGCCTATGCTCCACGTAAAACTATTTTTCTGACGGTCGCGACTTGCAGAACAATTTCAATCACTCGTTCTCGGAACGGAAGCAAATATCTTGTGCCCGGACTGGAAGTAGAGAGAGCGATCTTGAGTAAATCTATCTGATATCCACCGGATTTCAAAGAAATATCGGACAAAAACCGTATGAAGAACGACTCTTTTTTTGTCTGATTGGCATAAGAATTGGATCAAAGAGCAGCTTATCTTTTTGTCCCCTTATGAAAAAGCATACTAAGTATTTACTAATATGAATTGATCTTTTTCTACCATCATAGTAGAAACAGTCAGAAAAGTCTTTAGTCATTTTGTACGGCGCAAAAGACATCAGAAATTTCCTTTGCTCGGTTTTGCGATCATTCCAGTAGCTCTGTTAATTCACGCTTATTTTCTAAACGGGCATTATTTCGTTGCCAGACCTTAATTCACATTAACTCCCAAATAGGTAGCGACGTACAAAAGTTACTTCAAACTTTTGGTTAGCCTTTCTTGGAAAATGCTTCGTTACGATGTTTTGGATGATTTAAATCAGGACAAACCACAAACATTGAAGATAATATATAAGTGGGGTTGTAATGGATCACAGCAAGTCCAATTCGAACAGAAGGTGATACTGATGCTACTGATGACTCCAACATCTTCCAAAGTTGTTTTGTGCCTCTTCATACAATGTGTGGTATTGAAAAAAAGTTAATTAATTTGGCAAAATGTAACCCCATCTTCTCCACGATATTGTCGTTCCATAAGGATCAGGTTTATAAACGGCTCTGTTCATCGCCAAATAGAAAATAAACTATATGAAAATCGATCCAGATTCTTTACGTATCACCAAATTTATAATGAGGGAAGAATCTTTTCTGTGAAACACGTTATGACGATAACTATGGTAGACGGCAAAGTGTGTTACACGGCACGTCGAATTATATCTTCAATGAGGTGTTAAATTTGATGACCTGACTTTCAAAAAGGATTTTGCTACAGAAGTACATTTGCTACATTTGACCTGTCTGTTCTACAGGCTAGAATCCGTTTGTTTGAGAGTTTGCACCTCTCTCATGAACTCCCTGTGGAAGAATGGCAACTAAGATCACATAATCCAAGACAAAGCCATTGTTAAATGAACGAAAGTAGAAATTCAAGAAATATGCAGAAGGGAAACAGGCTAAATACTGTATATACCGAAAGCCGGCTTTGGTAATACAAATTATGGCAATACCAGCAGGGGATTTTTCGCCAATCCACGATTAGCCGCTCAAATCACTGGAGTTGACTTTGATTTGATTTACCGCCTCAAAGTCATTCCAAGACACAGTTCAACTTGGGAAAATTTGGCGTCCTAGCTATTGAAACTATATAAAGAACTATATTCGTGGCATGCAATGACACCGACAATGCATAAAATCTTTGTCCACGGTACAACCGTTATTGTAGATGTATTATAGCCTACTGGATTGCTTTCTGAAGAAGTCGCAGAAGCACGAAATGAGCATTTCAGGCTATACCGACAGAATTATGCCAGGAAGTTTTCAAGGAAGTCATGTACCTTGATTTTATGAATAGGTTACTACTGAGCTCGGATCCCCTTGAAACCAGCCTGTGGCCAACACTATCAAACTATTTTCAAAGGAGACACAGGAACTGTTACTTCCAGGTGGGGGCAAACCCACGTAGGGATGACTGATAGAAAGAAAAAGCGGCAGAAGACTCCCAGATAAATTGAACGTAGTTATTTTTTTAGAGATAAGTGCCATGTGAAGTGGAATGAATAGAAAAATCGAATTAAACGGTTTTCTTCACATAAAGGATTCAATATGAAATTGAACCAGAGAAAGGTAGATCTCAGGTGAAAAACAACTACTTTCCTGGCAAATACCACGCAGAACGATGAATGATATTCACCTGAAAATCCATGCATACTTCCATATAATATCAATGGACATTGAATGCAAATGTTTCTTTCTGATAAGCTCGATTATGTTTAATTTATGTCGTGTTCACCTAACAATCCGCATACCGGTTTCAGGCTTCTTGGCCCTCATCAGTACGGAGTAGTCAACCAGCCAAAGGTCCAAAGAACTCTGGCTGAAGTGAGACACAACGTAAACAAACCATCATCGATCTTGTAACACCTATAGGTACGCCGGAAAAGATAAACTTTAACTGGCCGTACCTAGTGACAGAAAGAAACACTCCGAAAATCTCCCACCTCGATAGGTTTCTAAATGAAAGATTCCTTCTCAGTAGGAGTGGCAAGCCCGTCTAGCATATAGTGAGAGATAAGTGCCATGTGAAGTGGAATGAATAGAAAAATCGAATTAAACGGTTTTCTTCACATAAAGGATTCAATATGAAATTGAACCAGAGAAAGGTAGATCCCAGGTGAAAAACAACTACTTTCCTGGCAAATACCACGCAGAACGTTGAATGATATTCACCTGAAAATCCATGCATACTTCCATATAATATCAATGGACATTGAATGCAAATGTTTCTTTCTGATAAGCTCGATTATGTTTAATTTATGTCGTGTTCACCTAACAATCCGCATACCGGTTTCAGGCTTCTTGGCCCTCATCAGTACGGAGTAGTCAACCAGCCAAAGGTCCAAAGAACTCTGGCTGAAGTGAGACACAACGTAAACAAACCATCATCGATCTTGTAACACCTATAGGTACGCCGGAAAAGATAAACTTTAACTGGCGGTACCTAGTGACAGAAAGAAACACTCCGGAAATCTCCCACCTCGATAGGTTTCTAAATAAAAGATTCCTTCTCAGTAGGAGTGGCAAGCCCGTCTAGCATATAGTGAGAGATAAGTGCCATGTGAAGTGGAATGAATAGAAAATCGAATTAAACGGTTTTCTTCACATAAAGGATTCAATATGAAATTGAACCAGAGAAAGGTAGATCTCAGGTGAAAAACAACTACTTTCCTGGCAAATACCACGCAGAACGTTGAATGATATTCACCTGAAAATCCATGCATACTTCCATATAATATCAATGGACATTGAATGCAAATGTTTCTTTCTGATAAGCTCGATTATGTTTAATTTATGTCGTGTTCACCTAACAATCCGGATACCGGTTTCAGGCTTCTTGGCCCTCATCAGTACGGAGTAGTCAACCAGCCAAAGGTCCAAAGAACTCTGGCTGAAGTGAGACACAACGTAAACAAACCATCATCGATCTTGTAACACCTATAGGTACGCCGGAAAAGATAAACTTTAACTGGCGGTACCTAGTGACAGAAAGAAACACTCCGAAAATCTCCCACCTCGATAGGTTTCTAAATAAAAGATTCCTTCTCAGTAGGAGTGGCAAGCCCGTCTAGCATATAGTGAGAGATAAGTGCCATGTGAAGTGGAATGAATAGAAAATCGAATTAACGGTTTCTTCACATAAGGATTCAATATGAAATTGAACCAGAGAAAGGTAGATCTCAGGTGAAAAACAACTACTTTCCTGGCAAATACCACGCAGAACGTTGAATGATATTCATCTGAAAATCCATGCATACTTCCATATAATATCAATGGACATTGAATGCAAATGTTTCTTTCTGATAAGCTCGATTATGTTTAATTTATGTCGTGTTCACCTAACAATCCGCATACCGGTTTCAGGCTTCTTGGCCCTCATCAGTACGGAGTAGTCAACTGAGAAGGAAGACTGAGAAGGAATCTTTTATTTAGAAACCTATCGAGGTGGGAGATTTTCGGAGTGTTTCTTTCTGTCACTAGGTACCGCCAGTTGAAGTTTATCTTTTCCGGCATACCTATAGGTGTTACAAGATCGATGATGGTTTGTTTACGTTGTGTCTCACTTCAGCCAGAGTTCTTTGGACCTTTGGCTGGTTGACTACTCCGTACTGATGAGGGCCAAGAAGACTTTCGAAACCGAGTATGCGGGATTGTTAAGGTGAACACAGACATAAATTAAACATATCGACTTTATCAGAAAGAAACATTCTGCATTCAATGTCCATTGATCTATTACATATGGAAGTCATGCAGTAAGGATTTTCAGGAGTGAGATATCATTCAACCGTTCTTTGGGACAGTGGTATATTTGCACATGTGATAAGGATAGTGATTTCGTTTTTTTCACCAATGAGAGATCTACCTTTCTCTGGTTCAATTTCATATTGAATCCTTTATGTGAAGAAAACCGTTTAATTCGATTTTTCTAGTTATTTTTTATTACATAATGAATTTTGTTTTCATTTATTCCAACCACAATTTCTGAATCGATGGGAAAACTCATTTTTAATGAATATGGGAAGAGAAAAAATTTTGGATGCCTGAATCGGCCAAATCCTATGTGCGACGTCTCGATGACTTCAAGATACTCGTCGAACTTCTACTGATCAGATTTTCCTAGCTCCTGAAATTGTGTCTCAATAACTGTAGTTCCCTCCAATCAGAAATGAAACGAAGGTTTGAGCTCACCAAAGAAGTGGATTTATTTTCAAGTTCCAATTTGGAATGAGGAGATTGATTCCGTGACTTGAGTTCCAAGCTAAAAATAAGCAACAGAAGGAGGAAGAATCATATAGTATTATTAGCCCTCAATTATAATCCAACCAATCAAAATGAACGTGATCTAGTATGGCAACATTACTCAGGTGAATTATCAGAGATGAAATTATGTATGATTTTGCATGGTAAGCAAAGCCTCACTCGTTTTGGGATATGCTACCCTGAAACTAATTGTAGAGAAACCATATGACTAGCCGTTTCTCAAAACTTCTGGTATCAACATTCCCAGCCAGGTTCTGGTCAATTCTAGTCTAGACCCTATGCTCACTGATTTCTATAGATAGATTTCCAACCATTCTTTCTTTCATGCTACAAAAAATTCCCATTTGTCGGAAAAGATATAATCATATTTCAGTGCTTACGAGTTGGACGGAAACAGTCAACCAAAACAACCACTGTTAGGTTATCTTCCCATTGTATAAATATGTATACACACATCGAAAAAGTCTAGGGATATTCTTTAAAATAGAAGAATTTTCAAGAATGAGATGACTCCATTGAACAAATTTATATATTCGATTATTAAATGTGAATTAAGAAATAATGTGCGCCAGGAGCGATAAGAATTCCCATTTTGCAAAAAATATCATCAAGACGTGAGAAATCCTCAACATTTTCACAGATTCCTGATCAGGACATCATATTCAGCACTTTTACTCATTTTCGCTGGGTAATATGAATCTGTGTCACTCCTTTTGGAAACGACGTATTTTCCATAATTATTGGAGCACAATTCTGAGATTCTCGCGATCGGTAGATATAGCGGAGATGAGCCCATATATTGGAGGTTGACATAATAAGTGAGAAAAATTCGGATTTTTCAGAACCAAACATTTTTCAGCAGAAATGTTTGTTGGTGTTGAATTTGATGTCCTGATCACGAATCCGTTTAAATTTTGAGCTTATCTCCCCTCCTTATATTATACGTCGCAAAAATGAGTACTTACATGGCTCCTAGCGCGCAGTGTCAACCACAGGAAATATTCATTTCTGGTATATCTACCGATCGGGAGACTTTCAGAAATATACTCCAAAAATTACGTATAGAAAGAGAATTCAGTTTGGATTTTTCAGAACTGAAAATGTCTTAAATGTTTATCAGTATCAAATTTGATTTAATGTTCACGAATCTGTAAAAATTTGAAGCTCATCCTGCCTATTGATATTATGTTTTTGCAAAATGGCCAACCCAAGAAAATATTAGGACTCATCTTTAATAATTGTTACTCCAACAATAATAGAAGATACGGAGGTGTTTCCATGAGGCACAGATATAAGAGGGTTTATAGGCATCAATATAATTGGCTGAAATTTTGGTATTTTACATCGGAGGTATATTACATTAATTCTCCATGACCCCGATAGTGATTGCAATAGTTGATACAGGGTGTAATAGGAATTTTCTATTATGATGTAATGAGCGATTTTAATATAATAACTTGAATTGCGATTATCAAGATCATAATGCAAAATTGACATCTATGAAGGAATGTCTTCGTGCCACCATATTAGAAATTCCAATCGACCCCCATTTGGTGATAGTTTTTACTGCTGACCGGGGGTTTCCACCTGAGATATTCCATTTTAACCATTTTAACTTTTTGGTCAGGGCAATTATGTAAAAATGATTGGCATAAAACATTATTTGTGCCACCAGGAAAAAATCAGTCCCCTCATGGGAGTAGTTCAAACTAGGAACTTTGCTGACCAGGGGTGTCAAATGAATATATTTCATTGAAACGCTGGAATATGATGGCAAAAAACATATTATTCGTGCCACTATAGGGAAAATTCACAGTAGCTACCTTCTAAGGGTAGATTACACTTGCGATTTTTCGGAAAACTGCTGACTGAGGAAACAAATATTAGAAAATAAACCTTATAATGAACAATTTAGTCCCATGATCAATATACTTTGAAAAAAATACATATGTAACAATTCGATTTGAACAGTATTATTTCAAAATACTGTATGCACGTTATTACTACATACATATGACAAGGACAGTCGTCGGATGAATATAAAGTTAAAATATTTTATTTTATCAAGGCAATCCTCGATGGAACTGAGAGGGAATCTAATGGTAGTTTTTTGTTATTTGAAATTGGAACGAAAATCTATTAGTGAATTACAGAATCGATTTTCACATGGAAAGAAATAGAAAGAGGCTATGACATCCTCATTAATTTGATCGAGATTAACCATTGTTTGCTAAAGATGCATTTTATTCATTAATATTTTTCAATATTGATGAGACTGAAATTATGCCGGTCGATTCTGATATATATTTTATTCTCTATGAGGATTCGGCAAAATTATTTAATTGGATGTATATATTCGGATTCAATTTTTATTCTATTTTTTTAGTATATCAATCATGAGACTAAATTGTTCATTATGAGGTTTATTTTCTAACATCTGTTTCCTTGGTTATCAGTTTTTCAAAAAATTGCAAGTGTCTACGCTTACAAGGTAACTGATGTACATTTTTCTTATAGTGGGGGAATAATATGTTTTGTGTCATGATATCCCGGGGTTTCAATGAAGTATATTCATTGGATATACCCGGTTAGCAAAGTTAAAAATTTAAAAACCCCGGGGACTGTTTGAAATTTTTTATATTGCACAAATAATATGTTTCATGCTATAATTCTCTATGATTTCAATGAAATATATTTACCGAAAACCCTCGGTCAACAGAGTTTTTCGAAAAATTGTAGTTATAAAATACCCTTACGAGGGGGCTGATTTGAATTTTTTTATGATGACACAAAAAATATGTTTTGTGCAATCTATATTTCAGCGTTTCAATGGAATATCTCAGCTGGAACTCCCCGGTCAGTAGAATTATTAGGAAAATCACAAGTATAAACTACCCTTAATATGGTGGCACGAAGGCATTCCTTCATAGATGTCAATTTTGCATTATGATCCTGATAATCATATTACAAGTTATTATATTGAAATCCAAATTAAATTACAAGAAAAACAAATTTTCTATTACACCCTGTATCAACTTATGAAATCGCTATCGTGGTAGAAGAGAAGAGAATTATTGTATTATACCTTAGGAGTAACATACTGAAATTTCAGCAAATTCCATCAATGCCTAGAAACCCCCTTATATATTTGCCTGGATCTTTAGATATTTCAGAACAGATCATTCTTCAGCAAAAATGTGTTTCATTTGAAAAGGGAAACATTCCGAATTGAATTTATTGGATAGAAAGATATTTCTGTGAATTGAAAAATCCACGATAAAATTGAAGTTAGTTTTTGACAATAAATAAAAGAAAACAATTACTTTTCCATCTGAAGCCACGCTGGACATTGAACTACATTTGATAGATATTATGGAAGGACTCCAATTCAAAAGAAATGTTTCTAACATTTTTCCACCTTGCAAAGTGAGATTGCATATACAATATGTGGTTCCCAATTCTTCCGGTCTTCCTGATAATCGTGAAAGAGTAAAATAGACTTTTGACGACAAAAATGTATTGAATACCTAATGAATGCGATGTTATGCTTGCATCAATGTTACAGATGATATCTGGTGAGTTCTCCTTCTTGAAAAACATTTTTTGGTCTCATTCACCTATATGAGTTCCTAATTAGGACGCGAATAGAAAATCGAATAACAATCTGAAATCAAATAAAAAATTTCAATTTTTTTTTTTTGTTGAAGTCCTTTTAAAATATCTATCAGATGTAGTTCCATGTCCAGCGTGGCTTTATCCGGAGAAGTAGTTGTTTTCTGTTGGAAATGATCAAAAAAAACTTAATTTTTATCGTGGTTTCTTCAATTCATAGAAAAATATTTTTATTCAATAGTCAAGAGAATGTTTCCCTTTTCAATATGAATACCCCCAAGAGGTTATCTTGAACGATGGGAGATAGTCACTAAAGTTTATCTTTAATTCACAGATGATTCCACATCTGATTATATATAACACCCTGTTTATATTTCCAAATAAATCCATGTGTACCAGTATTAAATTTGATGTCCTGATCACGAATGCTTGAATATTTCGAACTCTTCTTGCCTCCTAGTTTTATTTTTCGCAAAAATCGGCATTCTTATCGTCGCTAGCAGGGAGTGTATATCAGTCAAGTCAACCCCAGAAAATTTACAGGCTCATATCTGGTATATCTAATCTACATATGGTGAGAACTTCAGAATTATACTCCAATAATTTCGAAATTAACGGCTACATTTGCATGAGAAGTAAGACAAATTCATATTTTTCAGAACAAAAAATGTGTATTCGTTCAAAATATGAAGTCCTGATCAGAAATCTGAGGATATTTTGAGCGTATCTCGCCTCCTTATTATATTTTCTGCGTCTGTGTGTGTCAGGTCAACTCCATCGGTATATCTACCGATCGTGAGAATCAAATGAAAATCGCTCTCCTCTGCAATTTCCAATTATCACTATATACTATAAAATTCCGCGGGGAAATGAAAGATGATATCGATATTTCGTGAAAGTAGATCTTGATGTCAAAGGGTCCTCTTATTTACAATGAAATCCATCACTAGGCGTCATCCGTTAGGGCGTCGCGACACCAACGCCAATTTTTTTAAATGGCACCCGATAATTTTCAATGCTTCTTGCGATTCTTCTACAAATTCTAAATTCAGCCATATAGCACACTCACAGTTTCCCTTGAATACTGATGAAAAACAGCAACTTTATTGCATACTATAAAGAGGGCCATGAATAAGTCAAAATAAAAATCAATAACACGAGTTTAATAATATTGATCTATCAGTAATAATTGCATTGCATGTTTAGTTTCATCTTGTTGTGTGTTTCTGTAAAATCGCAGACAATACAAACTAAAGTAAATGTTTTAATTCACCAAAAAATATTTTACTTTGGCCAAAACTCTACCAACATGATGGTAATAACCAAAATTAAAGTGATAACATGAATTATTTCAGTAAGTATTTGAACTTCCTCCCTTCACGTAGAATACACATATTGTACCCTTTTAATATTTCTCGATTCGTGACAGCTGAAACCGTCGCTCGCGATAAGGAAACACAAACATTTGTGGTACTATTTTTTAAATCATCTACATTTTGTGGACGTCGCATATAAACTTAGTCTTCAATATATTCCCACGAAAAAAAAGCCAATGGAGTCATATCTGGACTTCGAGCTGGCCATGGTGTTGGACCCTTATTTCCAATCCATTTCTCATTACAAGTGTCATCCTAATATTGGGTAGATATTTTATTATTATGCGGAGGTGCCCCATCTTGTTGAAACCACATATTCAGTCGAGTTTGTATTGGTAAATTCTCCAAGAGAGTCGGTAACACATATTGCAGAAAAAGCATGTACCTCTCTCCAATGAGAATTCCTTCCGAAAATGAGGTCCTATCAAATAACCATCAATGATTCCTCACCAAACATCAACCCCCCACAAAGACTGATATCTCGTTTCTTGAATCCAATAAGGAATCACGTCAGACCAATAGTGACATTTTTGTTTGTTTATTATACCGTTGTTATGGAAACGGCTTTCATCACTCCATAATATTTTGTTCACAAACTGATCATCATCATGAATACGGGTGGACAACCAGGCAATGAAGTCCAATATCCTATCAGCATCTCCTAAATATGGGAATAGATTATAGTTATGAACAATGAACAATAAATATTATTACCTGGCTGTAGTCCTTGAACCAGATGTTTTTTGTAGGGATGGAATTTGGGTTTTGACAAAATGCGTTGTATTGGCGATTTCGAAATATCACAATCCATTGCTACTTGTCTACTACTGCTACGTTTTTTGTTTTTTATTTCGCTTTTTTTCATTAATATATACATTTTGTGCCAAATATTTGGCTAAGCTAGTGAAAGTTTTGTCTGACGGTAATCTTCTGTCGGGATACCAATTAGCGTTTATTCTCACTGCTTCCTTTGCAATCCTTCTTGCTTTGCCATAAATACATACCATAACCAACTTTTCTGCATTCGAAAATAGAAACATTTTTCAATTTTATGAAAAACCAACCAAAAACCGGATACACTTTCGTAAAATCTGACAGATTTTCTGACAGATCGATTAATACTCCTATTTTTATTTATTTTGGCCCTCTTAATAATATGCAATAAAATTGCTGTTTTTCATCAGTATTCGAAAAAAACTATGAGTGTGATGTATGGCTGAATTCAGAATTTGATGGAGAATTGCAAAAAGCATTGAAAAATCTGGGCTGCCATTTGAAAGAATTGGCGTCGGTGTCGCGACGCCGTAACGGATGATGCCTAGTGATGGATCACTACGTGGATAAGAGGACCCTTCAACATCAAGATCATCTGCTTTAGGAAATATGGATATCAACTTTCATTTTTCAGATATTTGCCCGCGGAGTTTTATATGGAACACCCTGATATGGCATAACCCGTATGATAGTTCGAACCTGTTATCTATTGTTCTGAATAACGAACGATTTTATAGACAGAAAGTATGGAAGACTATGTTCCAATAAGAACAACGAGGAAATTTTCTCGATACAGAACTCAGTCCTAAGCGGATCTCATTATGAACAATATTCATCAAAAACTCTGCCGTCTCAGATTTCTGTCCAATTAGTGTATTCCTTGAAACAAAGAAATATCGAGGAGACAAATCGAGAGTATTTAATAAACTGCATTTCAGGGATACTGAATTAAATACTTGGCAATTCGATCTCAAGTGTTCAATGGAGCATAAACAGATAAGAGAAGTTTTACGTAACATCTTCAGGATCGAAAGACGCTGGCATCATTATACGAGGAGAATTATCGGAAAATTAAAGATACCCTCTTGTGACTCACAGAAAATTTAGTCAAAGCTTTGCGAATTGATCTTTTTTAATTATTCAAAGTGATCATTATCGTATAAACGAATTAAGGTTCCGCTTAGAAGTTGGCAACTCTTTGAAAACAGATCCAAGACTCATCAAGATGGAATGTTTGAACTCCGGAGGATCTTACATTTTGTCTCGAATAAACGCTCATTAAAACATCGCATGCAATAGACAAATGGATAGATAGATTCATTCAGATCGATGGTGTTAGATCTTTATCTTCCTATAAGTTATTATGTTTATTGATTGATGACCCTGTATTTATATTTTGTTTTTGTAAGGAATCAATGTCAAAGATAAGTTGAGTAGAAAATATAATTTTGACGTGAAGAGAGAGTTTTATTAAAATTTACGACTGTTCAGCACATAACTGAACGTTTGGTGACCCCGACGTGATCCTTAGTATGGAGACGAATATACCAACACGATATTTAGCAGAAATGAATATATCTCTATCAGCAGAATTTGGGCGGCCCGACAACTTTGGAACCGGTACCAGGACTTCCAGGGCAGACAGAAACAAAACATCAGCTGGATCTACGCACGACATGGTACCCTTTCAAGGTCAATATGCATCAGAGGAAACCTCTTCAGGTGAGGAAGAGAGCAAATCAATTGAATCCAAAGAACTATCGGAATCGAAACGAAGTTAGCTCTGTTGATTTGCAAAGAAAGAAGCTTATAGAGAATCGAAGTATGTTGACAGAGCCACCATTCGGTGATATTTTTTAATATTGGGGTAGTGTGAATTCAGTATTGAGTAGGCACAATGGTAGGTAGAGAGGGGGAAAACTCAAGTAGACACGATTGCCATCGTATACAGCAGTGTCATGATATGGAGCGGTTGAAAGGTTACGTTTGTCAGGTTAATAAGTGGGTACCTAGTGTACTTTATTCAATTTCGTTTACTGTTACCTTGCAGAAATGCCCTGGAGTCTGGGGTGAGTACTTTCCCATAGCGGAAAAAGAAATTATGGCGAATGCTATCAAATTCATGATATGTCTGTGTATCGCTTTTACTAAATCATTTGGTACGCCTATGAAATTTCTTGTAAGAGCTTCGCTTCGGACATCTTCGTGAGGAACTGTTCATCTAGTGGGGAACGGACGAACATGCTGTCTCAATAGTGAATGGACTCCAGCTTGTCGTCTAGCCAGAATAGATTCCAGTGCAGTTTTTGTGAAAAAAAAATGGATCAAATAGAATTTGTAGCATCGTTGGTTGCTCGAATTCTGAGTGTAAGAATCCTGAGCTCAGTTCTTATCGTTTTCCGGGGCAATGGTGGCTGAAAGAACGGAGAGAAAAGTGGATAGCCGCTGTTTGCAGGCAAGAGTAATTTCAGATGTTCAGTAACAATAAACATTAAATTGAAAAATATATTCTTATTTTAAAATAATAGAAACTAGAAATATAATAATTTATATCCGTTTTTGAAGTTTGAGCTCCTGGAGTTTCCCGCAGAACTCTTCCACAAATGAACACAAAATTGCCATCAGCTCGTTCATAGACGTTGTCTATGTGGCAACTCTTCAATAAACCTGCCCCTTTTGAAAGGCTTCCTTTTCGAAAAACATCCACATTCACTTCTTGGAATCCGCTGCGGATTATAATTGACTCCACTGTCTTCAGATGAGAACTACAGAATAATATTTCTGGGACCGTATAATATTTTGTGTAGCTCCTTTTCGGTTACATTCATCAATCTAATTGCTCTTCCATTCAACATCAAGCACATTGAATATGAAGGATAATTCACCTTAAATATTTTTTATTTCGTTTCCAGTACCCCTAGGATTTCAATTGTGTTCGATCTGGTGTATTGTTCATGTGCGTTAATTCTTCATTTCATGAGAAAAAAGGAAGAGAAAACTCAAAGTCATCTCCACATACTTTTTAAATCGAAATGTTGATGTTGTCAACTAGACATGTTTCATCAGTAGGTTACAAAGAATCTGTAATAGAAATAACAATTTGTAAATATGTTAAAAAACAACGTTAAACAATGACAAAATTGGTTTAGATGACATCCTTCAAGATACTTACATGAGATGAAAAATAAATACAATGTCAACAATAATACATGGTTGTGTAACAAATCATAGTGGAACAAGGTAAGATCGGGCGTTAGGACCCTTCATACACATAGAGTTGGAAGCAAAAATTGTTCATCATATGATATACAACTACCATCTTGTTATTGTATCTAGTTTGGAAATAAATATCTATCTATCTATCTATCTATGATCATAAAGATGAAGGTTGCGGCTGCGCTCGAACAAATATGTGATTAGAAAATATTATTTGTAGTGACATCTTCTAGTGGTGGTAGTAACAAAACTAAAGGTTGAAATTATAACAGTGGCGACCTCTAAATGTGAATAGTTATAGTATACAGTGAAGGTATTATTATTTCATTATCGATTTTTCTTTCTGTAGCTGTATTCAACTGGTTTCCACCTTTTCTATTCATGCATTTCATTTTAGAATTACAGCTTCCATATTTCATATTAGTGTATTTATTTAATCTATTTTTCATAAAATGAATTGAGGGAACATGCGATGTTCAATTTTTCAAGAGCTGATAGAAGTTTACAAATTTCAAACAAAAGCACTGGATGTGAAGTACTAATGGCAGTAAAAAATAAAATTAGAATATTGGACTTTGTTAAGCTCTTTGAAGCATTATCAGTACAGTTTAAGGTGAGTAGTGAAAAATATAGTAATAAACATCCCTCCTAATAGTACTAGTGATCTATATGAATCACCTTTAAACTTCTTACAACATAATATAAACAATGCTGATAACCGAGATAACAAATTCTCCTTTCGAAGGTAAAACCGAAAAACTCCGTAATTTGCAAGACTCCCTAGATTTCAACTCATTTGAATTATTAAATGGGGTACAAAACATTAATGGACGTACACTAGATTTGGTTATCGCACCTGAAAATGTCTTTAATAAGTGTAAAGTAAATAGAGACTATATACCCTTTGTAATTGAGGATGCGTATTATCCAGCACTATTACTTTGAAACTGGGAAAACACAAAAAATGCTATGAAACAAAAAATTTATCAATTAAGATATAATTTTAATTAGTCTAATTCTCTACGATTAAGTATACAAGTTAGAAAGACGGACTGGGATTCGATACTTGCAGAATGAAGTGTAGATAGTGCCTCACATAAATTTTATGGCATTTGAAAGAATATCATTGTGGAATGTATACACAAATATGAAATATCGCAGTAAACACTTGGATATCAGAAGTTTTTTTTGGGAGGGGGGTTGGAGAAAATCCTTGATGGTTCCTCTGTCCCCTTTTCTCCGGGTTACCCACTAAAATAAACACCCAGTGGGCTCGTCTGGTCAAGACCTACGACGACACTTGGGCCCTCTGGCCCATTGTATCTAGCCTGCTGTTCTCTTCTATAGCACCCATTCCAGTAATTTCGATCCCTGCCCAAGTTTGTACAGGTCCTTTGTTGGATGTGTGCTGTACAGTCTCGGATCACCGATTGGTTGCCAGAAAACTGACTGTCTTCTGCGGTCCAAAGCCCCGCAGTTGCACAGTATGTGTGATATTGTTTCTGAGCCCCGTAATAATTTTCAGTTGTTCGCTGTTCAAGGTTAATAGGTCTGCTGTTTTCCTCCGACACGGGCCTTCGATGTATTCTTTTCCGTGTCTTATGCCTGGAATGTCATTCTAGTATTGCTTGTATTTTTCCTAGACCCAGTCTTCTACTGACGCTCGTACCGTGCGCTTCGGTACCCCGAGGATCTGTCCTGGACCTGGTTCATTTTCCGATCCTCTTCTAGCGAGTTCGTCGGCTTTTCTATTTCCTGCAAATCCCTGATGTCCTGGCACCCAAATCGACGCCGTTTTGTTCTGCTAGAATTGACAATTCCTTTCTGCAGGTCCATACCAGTTGGGACGTCACTTCCTGGCTGCTTGGAGCTTTCAGTCTCGCCTAACTGTCTGAGAGAATTTGAATCTGTTCCTCTACTACTGCTCTCCTAATGTTTTCCCTCACACATTGAAGAATTGCGTAGACCTTTGCTTGGAATAGAGGTGTGAGTACCCAGTGAGTAGCTGAACTCAATCCTTGGGTTTCTGGAATACACTCCTGCTCCCATACCATTCTTCATTTCTGATCCGTCTGTGTACCAGATATTGCCGTGTAGAACGGTGTGGAGTTCTATGTTGTTCCATACAGTTCTGTCTGGTATTGCTACCCTGTATGACTTGTCAAAGGATACTCGTTTCGCAATGTTATCTGATCTCAGGTCTAACACGTCCCTGTTTAATTGCTTACGATTCTCATGTGTCCCGTCCCAACGTTTATGTTGTCCAGTGTTTTTCAGTCTAAAAGCACCAAGCCTTGCCTCTCCTTGTATCAACGAGTAAAAATGAGGCAATCCCAGCAGTGTCTCCTTGACTGCAGTGGGCGTTGATTTCATTGTCCCTGTGATGCCTACGACTTTGCGCTCCTTTGTTGTGTCTTTGGCCACCACATCAGCAAGGCGTACGGTGAACCCGGTGTTTCCCAAAAGAGCGTCTCGCAACAATTAATGTGGTCTCTGCTTTTCTGGTCACTTTCGTCAGATGCTGATTCCAGGTCAATTTCGAGTCCAATATCACCCCGAGTTATTTCACTCCTCTCTTGCTCTGTATGGTTACTCCTCGAAGTTTCGGGGGTTCCCTCTAGTTTTTATCTCCGAGTGAATATGGTTGCTTTTTGAGAGTTTGGAGGTTGATATTCAATCGCTCAAATTCATTTGGTAACCAAGTTTAGGGCCTCTTGCATGCGATCCCTAACCGTGTTGTCAAATTTCCCCTTTTCTAGGTTGACTATATCGTCAGAGTACCCAAGGGTTTCATGACGTTTTTCTTTCAGGTACCCCATGACCAAATTCCATAGGACTGGAGGAACTCCCCTCTGCAGGCATCCTCTGGCCGCCCGGGCCACTACAGTCTTCCCCACTAGGGTTGTGTGTATCATCCTGTTCCTCAGCATTGGGTCAATCCAGGCCGCACAAGGTTCTTCGACCCCTCTCCGCCCAAGAGACCTGAGATTGAGTCTATCGAGGTATTATTGAAAGATCCTTCTATATCTAGGAAGGCCGCTTCTTTGTTTTTCAGCGTGTTCTCCACTTTCCAATTTGTGGAGTGATGTTTCTGTTGAGCAGCCGGTCCTGTATGCATATTATACTCGATGCAATGGGTTCACTACCAGTGCACCGTCCCTTATATAACTGTCCACCAGCTTCTCCAGAGTCTTCAGTCCAAAGGACATGAGACTTATAGGTCTCAGTGACTCCGCCGTTTCCTGTCCAGTTTTTCTAGGTTTTGGTGGGAAGATAACCCTAATTTCTCGCCATAACTTCAATATGTATCCCACGGCCAGGCTGCCTCTGAGTATTCCGAAGAGCCTGCTGTGCGGTAGGTCCGTTCCCTTCAGCAGTAGTACCGGTTGAATCCGGTCCGGTTTCGGTGATTTGAAGGGTTCAAATGAGTTAATTGCCCTTTATACTTTATCATAGGTCACCACTCCTTTCGCGAATGGAACCCCTTTTCAGAGACTCCAGTCGGTTCTGATTAGCCTGTGTCTCAACTATTCGAGCCCCAAGGAAGTGAACCCTGGAAAGTTCCTTTATTGTGTCTTCTCCCGTAGATGTTCTCTCTCCTTGTTCATTTTCAAGGGAGGGTATTACTTGATGTTTGTCCTTGGAGTCTGGCACACTCTTGAGTAGTTTATATATCCTCACAGTACCTCCTCCAGGACTCTCTCTTTGCTATATTAGTGCCTCTTTATGGCTGGTCAAGGCGTTCTTGTAGTCGTCCCACCTTTCAGTTTTCTTGGCACTGTTGAATTTTTCATTTATTTGGCTCCTCGCTCTTGCAAGTTAAGCATTCCACCTGGGCACATTCCTGGTAGAGTTCCTTGTGATTATGGGACAATTGTTGTTGAACGCAGAGATGACTGTGACACTGAATTGCTCTGCTCTAGGTCCCTGTTTGTACTTATCGTTCTTTGTAATCCTGGAAGGTTGCGATCTAGGTCTGCCTCGTAGGCTTCCCAATCTGTTTTCCTCGAATTTCGTTACTGTGGGGGGTGTTGCTCTTTATCTTAAAGTTTTTATGTCTGTGGTCGTAGCAACTCTCCTCTTCAGACACATGCCATTCCTTAACAAATTTCCTAACATAAGTGGGGGCTTCTGTTACGTCCAGTACCTCCTTCCTGTTTGTGGAAACGAAGATTGGTTTGTTATCTGATTTCAGTATATCCAGTTCATTTGCTATCAAGAACTGTACTAGCGACTCATCCCTTTCGTTGGTGTCACTACTGCCCCAGACGGAGTGGTGCGCATTGGCATCGCAGCCGATTGCTACCTGCAGCCCCTCCACAGCTCTCGTGGTTCAGGATCATCCGAAAGAAAGTGGGCCGAAGCGAGGATTACCTCCCTCGAATCAATGTCTTTCCTGATTCACAGCTTCACTGCTGTCAGATCCCCAGAACATAGGTTTGTTATTGTCAGTATATTAATGTTTTTATTGATAAGTATACAGGTCCGGGGGGTCCCAATGGATCTGCTATATATTAGTTCACCGCCCACCCCTCCCAGACCTTCGATTCCACCCTGTCGATTCCATGGTTCCTGGATAAGGGTCATTTCGAAGTGCCTCATTGTACTGCCGTGGCAGCCTTACAGTGCTGGAGGTTTATCTGGATGAATCTTATGCCCTCATATCTTTGTTTGTCCAGGACACTGATAAATACTTTTACTTTTACTTTTACACCAGGAGTTGTCCTCCTTCCTCCTCGGTGTTTTGGTTCATCAGAGTCCATTCCTGAGTCCTCAAATCCGAAAACTGAATCCGAAGTATTCGATGGAGTGTTTGTTGACCCGGGGACGAAGACGAGCACCCTGTGTCTGACAGGGAGGTAGGTGAAGTTGACCACCGTCAATTTGACCCCCTTCCATCGTCCCCCCAGTGAGCCCATCGTCTCCCTGAGCCAGTTCGCCGTTCCTTCATTTGCGCAGGTCATCGATAAGACCCCTGCGCTGGAGCAGTCTCTTTCGAATTGTGGTGCTGCACTCTTACTCCCTGATGGGGTCTGGAAGAATGCGTATACAATTGCGTTTTGAACCAGGTCTGCTTGTTCCTGGTTCAATGGGACATCCGAATGGCGTCTGTCGATCACCACCAGCTGGATTCCTCCGGCCTCCACGCTGTAGGTCCCAGTCTCCTCTTGCGTGTTCCTGGGCCTTTTCAGCTTGGTGGATTTAGGAGGGGTCTGGGAGTCAAATCGGGGTCTTTTTTCCATTGTTCCGCCGACTGAAGGTCCGACCACCTCCTTGTTTTTATACTGCTTTGCAAGTTTTGGTTTTTCAGCCTTCCATGTCCCCGCTGCCATTTTTATCGCTTTCAGAAGCTTTCGCCTCTGAGCCTCCGAGAGTTTTGCTTTTGCGAGTCTATGTTCTCCATTCTTTCGATGATTTTTCCAGTCGCCGTGTTAGCTGACGGTTGCTCGTCAGGCCCTGCTTCTGGTTTTGGAATGTGGTCTGTGGTTTCCACATCCATGGTGTTACTGGTGGTGAGCTTCCACCACTGTGGTAACCCCTGAGTCTGAGTCGGAACTCTCCTCAGGGCTTGGTTTGTTGTTTTCTTCTTGCGGTTCCATCTGTTCTCACGAGTCTGGGGAAAAGAGTTGGTCCGTCTCCGTGGTGCCCCCTGCGCTGCACTGAGGCTGTTCACTACGAGATTTCGCAGTTTCTCGGAGGTTCCGTTCACGACAACGTAGAGCCCATTCGCTTCCGAGCGGTGAGATATATATTATATATATATATATATATATGTATATATATATATATATGTATATATATATATATATATATATATATATATATATATATATATATATACCGGGGGACACAGGATATCGGGCCACCCCTGTAACTTCTGCATTCGTGAACGGATTCTTCTGAAATTCGGTACAGTTATATAAGCAACCATTTCGGATTTGATCACATCACATTACAGTCCAATATAGCGGACTTCCGGTTTTTTCTGCAAATGCCAGCAACTTTGTTTTTTCAAATAGAACACCCTGTATATTTTTACATATTCAAGTTCAACAGGTCAAAATAAGTCAAATGTATTGTAACGAACCTAGGCCGGACCTGTCGCCTCCCGCGTCGCCATCGACAGCGATGAGATCATCCCCGGAGATATTCGAGAACCATCCAGTCCCTCTTCCGCGTAATGCAACGGTCAATATTGGAAACAATTGGAACACGCCGGTCGCCAACGGAAAGAATTCGAAACATCGAGAATGCTGTATCGGAGATAAATAGGCAACCCTCAAGTCTCAGAGACAGTCTGAACGAGCCCATACCATCGAGCTATACAGTGGCGTAGTAATATAAATTAAGTTGTATATTTAAGTGTTAAATAAATTAGTTAAACCAAGTTAAGTTTATTTACGTTACAATTGGTGTCGGAAGTGAGATTTTGAAAATAAACAAGTGATCGTGGAGTGGATAGTCAGAAAAATAAATTGATAGACCTTTTTGTACGCCCAAAATAGACAGTGGCCCGGTTTTCGCGAAGTGGACAATTGTGCGTGGGAATATAAACTGATACACTGTTCGCGTGAAACAGAAAATAGACAGTGGCCCGGTTTTCGCGAAGTGGACAATTGTGCGTGGGAATATAAACTGATACACTCTTCGCGTGAAACAGACAATAGACTGGTGGCCCGTGGAAAAGAATTCGCGAAGTGAATTTTTAACAAACTGATAAACTTTTTCGTGTGAAACAGACTGATACCTCGTCAAAGACAAAATGTGTTCAAGAAAAGTGCGCCTTGCGGATTTGAAGGTAGCGGAATTGAGACAGGGAATTGGAGGAAAGGGAACTGGAAACAACAGGTAAAAAGCAAGTACTCCAGGAAAGACTTGCAGAAGGACTTATACAAGAAGGTGAGGACCCCGAAACATTTTTATTCGAAGTTCCCGGAGGTGATTTAAGTTTGGTAATGAATAAACTGGAAGAAAATTCAAGAAGCCTGGAAGAAAATGCTAAAAATCTGGAAGAGAAGCTTCAAGAAAATTCTATAAATCTGGAAGAGAAGCTTTCTAGAAATCTGGAAGAGAAGCTTCGAGAAAATTCAAGAAGCCTGGAAGAGAATGCTAGAAATCTGGAAGAGAAGCTTCAAGAAAATTCTAGAAATCTGGAAGAGAAGCTTCTAGAAAATTCAAGAAGCCTGGAAAAAAATGCAAGAAGCCTGGAAGAGAAGTTCCTGGAAAACACAGAAGGCCTAAAAAAAGAATTGTGTGGTATGGCTAATTTTCTAGAAGAAAGAATGGGAACCGTTGAGACAGAGATAGATAAAATTAGGGAGCAAATGAACACGGAGGTAGATAAAATGAAGGAAACGATCAGTAAGCTGGAAAAACGAATTAATAGTGCGCCCTCCACAGAGATGGTTAACGAAAATGCAATGCTGGACTTGAGTTTGAACTTGGATAAAGTTCAAGAGGGTATAAATGACATCTTTTCTGAAATAGGGAAGCTTTCCATGAAGCCACCTCAATTCGACGGAAAAACTCCATGGGAAAATTACCGCCGACAGTTTGAAGCAGCGGCCAAAGCAAATGGATGGAATGCAGGGGAAAGAGCTGTAGCACTAACACTTGCATTACGTGGAGAAGCGACGAATATTCTACAAACTCTTACCGCCCAAGAACAGGAGGACTATGATCAGCTGATTAAACATCTAGAATTACGATATGGCCACGCCCATTTGGAACACGTATACCACTCCCAGCTGAAAAATCGCTGCCAAAATCCCGAACAGGAGGACTATGAAGCTTATATCCTCCAGCCATACCGGAAAATGTAATGGAGCGATTAGCGGTTCAGGCATTCTTGGATGGACTCCGTGACCAAGAAACCAGACAAGCGTTGATATTAGCTCTTCCAACACATCTCGTAGACGCACTGGCACGAGCTTTGGAATTTGAGGCAGCAAAACAATGCTGCAAAAGCCAAAGTAAAGTTCAAACGATTGAGGAAGACTCACAGGAGCCTGCTAACTTGGAAGCTGCCATAAGAAAAGTGATGAAGGAAGTGTTGCCTGAGAAAAGAATATAGATCCGGAATTGTCGCAAAGTTGGACATGTGCGTAGCAAATGTTACACATTCATCGACTCCGATGCAGGAAAACTAAGAAAGGTCGATGAGAAGGGCAAATCGTCGTCGTGTGTCCGGCAAGCCCCGGTTAACAACGCATATGTCGCTATGCTTCAACGACAGAACAAGGGTGTCTTCGTAGACGGTCTCATCAATAACGAGCCTTGCACCATGCTGCTAGATACAGGTGCGACTAGGACAATTCTCGGCCTTCCTTTGCAGAACACCGGAACGGATTGAACCGACAACTTGGAAGCTACGCACAGCAACAGGGGAGCCAGCTACTGTATATGGCGAGCTACCGATTGAAATAATTTTGGGCAACACTAAAGTGAAACATCAGGCACTTGTAGCGGACATCGAAGACGATGCAATCATCGGAATGGACATCATGAATTCCAGAGGGTTTGAATTGGATTTCAAAGACGGCGTCCTACGTGTCAACGGAGAAGAGCTGGTACTTCATGGGAGAAGTGAAGAGTTGATCCGTGTGCTGTTGGCTGAAGATGTAAGCGTACCTGAGAGGGCTGAAACCATTCTGGAGGCTCGCCTGGACGGGAGTGCGAGCAGTGGAGACGTGGTGATGTTCGAGCCCAAACTTCATGATGAGAAAATTGGACGAGGGATTGCACTAGGGAAGACCTTGTTGCGTGCTGACAAATTTGTGCCGGTAAGGGTCATGAATGTCAATTATTTCCCAGTGACCTTGAAGAAAGGAACAATTTTGGGGCACTGCTCGTCAGTTTCATCCGTGATCCGGGGCGTACGAGGTACGATTAGCCAACCCAACAACTTGCCCACAGAACTAGAGAAATTAGTTGCCATCTCTTCCAAAGACATAAAACCAGCTCAACAGCCCAAACTAAGAGATTTAGTCAAAAGTACCAAGACATCTTCGATACCGGACAAGGAAAAGGGGTCGAACTAATGTGGTCCAGCACAAGATTGATACTAGGGTGCCCGACCGATCCGGCAATCAGCAAGAAGACTTCCTCTTGCCAAGAAGGCAGAGGCTGACAAAATAGTCAGCAGATGGGAAAAGAAGGAGTTATCGAACCGTCTGACAGTCCCTGGTCCTCTCAGTCGTACTGGTGAAGAAAAAGGATGGATCGACACGCTTTTGTGTAGACTATCGCCAACTTAATAATGTCACGAAGAAGGACAGTTACCCTCTCCGAGAATAGATGACACCCTAGACACGTTGGCTGGTTCCACGATTTTCTCGACCCTTGATCTGAAGAGTGGATACTGGCAAGTAGAACTCGCTCAGGAAGATCGAGAAAAGACTGCTTTACCATCGGCTCAGGATTGTGGCAGTTCACCGTTCATGCCATTCGGGCTCTGTAATGCTCCCGCCACATTCGAAAGATTGATGGAAACAGTACTGAAGGGACTCTCATGGAACACGTGTCTAGTGTATCTCGACAACATAATTGTGGTCGGCAGATCGTTTGAGGACCACGTGAAAACTTGGAGGAAGTATTCCTGCGACTGAGGAACTCCGGATTGAAGCTGAGCCCTAAGAAATGCCATCTGTTCCAAAAAGAAGTACGATACCTCGGCCACGTTGTCTCTGGGGAAGGAGTAGCGTGGATGACCAGAAGATCAAAGCTGTTAAGGATTGGCCCATCCCAAAAGACATTCACCAACTTCGAAGTTTCCTTGGTTTATGCACATACTATCGCCGATATGTGCTGGGATTCGCCAACATCGCTAAACCACTGACCAAGCTCACGGAAGGCCAAACAAAGTTTCAGTGGTCCGAAGAATGTCAAGACTCATTCAGGAAGCTGAAAGGGCTTTGATCAACGCACCTATACTGAGCTATCCCTACCCAAAGGGAAATTCATTTTGGATACGGACGCCAGCAACGTGGGACTTGGAGCTGTCCTATCTCAGATCCAGGAGGGACAGGAGAAGGTCATTGGTTATTTCAGCAAGACGCTTAGCAAACCAGAGCGCAATTACTGTGTCACCAGGCGAGAGCTGTTAGCTGTTGTGAAGGGTGGAACACTTCTACAAGTACGTGTATGGAAGAAGATTCCTGTTGAGAACTGACCATGCAGCTCTCAAATGGCTCTTACAGTTCAAAAATCCTGAGGGTCAAGTAGCACGTTGGATCGAGAACTCAAGAATTCGATTTCGAGATCGAACATCGAGCCGGAACTAGCCATAAGAATGCAGATGCCTTGTCGCGAAGACCATGTCCAGATGATTGCTCACATTGCCGACGAGCAGAAGAGAAAGAAGCAACACTTTGTAGAACCGCGGCAATGGATGACAACTGGAATGACAGCAAGATCCAGAAAGACCAAGAGAGACCCCGACCTTGGCTTAGTCGTCAGCTGGAAGAAGGGCAATCGAAGACCATCATGGCAGGAAGTCGCAGGTTACTCGCCGGCTGTTAAGTCCCTATTGGGCACAATGGAACTCTCTTATTCTGGACAATGGGATCCTGAAACGTGTGTTGGAGGCCGATATTGGTGGGAAGACAGACGCCAAATAATTGTTCCCAGGAACAGAAGAGAGGAAGTGCTGCGGGAAATCCATGATGGAGTCGCCGGAGGACATCTGGGAGTGACGAAGACCCTGCAGAAAGTGAGGCAACGGTTTTACTGGGCCAATTGTCAAGCTGACGTCCAGGACTGGTGCAGGAAGTGCGCTGTATGCGCTGCAGCAATGGACCTCGAATACGACCCAAGGCCCCGATGCGTCAGTACAACGTAGGCAGCCCGTTCGAGAGAATCGCCATTGACATCGCCGGCCCGTTTCCCGTATCCGACCACGGGAATAAATACATCCTTGTGGCAATGGACTACTTCAGTAAGTGGGCGGAAGCCTATGCCCCTGCCCAACCAGGAAGCCATCACCGTCGCCGACGTCTTGGTGAAAGAGTGGATATGCCGATTCGGTATTCCAATGGAGCTGCACTCGGATCAAGGCAGAAATTTCGAATGGAACCTTTTACCAGAAATATGTCTACTGCTGAACAATCCGCAAGACAAGAACCACGGCCCTACATCCGCAGTCCGATGGAATGGCGGAACGGATGAACAGGACGATCAACCGCCACTTGTCCAAGGTTGTCTCTGACCATCAAAGAGACTGGGACCAGTATCTTCATTTGTTCCTGATGGCCTATCGATCCGCAGTACACGAGTCAACCGGTCAAACTCCTGCTAGTATTATAATGGGCCGAGAACTGCGACTGCCTTGTGACCTGAAGTTTGGGATACCGCCAGGACAAGACACTGCGGGAGAGGACTACGTCAGCAAACTTCGGCAGAGAATGGACGACATCCACGAACGAGTCCGGTTGAACATCAGAGTGCCAGCGATAAAATGAAGAAGACCTATGACATCAAGGCCGACGCCGGAGGATTTAAGGGTGATGACCTGGTTTGGCTGTACAACCTCAAACGTCGTCGTGGACTATCACCAAAGTTGCGGAACTCGTGGGAAGGCCCGTATAAGATCGTGAAAAGGATAAACGACCTTGTGTACCGAATCCATAAGCCACCCGAGGGAAACCAAGGGTCGTCCATTTCAACAGGTTGGCCCTTACGCTGGAAACCATGACCAAGTTCGCACCCTCAAGCCACCGGAGGATGATATGACGTTCGAAGTTTATGTCCTTGTATTCAAACGGGCAGAAAGTTCTACATGGGGTTACAGAGAGAGTCACGAGACCTTTCGAGGTGCCTGCTGACTACGCACTAGCGCACTGTGTGGCAGAAGATCTTCGAATGTCCAGGGCATCGCCGTAGTGTTTCCAAGAAATTTGGTCAACTCCAAACACTGCGGGAGCAGAATCCAAAGTTGGTGGTGCTACAGTTGAAGAAAGGCCAGAGAAACATCTACTACCTAGTCACCAAGAGGCATTCCCAAGATAAACCGTCTTATGAAGATGCGGAAG